>OW026523.1:123685673-124285673 GCA_932274085.1 Protocalliphora azurea | reverse complement strand
ACATTTCCTGCAAATAAAATAGCGAAAGAAATTTTAAAAATATGTATTCCAAATTAAGCTTATCCTTTAGCATATATAATTTCTGATTTTTGAAAAAGATTCAAGTCAATATCATACCTCATTTTAGAAATATGCGCCTTTAAACTTTTATATTTCCAATTTATTGTATAAATGACTATATTTTTACAAACTTTCAACTTTTGCCTTTAGCTTTGCGTGATTAATTATTTAGAAAATTATGAATATTTCTGTATTCTTAGTAATGTCTATACACAAAATATTTCTATAAAAATAATTAATAAATATTTTTCAATATTATTATTTTTGGTATTTAACATCTTCCTTAATAAATATTCTATTTCTAATACGATTTTTTACTACTTTTTTACATTAAATTTATGTAGACAATTTTTCTAATATTTTAAACTTATACTACTTATTTTCTATAAAATAATTTGTTGTATCTGTATACATATCTAAAAGATAATAAAGGTCCTTCAAGTCTTCAGTATTTTGAGTTGATAAAGGCTCATAATAAATCCAACGTTTTCTCATTGATGATAGTACATTGTCTAATGATAACAATAGGCTATTAAAAATATCCTCGTTTTGTGACGTTCTGGAGCATTTCTTTCTTCTTGAGCCTCTTCTGTAAGTTCTGCAAGTGGAAGAATATTTCGTTCAATTATAATTTCGCCATGGCACTATACTTTATGTACTGTTGGTGTCATTTCTTTCCATGGATATAGAGAAACAAGTAGTTTAGATATTTCTGTTGCATATTCTCCAAATCGAGCAGAGTTAATTTTGTGCTTACTATTAATGGCAATTAATAGTAAGCACAAAATTAACTCTTTACTAATACCAGTTAGTTTTGATGTACTTCGAAATTTCCGAAAACCCTTCTTGCTGTATTTCCGTCATTTGTACTACCACCGGTCAGCAGAAGTTTGTCAATGTTTAAGCCCGTCTATTCTCTGAATTCATCCTGGATTCTACTTTTCTCAGATATTCTAAGTGTATTTAAATCCTCGTTGTTTCTGCTAGGTTCTGTTAAATTTTCTGGTACACTTCAATACTTTAAATCATATGCTATGTACAGAAAATGCTCCATGAACCATATTCGGGCGTGAAGTGGAGATATTCCTAAAGACAGAAATTCTTCATTAATACTCCTTGCTTTACCAATATCCGAAAATTATGATATCGTATCATCACATAGTTAGCATTTCCAAAAAGAAGATGTTTCCGTAATGGCATTACTAACCTTTCCATCAATCATTGTCAGACTAAGTTGAGAGGATATGTCGAATGTGTATAGGTTTATGGTTATTGAAAGAGGTTGTAAATCATTTATTTATTCTTTAATATATTCCACTAAATCCTTTGTTGTTGTCTTCGACTCCCTTGTGTATTCTAACCAAATGGGTCTGCAAAAATGTTTTGATCCTGGAATGGTGTTAATCCATATATCTTCAAATTAGTTTTTACACATTGATGAAGATTGCTTTAAAGAATAATAATAAGATCGCATTGTTAATGGCACCAATGACGCTATAAATACGCTTTTATAAACCGCCATTTTCTTACTTCCTCTAGCATGCTTGTATTCAGGATAGTCCGTCACATCCCCACTTACAGATTAATATAACGTCGCTGTTATTTGCTTTTTCCAACTGATCTGCAGAAAAATCTGCAACTATGCTGGTAGCTGTATTCTCAAGCAAAGAAGATAGCCCTACACATGCTAAAAAAAAATAGTTTGTAAATAGTTTGCTTTTTTTCTTAAATATCATTGTATAATGGTAGAATTGAATGTCCCTTTTCAAGCAGAGCTTTTCTTAAAATTTGATATTTGTTTCGGCTGAGGTCCAGTTCAAGCATTAAAGCAATTGCTTCTTCCTCTGTAAAATTGGATTGTGATGTTGGAGTAGGTACACTTTCGGCAATCCGTTTAAAACGTTTTGGTGATGCAGTTAGCAGTATTTCAGCAATATTAATTGCACTCTTAGGTTGCTTCTCCTTTTTTAATATTTCTTTGAATATTAATATATCAGAAACTTCTTCATTCGAAATTATAGAAAGCTTATGGGCCAGTTTTTTCTTCTTAGATCGTGTACTTAAATCATCATATGTCTTGCAGGGTGCTCCAGTTGATATTTTGCACGCCGACATTTCTATATCAGTATCCATCCAATCGGAATGTTTAATTTTTAATCTGTTAACACACTGATTCAAGGACTTCATTTTTACGTCATACAACTTTAAAAAGCTCTCTATCTGAGATTTACCAATGACGTTGACTTTTGCATGATATGTAGTTTTTATGAATTCTTCTAAACGATTAAAATCATTTTTAGATAAGCTCCACAGAACACAACACAATTGTTCATGTTTCAATGTAATCACTATGGTAATCAACTTCGTTATGATGTTGATAAGGATTAGCTGCGCATTTATATATATCTATTAGATATATCGCATAGATATATATATTTACAGGTATTCTGTGAATTTTTATTAGGTAAAATATCTGAAAGAGTCAATTTGGAAGAGTACCTATACCGAATTTATTGATATTATATGTTGCTGTTAGGTATCACTGGAAAGGATATTACCTGTGCATTGTTACTAGCTCATAAAAATATAAATTTTGAACCATCACCAATAGATAAATATATTTGTTAAATTTAGTTCAACACCATAAATGTAAACTAATAAAATACTTATTGATTAAGTTAAAATAGACATTTTTTGTTTGTTTTGTTATTTTAAATTCATTAATAGAAATATATGAATGCTTAGAAATGGATAAAGATTCACTTAAATTTGGGAAATGTGGCAACCCTATTAAAAATAAAAAATTTTTATTAATTATTTATATAAAAATATTTTGTGTATAGATATTAGTAAAACTAAAGACAAAAGTTGCAAGTTTGTAAAAATATAGTCATATATACAATAAAATGGAAACATAAAAGTTTAAAGGCGCATATTTTGCAAAAGATCGGAAATTATATATGCTAAAGGATAAGCTTAATTTGGAATACATATTTTTAAAATTTCTTTCGCTGTTTAGAAATAAACCAAACATAGGGCCCAATTTGGGGTTTTTGGAGAAAATACAAATTTTTTAATTGTAATAACAGATTTCTTTAT
The DNA here is from genome assembly GCA_932274085.1 of Protocalliphora azurea. Lineage (NCBI taxonomy): Eukaryota > Metazoa > Arthropoda > Insecta > Diptera > Calliphoridae > Protocalliphora > Protocalliphora azurea. The sequence goes on along the minus strand of OW026523.1, from coordinate 124,282,514 downwards.
AAAGGTATCTTAATTTGCAGGAAATGTGGATCTTGAAAATATAAATAAAACCGCGTTAAACAAATTTCAATCAGGGGTAGGGTTTTCCTGAATTCTCAAAAAACTAATGAAAATTCCCAAAATTGGGATATTTTACATTTTTGGCTATAGAATCCACATTTTTCCGAAGTCCCGTAGATTTTTATTTAAAACTTTTAACAATATATTGAAGATTCTTAAAATATATTCTGCTTGTCGATTTGAGAAAATATGGTCTAAAATCAAAACTTTCATATAAAATGGGTCGAATTCGACAGGGTGTGTACCATAACCAATTGAGTTATTGGACTTGTTTTTTATCTTAGAGTCATCTCTGTGAAGCTACCTTTCAGAAAAGTGCAAAATTATTATATGTTGCTAAAGAAAATTTCATTTTAGGTAAAAAAGAGTGTAGATACTTTTCGGCTAAAAAAAAAAAACACAAAAAGTCGTCCTTTTGCAATTTTCAAATTCAAAATCGTTTACTTTTGGACTCGGTAAAGATATCGACTTCAATTTTTTTATTCAATAGATAATTTTGGTCTTTAATTAGTTAAGAAAAAAACTAATAAAATCGGTCGGAAATACTAGGATATATATGAAAAAACTGAACCAAGAACATGCAAAATTATGGTGCTTAAAAATTCAAACGCAAATAACTGGAAAACTATAAGGGATAAATAGGACTCGTAAGCATATTTTTATATGTCTTATCAGTGCCTACAATAGTATATATTTGGAATCAGACGAGAAACAAAAATTTGCCAAGCTATTGAAAATTTTTTATGTCAGAGGTACCTAACTTTGAGCCCCCATAGCTCCGCCCCTGAGGGGTTTGTTGTACCCCCCTTCCAAACTTAACATTATACAATCATCTGCTACGCTTATACCAAATTTCCAACCAACCGATCAGAAGTTACAGATTTATTTCCAAAAAATTTCGATTCTACCAAACTGTGGAATGTAGTATAAGCCATGTCTCCAACTTGCCACGCATAGGCCCCAGAAGTGTTTTAAGTTTAAGAAATCAAGAATTTCTCAATTAACCCTTATAAAACCATGGAAAAATGATGTGTTAGAATTGGGTGTAAAGGGCAAATTTGTATTTCATATAACTAAAATATGACAATTGACCTCAGAAATTGTAAAGTTTTTAAAATCGCATTGACAGAAAATGCGTAGACACCAAAATACTAACAAACAAAAAAAATAAAAACAAAAATCCAAATCTCAATAACAAAGTCAACAAAAAATTAGAAAGAAATAATTTTATGAATAATTTTCCTAATTTTTACTCCGTAGACTAAATATAGTGTAGAAAGTGAAATGAAGCATTTCCATCACGTTACAGTTTTAAGAAAAATAACGTTTTTATTTTTAATATTCAAAAATATATACATTTTTTTTCTTAAATTAGCAACAGTCTGTCAGCATAGTAGGATTCCATATGCCTTGATATAGTGTCTCAATATCAGCGTTTTCGTGAAAAAGCTCCTCTTGTTCATCGCTTTATATTTTCAAGATTTTGACAATTTTAAAGACTTCTAGAGGTTATGTAGGGCAAGTTGGAGACATGACTATTTCTTCTCTATAAAACACAAATCTCAGAAAATTATATAACCTAAAAATTTCTTAGAGGTACATATTTCTTTTGGCCATTAATGGGTTAAAATTGTGACATTATGGAAATATTTCATTTAACTTTTCTCACTATATTAAGCCTAAGGAGTAAGAATTAAACGAAGTTATTTACGACGTAATTTTTTTTTTTTTAATTTTTTGTTAATTTTGTTAATAAAATTTGGATTTTTATTTTTTTAACTTTTGATATCTATGCATTTTCTGTCTTTCTATCTGTTTCTCTCTGTTATATAAAACACAAATTTTCCCTCTACCACTCCTTATATCTTATTTTGCATGACTTTATCAGGGTTAATTGACAAATTCTTGATTTTTAGAGTCTCAACTTGTATCACAATTTTGTAGCATTTTGTTTGCTCTACCTATTAAATAAGAAAATTATATAACCTAAAAACTCCTCAGTAAAGCATATTTTTTTTTTTGGTCGTATAAAAATATGACGTGATAGAGAAAAACGGAAATGTTCCTGGTGATTGGAATCACCATAACTACAATATCTGAAACATATTTTTATCCATACTTTTTTAGTGTTGAATTGTGTTATTAGTGGTTCTGATATGTATTTCCCATGAAAATATAATATTTATAGCGCATTTTTCCTAATGGAATAAAAATATTTATAGTAATTTTGTTTTCTGGTTGTTGTTAAATTATAATGAAAAATTATTTATTTACATTCTTCTTGTATTTTTTTTTTTTTACAATTTGCATATTTATTGAAAGCCGTTATTATCGAACTGATGTCGTATAATGCATACAAATTATCAACACCTCACCAGTACACCAAATCCACCATCAATCTATAATATCATATTAACAGGTAACAATATTTTTGTTACCCCTTTTACAAATACAAATGTACCTCCGAATTTAATAAAATTTATACCGATTGAAAGGCATTTATATACGAATGTGTACCATATACATTTTATTACAATAGGTTAAGTATTTTAGGAATTATAAGTGAAAAAATGTAAATATATCCCAAAAATACGTTTTATTTACCTTAGACTTATTATGTTATTTCAATAAAATGTCAGTAGCGCAGCTTACCGCGATTAAGCTAGTTTAGAGAAAATATACATAATTGTGTAAAAAAGTTGTTTGTGTTACTTTTTTCTCCTTTTTTACAAAATAAATACTTTGCTTTTGGTGTTTTGTTGTAACTGTTATTAATAATTATTAATATGCCATATTACCAGCAAGTTGATAACATAAAAACTATAAACAGTCACACGCATACTATTCATCGTATAGCTATAGTTAATATTAACTATTACTATTTTGCATAAAATAACCATACTTGTTACTTGAAAAAAATGCCTTTGTTTTTGACGTTTTAATATAGTTTTAATAAATACTTTTGTTGTAGGTATCTCTTATATGTGAATTGCAGCATGTGACAATTTTACTTAAATTGGTTTGTTTCATTTCCTGATTCTTTTATGCTTTTGCATAAAACAAAAAAATATTGGTTATATTAAAAATTTTAATTTGCATTTTATGCTGATTATTGCATATTTTTTGTTTGTGAAGTTTATACCTTTTGATGATTTATTGCAAAATAGGAAATAGAAATAGTTAACTACTCGCTAGTTTCATTATTAAAATTCCATTCAAGTGCTAATTATTTGTGCATTTTGAAAATTTCTCTATTCATAATTAACAAAATATTTGGTGTTGTAGATTTCAAAGTAAAGATAGTAAAGTAATAAATATTTGCCTGATTGCATTGAGGTGAGATAACGAAAGAAAAAATTGCATACATGATAAAATAATCGATTTTATTTTACCCAATAAAAAACAAAGTGACAACGAATGCACTATAGTCAAAAGTTATTATTTCATAATTGGTCTAAACTGTAATATCTGTTGTAATATAATTGACTGTAGTCTTTGCTAAAGTATCGTCTATTCTATTTTCTCGACTATAGTCTGTATTATTGTCTACTGCTATAGTCTCCACTGTAGCCATTACTATAGCATCGACTATAATCTCGACTATAGTCTGTACTATAGTGTCGACTATTGTCTGTAATATAGTCCCGACTATAGTCTATACTTTTTTTTCATTAGGCAGGTGGAAATCTTTCATAAGATTCTCACGATTATATAATAACCGTGAGATATGTCAGATTCATACCGACTAAAACCGCCTCTTTCGTCATTCAGCAACCCTGCGGAACTGTCTACAAAGATATTGCATCGCAGGGCAGGAGAGCCTTATCTAGGCTACTTCTGGTGTCTAAGATTTCCTCAGATTCTCTTCCGTTCTAAGTTTATCATGAATATTTTTAATCATTGAGAATATTACATCCCAATTTTCTCTCTTATTAAGGATGATGTCAACAATATTATGCGGATTCAATTGGCACCCAAGGACTTCTTCTGTTTTCTGTCGATCGTGGCGAAAGCGTGCGCAGTTGGGTCTTCCTCTTGGTTTGGACAGTTAGGGCAATATGGGGAGTTATCTAACCCGAATCTGTACAGGTAACTTCGGTATCCTCCGTGGCCTGAGAGAAACTGCGTTAAGTGATAATTTACCTCTCCATGTCGTCTGTTTAGCCATACATCTATTCTTGGGATTAGTTGAAAGGTCCACCTTCCTTTGCGGTTGTCTTCCCATCTGCTCTGCCATTGTCTTATAGAAGCTTCTCTTTTAAATTTACGTACACGAGTGTCTAGTTGGTTTGGGTCCCTTCTGTTTTCATCCCACTATGACATGGGTCGCTTCGTCGGATGTTGTTCGAAAAGAGCAGCATACTCGTAGGACCGATTACCTGTATACAGATATTAGCTTCCTCACTGCGGTCTTTACTTTTAGAGCTACTGACCATATGGGAGCAGAGTAAAGTATAACTGAGCTGACCACCGTGGATATTATCTTCCTTTTGGATTGCATTGGTCCAACTACATTCGGCATCATTCTTCCAAGAGCGGTTCTAATTTTTCAGATTATTTGAGTCTCTTAGCAGATCATCTAATATCTTCTCAAACTCTTCTATTGTTGCACTAGGAGGGGCATAGCCACTGTATATATGAATACCACCAACTTTGGCTCTTACAAATCCGTCTTCTAAGTGCTCGGATATTTCTTCTATACCTTTATTTCCGCATGCCCGCACTGCAGCTTTACCTGTTGAATCTTTCACCCATACAGTATTGCTCATGTCTCTATATTGTTCACAAAGAACAATATAGAGACATGACTATAGTATGTACTATAGTCAGTCTCGACTATAGTCTGTACTACAGTGTCGACTATAGTCTGTACTATAGTGTCGACTATAGTCTGTACTATAGTCTCGACTATAGTCTGTACTATAGTCTCGACTATAGTCTGTACTATAGTCTCGACTATAGTCTGTACTATAGTCTCGACTATAGTCTGTACTATACTCTCGACTGTAGTCTGTACTATAGTCTCGACTGTAATCTCGACTATACTCTCGACTATACTCTGTACTATAGTCTGGACTATACTATAGTCTCGACTATAGTCTGCACTATAGTCTGTACTATATTCTGTACTATAATCTGTACTATCGTCGAATGCTATACAATCGTTGATGCTCTGCAATGTAGTCTATGCCGTAGTCTCGATTATAGTCTCGACTATAGTCTGTACTATAGTCTTGACTATAGTACGTATTATAGTCTTGACTATAGTACGTACTATAGTCTCGACTATACCTTGTAATATAATCTCGACTATAGTCTGTACTATAGTATCGACAATAGTCTGTACTATTGACTTTGCTTCTTATCTACTATAGGAAAAACAATAGCCTCTACTGTAGCCTGGACTATAGATTCTACTAGATTCTAAAGTCTAGAATATACTTTAGGCTCTACTATATTTGAGATTTGAGCCCCTACTATATTCCAAGCTATAGTATCTACTATATTCCATGCTATAGTCTCTACTATAGTAGCACAAACTATTATCAGTCTGAATTATTGGTTTTACTATAGTCTGGATTATATTCTCTACTTAAGTCTGGACTATAATTTGCACTAGAGTCGGAACTCTAGTCAGGTATTCTATAATCTAGTCTACTGCATAGTCTAACCTATATTCTGACAAATAGTATATTCTGTAGTTTAATCCACAATTTACAGGGCACTTAGTACTCTAGTTTATCATCTAGTCTATAGTTTTTATTAAATCATTACTTATTTTTTGCAGTATTTACCCCATTAATGGGTTAATAGTGAAATTCAATTTATCAATGCGTTTAATACATTTTTACAAAATTGGCATGATCTTAATAAAGTGATTTGATATTTTACTTTTTATTCATTTAATTCCAATTTAGTCGATATTTTGCATTAGATATGAAACGGCGACAACACTTGTGCTTTCATTACAATTAAACGTTTTCCATTGTTGTTTTATGTTTACTCCACTACAAAAGTACGTAAATTTAACTTGCACAAAATTTACACACAATTGCGACCACAACAAAAGAAAAAATGCAACACCTAGACCAACTAATTATTGTTGTCAGTGTCAGTGGCAACTAGTAAAGCGCATAAACACATCAAGACTTATTTAAACCAAAACCTGGTTAACAAGCCATTAAAAAATATGTACTTATGTTGTTTTTATATTTGTTTATATGAGATTTGGTACTGGATGATGTTTGTTGTTATTGTCATTAATATTTACAATACTTTGTTTTTATTTTGTTATGTTTTTATACTTTTTTCCAATTTCATTTGCTATACCAGCAGCATGTTATGGCAATGTATTAAACAAAAAATACTATTAATATTTACTCTTGTTTATGATTTTAAAAACCATTTATAATTTCAATTGCACGAAAACAATTAATTTGTTTTGTTTCATTTGTTAGTTTGTTTACAGCTTTTAATGAAAGTTGTTTGAAACGCAATGCGACACTTTGTCTCAAATAGATTTATGTTTGAAAAGAAAAAAAAAAAAACAAATTAAAATTTATGTGAAGTACTTTGCACATACATACTCCTAGTCTGATTTTATTTATGCCTTTGTATGTATGTGTATGTACGTTATTACTACTGCAGTTACTTCTGCAATATTTTGCGGTGAAACTTGGTTACTGCGAAAAGGAAAGTAAAAGGAATATGAGCAACAAACTTGTATCCAACTTCTTGTTATTTCAATTCATGGAAAATTAATAATGTCAAGGTTAACCAAATCTGATATAAACACTTTCTTAAGCTGCATTATATAGTTTATACACTTGTAGATAACATAACTTATTTGTATTTGATCTATAATAAATAGAAAATTTTGTGCAAACCCTTAAACATTTAATTGATTGAGAGCTAATGTTTCTTTTTTAATTGAGACATGATATTCATCAAGTGTAGCTCATGACAATATAATCAATTTAGGATTCAAATAATGTTGGGAATTTTAATCAGATAGTTATTTGGTGTATTTTAGCACGCGTCTTTTGATTTTCAAAAGATTACAAATTCACCAAAAGATTTGATGACATAACTTAAAGAAATGCAAATAATTTATTTCCTTTTGAAATTAAAATAAAATAATAAAAATTAGGTAATTCAAAATATTTAAAAAATGTAGAAATATTAAAATTATCTACAATAATGGTTAGGTATGTAGCGGCACAGAAAATACGTATTCCATTCTGCTGATAACTGATTTGGTACTAACAATAGATCAAGAGCAATTAACAATTGCAACTTATTAATAGTTCTTCAAGCCGGATGCTGGGCTAATAACCTCAGCGTTGACGAATTTAGATTCTCCATTTTGTCAATTATTTTATTATTTGTGTAATGCTTAATAATTACTTAATAATTATTTTACGATACACATACAGCGGAAAAAATACAATTTATTATAGTGTAATCAATCCTGCTTAAAATTCCAAGGTATAAAGCCATATTCCTTAAATTGCATTAAACAACCACATTGTTACTGGATACTTTAGTGACCTACTTCCAGACAAGATTTTTCTTTTTAATAAGCCTGTCAAGGATATTGAGTATTTATAATAATACATTTGATTTGGTGCTAAAAACCTCTAAAAGTAATAAACAGTGTAGTGCTGTGCAAGTATTGAATATTAAGTGTCGAGTACCGAGTATTTGCTCCTTTTTTTTGGGTACTCAATAATGTTTAGTTACACAATATTTTCAGAGTTTAATTTTTTTATGATATCGTATTAAAAATATAATGTCTATAATACAATTCTGTGTAAAAATATAATTTAATTTTAAAATATATGAAAATTATTTTATTAATTTTTGCTGACGTTGAATTTAAAGTTAAAGTTTTTATTTACTTTATATTTTATATAAATAAATTTATAAAACTGCATTGCATAATTGGTTAAATATACTCATATTTATTTTATATTATTTTTAAATAGAAGAATCTTAATTAGAAATTATATTTCTAATTAAAAAATCCGTTAAGTAACGAGTAGTATCGAGTACCAAATGAATATTATTGAGTAGTATCGAGTATTCAAAAGTTGTAGAATTAACCAGCACTAAAGAAGTGACATGCAAGTATAAACCTCAAAACAAATACGTATCTATGTTAAAACACCAACATGCATACATACATTAAAGTGCATCGATTTGTATGAAGACAAAAAAATTTGCAAATGTACCCCCTACATTTAAAGATTAATATGTTATAAACTAATCTCCAAAATATACCTCCAAAAATTTCGTTTTCGACAAACAGTGTACACAATTTTTAACTTTTTGTAAAAACAATATTTAAAAGACTCATGCCGACTAATAAATAAATAATAAAACTTTCTATGAATTTTTTTAAATACTATTTCATTAAAGTTTGAATCTTTCATACATTTTCCCTCATAATTTAGATTTTAAAGTATCATTGGAATGGCCTTATGCAATACTATTGATATATGTATTCGTTTAACCCTTTAGTAACAAAAGTAATATTTTGTGATTGCCGGTCCACAATACGCCAAGTTAATTTTTATGGCAAATAAATGGTAAGTTAAGAAAATAAATGTCAGAAAAAGGATAAATTTGCCAAAAAAAAAAAAAGGTATAAATTCGTATAAAAGAGCGACTCATCATCAAAGACTTTCTTTTGCAGTTTTAATCTTTTCAGAACCAAATGTATAAAATTGACCCTTTTACTTTTAAAGGGTTAATTTACTATAATTTTTCATTAGTATTAGAATAGACCTTTCAAATTGTACCTTAAAACTCAATATATGTTGAAAAATATCCGAAATATATACAATTATATGCTTAAATAATAAAAATATGACAAAAAATTTTAATAAAATCTTAATATTCCGCGAATGAAAGGAGATATAATAATTATTTAAATACAAATTATAAGTGATACTACCCAGTAAAAAAAATTTTGATTTTGATCATGTAATGAGTTAGAAAGCTAATATAATGGCTCTGCACTACTTACACATTAGCTGAATAACTCATTATTTTAATATTATTATACATAAGAATAGTTATTAAAAATAAATTCAAGAGATTTTTTTTTAAATTTTGCTAAAAGTAGTTATTGAAAAACATTGAAAATTATAATATGATTATATTACCATCAATTACTACCAATACACATAAATGTAAGGTCTTTTTTAATATAAAGGATGTTAATAATAATAAAAATACACTCTTTATCCATGCTTTTTAAGAATTTGGGAATATTTAAGAATAACATTAATTAAAAATTATTTTAAAAATTATCTTAGAGACACAATATTGAAACGATCATGCCTGAAAAAGTTGATACAATTCATGTAATAGTAGATATTTGATATTACTCGAATGAACACATGTAACCATTTAAAGGTACTACTACCACTGGAAACCCCTTCTAACATACCACATATTTTGACAAAAATCAAACTAGCATCTTTACTTTTGGAGGCAGGTCATTTATTATTGTAACGAGTACTGTTTAATGGAAATAATGAGTTAGGCAGCTAATATAATGGCTCTTCACTACTTACACATTAGCTGAGTAACTCATTATTTTAACACGGTGATGACATTAGAGGAAACTACTTACCTTATATTATTACAAGTAAGCATTTTATAATATCATTACTTATATAACATTATAAGAACTAATTACTTCCAAGCTGTTAAATTTCATTAATTTTTAAGTATTACTGAAGTCATTATTTGTAAAAGTAATAGGAACTAGTTACATTTTAGGTTACAAATAACTAATGAAATGTCAGCATATAAAGAGCAGGCTTTAGTATTTTTTTTAACGTAACTATTTTAAATTAAAAATTAATTCACACTTAAATTTTGTATTTTCAAATATTAATCCCGCTTTTAATATATGAATTAATAAACTGAATTAAAAAATCTATAGATCAAAAATCTGATCATAAATAAGTAATTACATATCGGGCTATAAATGAGTAGTTACTAAACTATCTCTATTATATTTTGATATATATATATATATATATATATATATATATATTTCTTATAAAGAAAATTTTGATAATACTGTTGAAAGAAATCCTTATTTTTAGAGGTATTTTAAAAATGGTCCATCTCATGTAAGAACATATTAATCTTCATTTCTAGAGAGGTACATTTGTCACTTTTTGCATAAGGCACTTTAACATATATATGCACAAATATTTAATTTAACAACCAGTTTTTAAGTTTATTTTATACATAATTTTTTGGCATTTAATTACGTGGATCTTATGCAAGATTTTCGTTATTTCGTTTTTTTTTTACTCAAAAACGAACCAGTTTCAAATGAAGAAAAAGGTGAAAAAAAAGCTATTTATGATTGCACTTTTTTTCATTATTTTATTAAAAGAAACAGAAGACATATTTTATGTTTTTATATATAAAAACTTATATTGCAATACAAAAAAAAAATAATTAGTTGTAAATATTTGCCTTTTTTTAATTGAAAAAAAGCTTAAAAGTGATAATAATTATGTACCAAATCTTGTTTTAATATTAAGTATTTAAGACATCATCAATCAGTGAATTAAATATTTGAAATTTTTAAAAATTACTTAAACTTAATGATGCTAAACGATTAATAGCTACGTTTATATAATCAATAATAGTCTAATTCAAAAATTTAATTGTATAATTAAGCAGGTATTTATACTTCAAATTACACTATGCAACAAATTTTGAGTCATCAAATTTTGTATCAGTGGTTCCAGCGCGAAACGAAAGTACATCATCAGATTAATAAAATCTACAAAGTGTTTTGCAAAGTTAGTTGGAATTTCAATACTAAAGACTCTTAAATTTCTAATATATTGGAGCACTTTTTCATTAAATGTGCAAATAAAAGACATTTAAATCAGTAAAGTTTAATATATATTATTTTAATATATTTATTGTTATATAGTATACAAAACTTTTCTTATATAAGATTTTTATTAAATGCCCCTCCCTTTTTACGCCTACTTTTCATAACAAGATTTATTACAATATATGAGTAACCAAATTAACACATATTTTGCACATAGAAAATAAAAAATGCAATGATAAGCTATATAATATAATTAGCCAATTCTATTTCAATTTTATTCTTTGTGGTCTTAGCGTACCATTGTATGTCATTTTGCTCCAAATTGTTACACATAAGAATAGTTATTAAAAATATAATACAACAGAATTTTTAAAATGTTGCTAATAATTTTATTGAAAATTATTGAAAAATACTGAAAACTATAATATGACTGCATTACATTCAATTACTACCAATACACATAAATGTAAGGTCTTTCTTACTACAAACCCTATAAGAAAAATAATACGAAAGTGATTCAAATTCATATTGCTTAGAAGAAAAATTTTATTGCCGCAATAATCATATTCGTATTGCGGTACTTTCCCCCATCGAGAAAGATTGTGCGTCACTGGTGATACATCTAGCAAAAGGCAATATTGCTATATAATCATCTAGGTGAAAGAAAGAAGATACCGCCAGATAAACTTCTGAAGGATGTAATAAATATATAGAAAAATTATCACTAAATAAATCTTGAAATTTTGATTTAAGTATAGAATAGTGTAAGATAAAAGATATATATTTATATATTTTTCTCAATTGTATTTTTTTAGAATTTACATGTTTATTTAAAGCACTATTGTTGTATAATTCATACAAATTACTAACACCAAATCCTTCATCAATGAATTATATTACGAGTATATTTGTAAAGTAGAACGATTTTTTGTAACCCCTTTTACAAATAAAGTATACATCCTATGTTAAAAAAAATATATCGATTGAAAAACAATTATTCACAAATGTGCACAATGTACATTTACTTACAACAGGTTTAGTATTATGTATGTAATGAAAAAATATGTGTATCAAAAATATATTTTATTGACCCTAAACATTATATTTCAACACAAAATAGGAGTAAGCTACTTTTTCATTGCAGAACTCATCCAAATTAACTCATAAATTTATAAGAAATGGGTGAAAAATAAATTATTGCTATTTTATCATTGTTATCATCTTACAAATAAACTAATTTTTGCTAAAAAATGAAAAAAAAAACGTTTTCTTTATTAAAGCTTATTCAACAGAAGCCGGTTTCTCATTTAAAACCCGAATTTTTCAACATGTGTCAGCGATATGTATGTAATGATCAGGGAAACCACATATATGCTACAATAAAATTTTTATGCACATTAAATATGCAATAAAAAACGAAAAATATTCTCCATAAATTGGGAAAATATGCTCTTAAAAAATTAAAAATATTTTTAATTTTTAAATAAAAATTAATTCTTTTTCTTTCAAACAAATATGTGTACACAGCAAAAAATATTTTTGGAAAAAATTTAATTATTATGCAGAACTTTAAAATTATTTCAAGTATTTTTATAATTATATAAATTACTCAAAATCAGAGTATTCTAACAAATTAAATTCAAATCTTATATAGACAAATCAGAAATCCAATTACGAATTATACATATTCAATTATTTTATTACTTGAAATTCAACCTATTAAATATATATATATATATATATATATATATTCAATTATTCCAATTATTATTTTTATTATTTTTTTTATACTTTATTAATTAATTATTATTTTTATTATTTTTATTTATACTTTATTAATTTATTAATTGATATAACAAAAAAATAATTGAAAGCCGATAAAATGTCTTATTATTAGTGAAAAATATTAGAAGATTTGAATTTTTATCAATTTAATAATTGATACAATTAACAAAAGTAATTGGAATAGTTTTTATCTTTGATAAATGGTTTAATATGCCATAGTTTTTTTTTTTTTTTTTTGTAATCTTTTAGAAAAAAAATCAAAAAGATTTACATCAAGTTCAAAATTTCGAAAAAGAAAAGAGCAATAAATTTAAAAATAATGAAAAATTCATTATTCAATTTGAGTGTATATAAAAGATGGTACGCTTTTCTATTTTCGAAATCAAAAGCTACGAGATCTATAGAGCAGGAACTATCCTAAAAATGGTATTTTTGTAATATCTAGAAATTTAGAGGGTGTTTTGAAGTCTTTTAAAATAGTTTTGTAATGTCCTCAAGATGATTTACAAAAGTATAATTTTGTAACAGGATGTAATTATTTATTAAAAATATTATAAAATAAGGTAAAAGTAAAATTTATTATATCAACTGTATCGAAAAGACTTACTTTTAATTCCCTATTTTTTTATATCACGTATAGTGTGTTCAAAAAACCGACATTTTCAAGAAACTGGTTTTTGAATTATTCGAAAAATCGCTTTAAAAAAACTGGTTTCGAATACGGTTTTACTTAAGAAACCGGTTAACCGGTTTTTACTAAAAATATAAATATTTTTAAAATGTTTACTACTTTTACTAAATAAAATGCACATATAGCACATGTCATTTGTAATGACAAGTAACATAAAAAAGTAAAAAGTCATATCCCTCTTCTACAGCATTTTATTTTGTATTTTTTAAACTCTCGATAATAGCAACTACTTATTAAAGTAGTTTCTTGGTAATGAGGCGTCATTATTATTTGCCTACTCTGTGTTACATAAATAAGTACTCAACAGTATAATAGCACAGTAATATTGCAATCATGTGGATCAGTTCGCTAGAGCGCTGTATTAACAACCAGAAGGTTGTTGGTTCAACCGCATTCTGAAGTTATTTTTTTTTTTTAAACAAAATATCTAAAAAGATATTTTATATAAAGGAAAGTTTTTGTCGCTTAGAAAATTAAGTGCGAGATGGTGTACTGAGTAAGACGTTTTTTATTTTTACTTTTATTTTCGTTTAGGTACATATTTTTGAGCACCCCTAGAATCTAAAAATTACAACATGAATTTGTTGAAAATAACATTAAAATTATTCAGGCAAAAAACAGTTTACTTTTGTTTTCAATTATACCTACTAGCTTACCAGGAAAGCTAACTTTTTGTTGGGTATTTACTGAAGTTTACCTTATTTTGGGTGAGGGAAATTTTCTTTATAACAAACGTCAAAACTAAAATTGACTTTACGTAGATTTTGTTAATAAAAATGACACAGAAAAAAGTTTGTGCATAAATATAAGAATTTACTTTTATTGATTTAAGTTCTTAATATTTAAGAATAATGTCTTAAATATTAACACTTTTTACCTAAGTCAAGAAGCCTTAAAATAAATTGTTTAAATTTGCATTTATATTTTCAATTTGTAAAAAAAATGTTTGAAATTTTCATGGGAAAATTTTAGGTTTTTAATGATTTTTAGCTACATTATGGGACCAGAACAAAAGCGTTTTTTTTATCAAACTGTACTGCAGAATGCGAGCAAAATTATACAAATTTCTGAACATATTTTTTTACAGACTTTCCTTGGAATTTTAAAGGTGTTTGTTGTTATTCATGTTATTCATGTATAACTATTTTCATTTACCATTTGCAATCAAATCTAATAAAACTAAATCAAAAATTTAACCAAATTTTTGCAAAATTATGAACACTATAAACAATTTAATAATATCTATGAACAAAATTTTATTTTTTATGAAAAAAATTTGGGAAAAAAAGTCATGTTCGATTCATAATATTTATCAAAAATGTTTTCAAATATATGCATCTTTTTCTCTGTGTAGTTTAAATAAAAAAAAATATAAAAATCTCAAAATCTTAAATTAGAAATTTAAAAAACATAATTTAAAGCATTATCAGATAATAATGTAAATGACAAATGCTTTTAAATAATTTAGAACCTGATTCACTACAAGAGAATTGTTTACAAATTTCTGGGAAAATTACTCAAAAATCACATGAAAAAATTTTAATTTTTTACAAATTTTATTTTCAAACAATTTTATTGTTGTAATGAATCGGGCCCTAAATAAAGTTCCCTAAGCAAATGTAAAAAAATGGGAAAAATGGCTCGCTATAGTACAAAAAAAAAAACAAAAGAAAGAACATTTCATAAAAAACCGGTTAACAGACAGAAGAAAACTGACCTTGCGAATAATTCGAAAACAAAAATTATTCGAAACCAGTCGGTTTTTAAAAAGCAAAAACCGCTTAATCGATTTCCAGTTTCGGTTTTTAAATACACTAATCATGTAGAAACCTTATCTATCTTCCATTACCTTAAACATGCAATTGTGAACATTTGTATTAGTTAAAAAATTACCAAAAAGTTTCACATTTAAATTTAAAAATATAGTTTTCATTAAAAAATTAAATTGTTTTTAGAACATTAATTTAAAAGCTGATATATTAGCTCTATATCATATTTCAAAGGTGACTTAAACAAATATAAAATAAACTGTTTCTAAATATTAACGATTTGTTACTACAAGTCAAGCTTCTCATCGATTTTTAATGAACTTAGGAGGTATTCATTAAAATTAATTTTAAATACTATATATTTTTGGATCTCTTATTTTTTATATATTACAAATCATATTTGACAAAAATTCAATGAGATATGAAAAAATTATCCTCAGAAAATTACTATAATCAAAATATGCTCTAAAAATATAAAATATAAAATATAAAAAAATGCAAAAATATGCCATTAAGGGTGAAATATACAAAAATATGCACTTATAAATTTATGCCAAAATGCCTGATTTGTTCTAAAAGGGATAAATATTTTATCAATGTCTTCGTTCAACATACAGGAAAAAATATGCTATTGTGTAATTGTGGTTTCCCTGGTAATGATAATATTATATTATCCTCATTTAAGCGCCAAGAGAGTACCAATGTAAATATTTCTATTTATTTTGTTAGCTCAAAAAAAAACTATTAATTATTTCCAAATAGCCAATCAAACCCGTATTAGGTGTATAAATTTTTCGGACTAAAAGTTATTTCATAAATCAAATTTAATCGCACGTTTTTATTATTTAATTACAAATTAATAAACTTAAATATAAAAATCCAAAACCCTACAAATATTTGTTAACACATAAATATAAGTGAAGAAATGCAAAACACTTTAAAGCAAATGTTGGATATAGCAAGTGTTTAAAAAAACACGGACAGACAGACAGTCAAACCCCAACGAAAAAATAATGAACTTAAATCATCGTAAACCTTTAACAATTTAGTTATGGTTTGGAATTTATATCTGTCGGATGCTGTTTATTGGTTAAAAAGATGGCGATGATGATGATGGTGGTGGCGGTATTGAGCTGTTGATATAAATTATTATCGAACAAAAATATGAAGAAAAAAGAGAAGCAAAAAACTTGATGAAAAGAAGTGAATATTAAATGGTTTTCAGTTTCAACGGTTTTTAGCTGTGAATGACAGTCAGCATCAACAGCATATATTATTAGCTTTAGCATCAATATATGTATGTATGTTTATTTGTGTGCAATAATGATGTTATAAAATAAAGTGGGTCAATATCACGGTCATTCACATACAAATTTCAACACAATCATTAATAATTGCACAGAGTTTTTTAAGTTGTTTTTCAAATAATTTTTTTTTTTTTGCTTCACTACAATTTTCGTGCAAAAACTAAATAAATAATATTATTTATGAAAACAAAACAAAAAATATCTTAAAAATATGAGTATATGTTAATAAAAGAAAACCCATGTTAAATCATAATCATGGCTAAATAGTAATAATAATATATTATAAACAAACAATAATAGTTAAAATTTAAGTTTTTTTTTTCTTTCTTAAGTTTTGTTTGATTTTTCTTTTTTTTTTTCATTTTACACAATGCATTTCTCACAACTTGCACAGCAAATCAACCAAAGAAACCCTCAACATCAAATGCAATATCATCAACAACTGAACAGTATTTCAAGCCATTCATTCACTGAGTCACAGTAATAAGTCAACTTCATCTTCAGCATCATTAATGGCCATTTCAAGCCACGTCAAGTCAACATTTAATGTTTTATCAGCTTTAAATAAAAATAATAAAATATTTAAAGAAAAAATGAAATAAAACAAAACTATAAAGAATTATAAAAAAAGTAAACAGCATTCGCATTTTCATCATAATTATAGTCGTAATTATCACTGAGAGACCTTTTTATTAAAACAATACTTTTTTAAGTAGTTTAAACAACACAAGCAGAACAAGAAAAAAAGGTACTTCTTTTTATTGTTAATTTTCTAGCAAGTTTTTATTTAACTTTTGTGTGCACCTTTTGTCTTATTATCTTTTCGTCTTTTTAGCCGGTTTTAAATATTGTACTTTTTGCATGTTTTTATTTCTTTTGTTATGACATCTTGTTTATTTTGTTTTTTTTTTTTTTTTTTTTTTGCAACGCTTTGTATAACGCGCGTTGCAATCTCAAGAATATATTTGTTTTTCATTTTTTTTCCTTTTGTGAACTTAATGGAATTATAAATTTGTTTACCTTTTAATGTACATGCACACTATTTTTTGCACACACTAAAGGAAATTATAATAAATGCAGTTTTGATAGCAAAAATTACTATTAATAACCAATATTAATTGACTATAACTCTATATAATTTTTCTTAAAGCTACATTTAACGAAAATAATTTTTGACAATTAAAGCTTTTAGGGCACAAAATTTAAAACAAATTTCTAATTAGCAATTTGGAAAATCAAAATACAGGTAACTCTCGAATTTACGTGATTTCTTTATAACAAGATTCAATAATAATGACTGCTTTTTTGAAATACGCTTTTTTATTTGAGGTGAACTTTATACAACGCGTTTAAAAAATAGTGACAAACCTTGAATTGCACGAAATACATACGCAGAGAAAAAAAATATGGTTCTGGTGACTAATGATCTAACAGCAACATATTATGATTGGAATATGTGATTGCCGTTAAAAATTAGAATGATTCACAGAAAAAAATAAAAATGGATTTCAATTAAAAAATTGCTTATCTGAATTAAATTCTTATTTGACTTTGCTCCAATCTTCAAAATGATAATATTAGTCAAGTGAAAATAATTAATTTTTTGGAAAAAATTGAATTAATTATTTTATTATATCAAATATATTTATGGTTGAAATTTTGCACAAATCTAAATAATGTATTTATTGTTTCGACAAGAGAATTAATTGAATCTGTACTAATACACAAAAATGCTACCCTAAATTAAAACACACAAATTTACACAAAATTATTCATTTGAATTTTATAAATATTTAAATAATACGCTAAATTATTTCATATGTAATTAATAAATGTATATAAATTAAATGTACACTGCCTGCTACTTGAATAAGGAATCACATTTTTTTAACTTTAATTAAGTATATCTCCTAAACTAAAGTTCAGAAAAAAATAATTTTTTGCGCAACCAAATTTCAAAGTTTTGGCTTTAGTTTCCTGAAGAAATAAAAAAATATACATATTTTGTTATACTAAAATTATGCATTTATTTAAAGACATGTATTTCTGTAATACTTTTTTGTGTGTCACTTGAATAAGGAATTCTTAATAATATTAATCAGGTAGGCTATGATTTGAATTTCTTTTAATATAAACTTCTAGAGAATTTTTAATTTGATAGTTATTAAATAGTTTTTATTCAATATGGGACGTGGTAAGGCTCTTAATAACTCTGAAAAAGAAAAAATTCTGATTTTGAATCTTAGGGTCAGAATTCGGTCCAAACTGCAAAAAAAAACACCACTTAGTGAAAAACGCAAATCACAACGTCTACAGTTTCCCAAAAATACAATGACATGGTCTGACAAATGGTTTAAAGTTGTATTTTCCGATGAAAAAAGTTTAATATTGGTGTTCCCAACTATTACTTCCATGGCCTAAATAAGGAGGAATTATTATGTGTGAGATATCCTTATCCTTAATTTTATTTATCCTTACAGTTAAAAATGACATTTATTACAGAATGTCAATTAATTAATCGGTTAATGCAGGTGTTTTACTTTTTGTGTTACTTCTAAGTATTACTTTGATATTGTAGATTTCCCCGGGAGATAAATGAAGAAGCTAATTCATATCAAAAATGTGCTACATTCACCTTTTCATTGAAGTAATATTTTTGTAAAAAAAGTAAGTATGCATTAATACTTTTTGACTATATTTCAATGTTAAATGTTTTGCTAATGTGTCTTCCCCAGGTTATAAATTTAGCATCAGAGACATGTTTGCCCCATTTAGAAAGATCGGATGAAATCGACAAGAATACCAATATTTGATTCTAAGACTATCACACAAAAGTATTACGCGTCATACATTACATATTTATTACATACAATACGAAAACTACATTCTCTACATTTCGTACATTTGACTTAAATTTGTATATTACTATAAATAAATTTACTCAAATAATATTTGTGGTTTGGCAATAAATATTTTAATGCAAATTTTTGTATTTTTATTGGAGGATTTTTTTCTGCAAATATCAATTAATAATTTAGTTAATTTTAACCTAAATATCAATTACAAATTAAATTTATTTGAGAAGAAGCTTTAATTGAAATTCTTACAAAAATCAATTAATTTCACTTAATTAAAATTATCATCATATATCATGATTGGAGCAAAATCAAAAAAAAAAATTAATTGACATGCGCAATTTCGTAATTGAAATCCATTTTTATTTTTTCTGTATTATAATTTGATTGTATCATAATACTCGTACAATCCCATTTTATCATATTATGACTATGAGTTATAAATTTCCTCTACTGAATTTATTGAAATGAAACACAAAATAATAATAATAATAATAATAATAATAATAATAAAGAGAAAAAAGAGAAAATTATTTATTAAATATTAATTACATATAAATATTTACAAGGAAACCTAGTTCAGTATTTTTATTTTTTCTTTGGAAATGTAGACCATAAAATTCGTTTCTAACGATTTAAGGATAACCGAAAAATAAACATTCTCGTATTCTGCTTAATTTATTGATGGTGTATTTAAAACCTTAAAGTGAATATAATTAGATTTGAATACAAATGGAATTAGTAGAACTATGTTGTTGATTATCTGGATTTTTAATACAGTATAAAATGCCACTTGAAAGTTTTAAGTTTTTATCTCTTTTATTTGCATTTATTTAGTTTAATTTCGCAAATATTCACTATCTTATTCGCAAGCATTTAATAAATATATATACACTTAGTCTTCACGAATAATTTAATTGCTTACTGACAAATTTCTGAACTGATACACAAAAGTGTGTATCCAATACTTGTAGAGAAAAAAATATGTTTTAAAAGCAAACACTCAATAATTGAGAAAAATAAAATTTTTAATAACAAACATTTAATAGTTGTACAAAACAAAATATGATTTAAAAACAAATAAAAATATTTGCAACATTTAATGATAATAGAAGTGATTAAATTTTTGCATATTTATAATTTTTTGGTAAAAATATTCTTCAAATATAATATATTTGTTGTCAACCATATTAAAATTTTGATTGACGTTAATGATTAAATTATTAAATTTTAACAGTATTATTAAAATCTATGAAAAATAACTATAATAATTGTTATCGTGAATATGCCACAACCATGTTTCTTCTCTACGTGCAGTATTATGTTGAAAGGAATTTATTGAGAAAAATATTTATTTAAGGAAATAATGGCTGCAAAACAGAAAATCTAATTTATAAGCAAAATTTTTTATATAATTTTTTTTTTTTTTTTTTTTTTTTGATACATTAAAGTAGGAAAAACGTCAAAAAATTTAACAGGGTCTTCAAATTCTAATAAACATACAATAAAAATAATCCAAAAAAATATGTGTAACAAATTCGGCAAAACGAGTGTCCGAATTCCGATATAATTAATAAAGAGCTAAAGTTAAAACGCACTTATAAATTATTTACAAACAAAATAATAATATTATTAAACAAAAAGGTTTTAAAAATTGTATTACATGAATACAATTACTCTAAAAGAAAAAAAATAATTTCCATATTATTTTAATTTAAATCAATTACTAAAGGGTATCATCCTAATTAAGTTTTTCAAATCAGCCAGAAATATATTAAATAAACAATAAATAGTTTTATGTATCTTAATTTAACTCGACTTTTAGGTCCCACTCTAACATTTTTCATTTAATTAGTTTTTCAATTTACGCGATATACATATAAAAATGCTTGTTGCAAAATGTAATTTTCTACCTATTTTTATCCTTTCTCCGGTCTCAAGGAACCCCGTAAATCGAGGGTTACCTGTACTATGTCTAATAGAATTTGTAAATCACGGTATTTATTTCTATTTTATAAGTAACTATATTTTTTCATAGAAAGCTTAAAATTAAGAAAATTGGATCTCAATATTTTCGTAATTTTACTTGGAACCGAAAATTAGATAGGTTTTAGCAATTATTATTTTAGTGATTCTTGGAGAAACTATAAATATTGTAACTGTAAGCAAATCTTTGTTAGTAAAGATATCCTATCGAAATATTCGGTGATAGTCGATTTTATCATTTGGAATGATGAAATGTAAATGAATTTAAGATATAGATAAAACACAATTCAAAAAAAAACACATCAGGGTTTTCAAAACTACATTCTATTTTTAGAATCATGCTTTTTGGAAGAAAATTTTTAAACAAAATAGGTTAAATTTAGAAGGATCTATACTTATCCTTATTGCGTAATGTTTTGGTTTTCAATTTTAAAATCTCATTGAAAACATGTAGCTTTAAAAAAGGTATAAAATTAATATATGTTCTTAAGATAATTTTTTCTTTAGAGCAAATAGAGCGTACACTATAAACACATTTTTCGATCACAAAAAAATAATTTTGTTCTTTAAATAATTAAAAAAAATACCAAAATCGAACGAAAATGTTGGACTTTGTTAAAAAAAAAAAATGAAAAAACTTTGAAAAAAACTTGCAAAATCGAGATAGTTAAAATTCCAAATTCAAATGACTCCAAAACTATAAAAGATAAATAGCATGTTTTTTGTAGGCCTTAACAAGAGCTCTAAAAATATATAACAATCTTTGAAATTTACCAAGCGGTTAAAAATTTTCTATGTTCGAGGTACCCTATTTTGAGCCCCCCATAACTCGGCTCCTAAGGGGTCAACGTTAAACTCGTAAAGTGCTCCGCTACACGTATGTGAAATTTTATGTAAATCTAAAAACCTTATTAAAAAATGAATATCTGTTTTATTAATAAAATTTTTATTTCATTATAAAGCCAACACTTCAGATAACGTTATTCATAACTTTGTTGGCGACATAGACATTTAGTTTGGCAACAATAGTGACGAAAACTTGAATATTTTTCATTAATCATTGTTTTAAAAAGAATTCTGTTTAAATTCTTATATATGAAGTTTATTATGAATTTTTGCAACTTTTTTGAGAAAATTGGCTTATCATCAATAGAGCAAATAAAATTATGCAATATCATATTTTTCTGTGCTTTAAATGGTAGAAGTTGTTAGTTATTTATTAGATATTAGCAACATTGTCTAAAACTCACAAAGTTGGGAATTTCGGCATACATTTTTTACAGCATATTTCTGCATATTATGGCCCTGACTCCATATTTTCAAATGTTTTTAGTTTAAAATCATATTTTCGTAGAAAATTCTTATTCTAAAGCATATTTTAGCTTTAGGTAGCACATTTTTGCATATTTTGCACTTAAGAGCAAAGCTTGGTATATTTTGTACTTAAGAGCAAAGTTTTGTATATTTTGTACTTAAGAGATTTTTTTCAATAAATTGTATTTTTACTGCCAAATACATTTTTCTAATTCAATTCCCCAATTATTTTCATCATTTAAATATGTATGTACATATTTTGTAATTTTCTGATACAATTTATAGATTTTGAATATTTTCAAGTGAAAAATATATATATTTTGTAGCAATTTCTAATCAATATTAAAACATTTTTGATATGAAAAAGTATTTAATTTATAATTTTAGCAGAAAAAGTAATAATTTAAGAGAATATTTTTAAATTTTAAAGGTACACGCAGAGAAAATATATAATTCCAGTGATCACAATCTAGGAGCAATATACTTTTATTGGAACATGTGATCACAGCGAAAAATAGAAGTGAATATAAGTAGTAGTTATTATGATTCCATTTTGTCATATTAATTTTGTGGTTTGTAGTTACTGTCATATTTCTAGTTTTATATAAATGAACAATCTAACTACATCATTATCCCATTCTATCAGACTATGTTTTGATGTTGTTATATTATTATTTTATCTTATTATATTATAATACCACATTGTCATATTATGGTTTCATTTTATAAAATTATTATGCAATTTTTCATATCACTATTCCATTTTACCTTATAGTTATCCAATCTTATCATATTATTATTTCGTTGTTTAATATTATTATTCCATCTTATCATATATTAAAATGAAACGTATTTAAAAAAGAAATTATTATTTTTATAAATTTTGTATTTAAAATAATATCCAAAAAAATATATATTTATATATCATTTGTTACATATCAATTTGTACCACCATAAGTGGTTCAAATGCAAGATTTGTTTTTTTAAACTAAACCCTTTAATGGTAGTTAATCAATATCTTATATTGCTTGAATCATACCAATTATAACCAAACCTTGTCTATTTATATTTATTGATATGTAAACAATGAAAAACAAACATCAAAAACAAAATAAATTTAAAAACAAACAAGTTATGAATTATTATATTTATTTGAAACATTAATATGGTTTAAAAACAGAATTTGGTTTACGAACAAGGAAAACTACTGTAAATATTGAATGGCTGTAGAATTAATGATATTTTTCATAATAATAAAATTGCGCTTCTGGTAAAGATATTTGAAAACATATAATTTTTGCGATCAACCATATTAAAATTCTTATTGAGTGTAAACAACAAAAACATTGTTATCATGAACATAGAGTTATTAAAATTCAAGAAAATTGACAATTTAAACATAATATTGTTGTAGTGATAATGCAGTAACAATTTTTTTTCTCTGCGTGCATATTTTCTGATTTTAAGAGCATTTTTAATGCGCATAAAAAACTTGTTTATTTTTTGTTGCCCTGATCGTCAGTCTTCTGGTTTAAAATACTAGTCACAAATTTATCTTTTTGGTGCAGAACTATACAAAATTACTTTTATCATCACGAAAATTTTAAAAATGAAAATTTGAAGGACCAGAAAATTTTTTCAACAGGTTTCAGAGTTAAGTGTCATATGTAAGTATCTATAAGATTCAGTTGTTACTATACGCAAATACATGTTTTTTTTTTTTTTATTTAAATAAGTTGATAATAAAATTTATAGATTGTCATTAAAAAAATATTTAGTGTGGTATCCAATTCAGCACAGATTTTTTATAAATACGAACTCTATAAAATAACCCAGCAAAAACTTGGTAACGACACATAGTTACCGAACAACATGTTTTTCAATGCAACCCCAATATCAACATGCCGTCTGTATTACCTAGAAGCTGTTTTGTTTCAACAACTTTCAACTTTTCTTTGGATTACATGTAACTAGTTTTGTCACTATTGAGCAGATTTATATACATTTAAATTAGATTAATTAATAATTTAAGACCCTATCTGGAAATATATATGGTAACTAGTTACCTCTAACGACATCACCGTGTTAAAATAATGAGTTAAGTTGCTAAAGTGTAAGTAGTGTAATATAATAGAATTTTAACTTATTATTTGACAATTGAAATTTCTATTGGGAAGTCCACAACACATGTCGTAGGGTTTTTCATAAAATTTATATCGTCCCTATTAAGTTTACTAATTCATTTGTATATTTAGTGAAATTTTTAAGACAGACTTTGTAAATTATTTATTAATTTTAGTAATTTGTATAAAAATATTAATATGCAATATAAACTTTATCTATTCACGGAATTAATAGCCGTGCAATGGTTGGCCGTATATAAATGGATAATTAAAAAGATCATAAAATAACCTATATTCTTAAATTTTTTATATTTCTGCGATTTTACTAAATTTTATTACTTATTTTCGTCTAACCGCTGTAAATACATTTAAAAAATTTTTTTAATGAATCACAAATTATATTTTTCAGTCAAATTATATATTTCAGTTATTTACATTCAGAAATATATTTCTGGCTAAATTTTACCACCGTACACTGTGCAAAGTTTTATATATTTTAATTAAAAACGACTATCTGATTTTGCCTTTACATATTTACTAAAACAATTAAACTGCACAAACATTACTAAAAAAACAGAGTTTTTCCTGATGCAAGTATATGAAATCTGTGAACAATTATGGACCGATATTCATAAAATTTGGTATTATGTTTTCTATTTAAATAAAATCTTTTTCTATCATATATTTTTCAATTCTAATATTTAAGTGTAATTTGTACCCGTTAAAGTGATTTTTAGAAGTGAACCTTTTATAGGAGCTATGGTTAATTATGAGCCGATGTTCATGAAAATTGGCATTCAGATTTATGATTATCTAAAACTTATTTATGACGAATTTTATTTAAATATTGATATATTTAAGATATTTATGAACGTTAAAATGTTTTGGCGATATAATGGACCGATTATAACCAATTTCAGTAAGCCGTTTCTTGTACCAAAATAATTAGTCTCTTCAAGTTTCATTAAGATATTTTCAAAATTGCCTTGTAAATTATTTTACATGAACCAAACCAGGGATGATAAATTCAATACAATTCGCTCTTTAAAAGTACCGCAATACTCCAGTGACTGATTTAGTAAAATTATTAAATTTTGCACTATTAATAAAATTATGATTTAAAATTAAAGTTCTTCAAATGATTTTTAAAGGATTTATGTGTAAAAGTTAAGAAACATTTACATTCTCAGACACTTTTGAAAACACTCTTAAGTATGTCTCTATTAAGATTATGTTAAAAGATTTATTGGACCTTTCCATGACTATTCGCTTAAAAAATATAAAGAGTACATTTGAAATACTCTTTATATACGTTTATTAAGGTCTATCAAATATTTCCTTGACAATTTATTTTATAAAATGTCTAACCAGAAAACTGAGAAAAGTGTACAAAAACGTGTGTATCGGCTCAACGTGGAAAGTTTTAATTGAAATTTTGAATTTTTATGATCTTACACAATAGTATAGAGTATCATAAAGTCGGTCTTAACCGATTATATCTTTCTTTCTCGTTTTGTTTTGGATTAGTTCTTTTTCAAGAAACCCGTAACTCTTAATTCTTAGGCCTTTATTGAAGAATCTGGTCAATTTGTAAACAATTCAATTTTACAATTTTCTAAGTTCAATTTAAATGATTTCAAGAGCTAAAAAAACAGTCTGTTTGTTTTGATTCTGCAAAAATAATATAAATTTCCCAAAGATAGTTTAATCGAGAAAAATCTTTAACTTTAGTACAATTATGGTCCAAAAAGTAAAATATTTATTCAATTCAGTACAATACTAAAAATCGCATTTATCATCCCTGCACCAGACTTACTTAATAAAATCATAATGGGGACTATATTCGTTTATATGCTTAACATTTACATATAAACATAAAAATATTAGCAAAATGTGTATTTGCTATGAAAATATAAAATCCAATGTAAATAAAACTTGTAATATTTATAAGTAAAAAAATATTGAAATTTGACAGTGGTTTTAAAGAATGTTTTTAAGAACTAGTGCTTAGGTTCTAGTTCGGTATTACTTTTTCATTACTTCTCTAAATAAATTACTGGTTCCCACATGAACCAGTATTTCGAATTTTTTAAAAATCATACAAAAAAAAGAAAATTATAAATAAACAATTTAACAAAATAAAATAAAATCAAATCAATAATCATTGATTTTAATAACCGTTCCCTAACGCTTCTACAAAACAAGTTCTGAATTAAAATTTTTGAACAAAAATCACTGATTAAAAAACTACTTCTGTACTTCTGAAACCGTTCCATAAAATAGGTCTGGCTATGTAATACTTCCATAGAATTAGTTCTGGAATAACCATTTCGAACAAAATTCATTAGTCTTAGCATCAAACTAGAATAGGTACAGGCTATTTTTATAAATTCTGGAACTTGATGTAGAAATAAAACATTTATCTTTGAACTATTCTCTAGTATTTCATAGGAATAGAGCCACTTACTATTTTATAAAATAAATTTATTTGAAAACTACTTAACACTGACGTGTAGCATTGTACCATCACAGCTAGATGACGAAACAGGAAACCTAAAATTTCTTTAATTTGTTCTATATGAAATAATACGACCACATTGCGGTTTACTTTTTCATATCATCTCAATCATATTGTCTTAAGACAACACTTTATTTCAACAACTAAATCTACTTAAATACTTTCAAGTACCTTAATTTGCATAAATTGAAAAGTCCTCAATAATTCAACAAAATAAACATTTTTAACTTTTTAAAACAAGATGTCTTTGAATTTTAAGTAAAATAAATAACCTCTCTTTCTTTCTCTCTTAGTCTTTAGCAGTGATATAACAACTTAAAATGTAAAGCTAACACAATCTAGCTAAAATAAGTAGCCTGTGTTTACCTAAAAAATTGCTCTACTTTTATTTATGCAAAATAAAAATTAAATAAAACTTAATACAAAAATAACACTTTTTTGAAAGGTACAAGTACTACGAGTACTATTTTACTATGAACTATTTCCTGATTTTAAAATTTTGCTAAAAAGTGCATTTATATAAACAACAATTAGTGTCAGTGAGGAATTGACTGACGACAACATCACTTGATGAATGTTTCATGCGAATGTATATGTGCGAATTTAAAAAACACTCGTAAATTTACTAGTATACACTCAGTCTTATACAAGTTTTATATTATAGACGATGACAAAAATGCTGTTCACCTTTTAACGCCAACACTTTAGGCACGCATACCAATAAAAGCAATAAAGAGAACAACTGCAACAACAAGTAATGCATAGTAAACAAATAGAAGCATAAAAAAAACAATCAACAGCATCAACTAATGCTACTACTGCTGCTGTAATAGCAGCAGTAGTAACTGTATTAAGAATACCAACAATACTCGTATTAATAATCGCTGTATTCGCAACAGCAACCGGCAAAATCCAGCCTGTGTCGAGGGGTAGCTGTACGATGGGCCTAAAAGTAAGGAAATTAAAAGAAAAATTTATGTAAATAACCAAGGTTAGAAACTACTATGCACAGTGGGATCTTATGGTTAAACTAGCGATAACAAATATACAATTATTAAATTAAAACTTTTAACAATTTAATGTAGAAAATATTAATAATATTAGTTATGGAAAAAAATCATTTGTTTGGTACTATTATAACACTGTGCAAACTGAAACACACCAGCAAAACATTGAAATAATCCACCAAAATAACTAAAAAAATGAACTAACCAAACGACACTTCATCTATCCATCTACCCAAACCAAACAAATATCCATCCATCTATCCATCTTTGGTTGCTGCAACATGCATACAATATAAGTTGTCACATAAAAAATTCAAATGTCAAACGTTAACTTTTGCTTTTTTTCATCTTTCTTTTTCTCTCTTTTTATTCCAATACATAGTTTCAGATTCGTTTGAGCAATTCTGGTAAATACTTACACACAAAACTTGTTGTAGCATCTTCTAAAACTGTTAAAATATGAATACAATCTGTATGGTAGTTGCAAAACAAATTGCATAAATATGAATTCTATTAGACTATAAATCATGCAAGCAGTGTTGCCAGTTTAGCTAAATCTAGCTTTTTCATTTTGCTATTAGCTGTAAAATTTTTGTTTTAGCCTTTTTTGATCTTTAAAATTACCTTAAAAAGGCTAAAATGTTAGAAAATTATTTTTTATTTACTATAACTAATTTTATATTTACAGAATCATCCATTTAAGTATTTTTGTGTATTTATTCGCACAAAAAATCGAGATTATTTATATTTTAATAAAAAATTTCACTTTAAAATACTTCATCAACATTAGAAGTTATTTATGAAAATAATTTAAAAAAGATCTCAGCAAAAACTTTGATTGCTATGTAATGAATTAAGAAGCTAATATATTGGTTCTTTACTACTTACACATTAGCTGAATAACCCATTATTTTAACACGTTGATGACATTAGAGGCATTTACTCATATTATTACAAGTAGGCATTTCATAAAGTCATTGTTTAAATGTTATTACAAGAACTAGTTATTTACAAGCTATTCAATAACTCATTGATTTTAAAATAAGTATAACAGAAGTCATTATTAGTGAAAACAATAGGAACTAGTTATATTTTATGTTACAAATAACTAATGAAATATTCAAAATATAAAAAGCTGGTTTTCATTGATGTTTTTTTTTTTTTTTTTTTTTTTTTTTTTTTTTTGTTTATTTAAAAAGTAAAAATATTTTATAAATTTTAATTAAAGATTTCAAAAAAATAGATTTTTGGTGTAAGAATTAATATTTTTAAGTTGCAATTGTGAATGTATTTAGATGCATATACAAAGTACGCCATTTCATATATTTATCCCTTCTTTAAATATATGAATTGGTAAACTCAATTAAAAAATCAATAAAAAGTAAAATTTATAATAATCTGATCATAAATAAGTAACTGCATACTGGGTTACAAATAAGTAGTTACTAAAATATTTCCTTGTAATATAGGAGGTATGTTGTTGTCTTTGAAAAGTAAATAGATTCGTAACTACATACCATTACCAAGTTTTTGCTGTGATCTTATTTATTAATAAGAAAAATCACCCAAAATGTTGAAAATCCTTAATCAAGAAGGAATTTTAGTTAAAAGATAATTAAAAATCACTTTAAAACAGTGGGTAATTTTTCATACGAAATATAACCCTAATTTGTATGAGAGTCTTTTGGGCAATTTTTTATTAAGTAATTTTGCTGGCTGTTATTTATAAATTTATTACAATTTTTTAAGAAAATTTTCAAAAACTAATGAAAACTAATTTTTTGAAGCATTTAGCCTTTGACCTTTTTAAAATTCAATTTAGCCTCTTTTTTTCTCATCTCCTGGCAACACTGCATACAAGTGTTTGTCATCAGCAAACTAAAACCAAAAAATTTATTTACCGGGAATCTTATAGCGAGTGTTTAACAAATAGGAAACTGGGAAACATAAGAAACATGAAACATATTCTTTGTAAATTTTTAAAAAGAAATTAAGGAAGTTGTATACATTTTCTCTTACTTTTGCTTGTATTTAAGTTTTTCATTGTGTTAGTTTGGTGTATAAAACCGTTACGAATCTCAGAATAGAATAAATAATGTAATGCTTATTTTTTGTGTCAGTGTTAGACGCTTGAATGCCATTCATTCATTCATTGTTGCCTTTCTGAATGGCATTTTTTGTGTTTAAAGCTTCATCCGTTTTAAATTTACATACATTGAATTGAATAGTTTTTTTAGAATACGTAATGCATACTTATTCAAATGGTGTTTTTTTTTCTTCTTCATATTTTGGATATTATATCAGTGAATACTGAACTGCTATTGATGTCGTGTTTATATGAAAAGTAACCTACAGTAGGAAAGTACCGCAACAATATATTAGTATAAAAAATTCTAACAAAAAAAATACGAATATTTCTACGAAATTTTTAATATTTTGATAAGTAAATCCCCAATTGACAAATGTGTTCTCACTCATATTTTTCTCAAAAAATATATATTTAATCTTTAATATCTCACTAATTAAAATTATAATTTAGAAAAGGTCCTCGATTTCTGGTCACTATTATTTGCCACCAAAAATCCATATATTATTCGAAAGAGCAAAAAAATAAACCAAGAATTTTTAATATCTTAGTAAATAAGCCTAAAATTGAAAAAGGAGCCTCAACACTTATTTTTTTATTCTGGAGGGCATAGAACTATTTCTTTCATCCAT
Organism: Protocalliphora azurea; assembly: GCA_932274085.1. NCBI lineage: Eukaryota > Metazoa > Arthropoda > Insecta > Diptera > Calliphoridae > Protocalliphora > Protocalliphora azurea. Next base: position 124,251,502 of record OW026523.1, on the reverse strand, counting down.
TTTTTTTTAAATTTTTCAATCCGATCTTCTACAATTTATTAATAATACGACTACTAAACATAACACATTAAAAATAAATCTTTCAAGCCTTTTATTCGCAAAGATAAGTTAGATAGCCCTATTTTTCGTAATATATTATAATTATGTGTTATAAGATATTTAAATACACCTTTTTGCTTTTTTTTTTTTTGGAAATATTCAACAATATATTAAATCAGGAGTTAAAGAAAAGTTTTAAACGTTACAAGTGTAGAATAAAAAGTATGGGTTTGAAAAAAACTTAAATGTGTTTATAATTTACATTATGAATAACTAGTGCAGAAAGAATTCGTGACAAAAATCGAAAAATCTTGGTAAATAGTCCTTCAATTGTTAAAAAGGCCTCGATTTGTAATCATCCATATTTTCCACAAAATATTGATTTTTATATGAAAAACTCAAATTTTAAATCTTCAATATCTCATTAAATAAGCCTCCCATTTGTTATCACTCCTATTTCCTACCATAAATCGTTCGTTTTTTATATGAAAAACTTAAAAAAAATAAAAATCTTTAATATTTCCACAAATAAACCTGCAACAAAAAACTTATTTTTATATGAAAAGCTCAGAAATCTTAAATCCTCAATGTCTCGGTAAATAAGCCTCCAATTGTGAAAAGGGCCTCGAAATGTGCTATTTTTTTTATGAAAAACTCAAAAAATCTTAAATCTTCAATACCTCGGTATATAAGCCTCTACTTGAGAAAAGTGCCTCGAGATATTGAGTCCATCAAATATAGATTCTTGTTATGAAAAACTTAAAAAACTTTAAATCGTTAATATCTCGGTAAATAAGTCCCTTCTTGAAAAAGGACCTTGATTTGTGATCAAAGTTAATCTTTTATATTAAAAACTCAAAAATTTTAATCTTCAATATCTCGGAAAATAAGCCACCACTTGAGAAAAGAGCTTCGATTTGAGATCACTCATATTTCATATTTATGTGAAAAACTCAACAAATTTTAAACTTTTAATCTCGACGAAAAAGCCTCCAATTGAGAAAAGGGCATCAATTTGTGATCACTCATATTTCTCACCAAATATAGGTTCTTTACATAAAAAAAAAAAGTTAAAAGAATATAAATCATTAACATCTCGGTAAATAATCCTCCAATTGAAAAAAGGGTCTTGATTTGTGACCCCTCCTATTTCCCACCAAAAATTTATTTTTATATTAAAAAGTCAAATATTTTTAATTTTCAATATCTCGGTAAATAAGCCACTACTTGAGAAAAAGGCCTCGATTTGAGATCACTCATTTTTCTCATCAAATGTAGATTTTTATATGAAAAACTTAACAAATTTTAATTCCTTTATTTATGACCACTCGTATCACTCTTATTTTAAATCATCAATGTATCGGTAAATAGACATCCAATTGAGAAAAGGCCCAAGATTGATGATCACTCATATTTCATAACAAAAATTAATTTTTTAAAAGAAAAACCCAAAAGTTCTAAGTTGAAAAAAGGACCTCGATTTGCGATCACTTATATTTCGCAACAAAAATCTAATTTTTATATGAAAAACTCAAAAATCTTAAATCTTCAATATATCTTCAACAAATTATGAAAAATTCAAACATCTTAAATCCTAATTGAGATAAAGGCATAGTTTTGTCATTACTTTCCCACCAAAAATTGATTATTTTTTTTTTTATATAAAAAAACTCAAAAATCTTAAATCCTTTATATCTCGGTAAATATGCCTCCAATTAAGAAAAATGCCTTGATTTGTGAGCTCTAATACTTTCAAGCATAAATGATCTTTTTTATATGAAAATTTCAAAAAATTTTAAATGCTTTATATCTCAGTAAGTTGAGACAAGCACCACGATTTTTGATTACTCATATTTCTTACCAAAAATTAATTATTTGTATGAATACTTAAAAAATTTTAAATCTTCAATATCTCACTTGTGATTACTCGTATTTTTTACAATAATTCTAACTTATGTGTCACTTTAAAAGTGTAGCTCTTACTCTACCTTTACCTCCACATCAAACAAAATAAATCTTTCATATTTTTTTGTTTATTTCGTTTATTTTTTGGGAAAGACCTAAAGATAAAAAAATTACCAATCAATAGTTGAAGCGAAAATCAAACTCCCCCGCAGACTTACATACAAACAAGCTTATGTACATTAAAGTGCATTGATTTTTATGGAGACAAAAAATGTTGCAAATGTACCCCCTAAAATTAAAGACAGATATGTTATAAACTAATCAACAAAATATTTCGGTTTAATTATTTCGTTCACGTGAGCTGAACCATTTTTAAAATACCTCCAAATATATAGTTTTCGATCAACAAAAAAACTACAACATATAATAGACAAATGACATTTAATACATAATGAGTAAAAAATTTTAAATTAATTTTCATTCTCGCGCAATTTAAAACTTTAGTAAAATCTTCTATGATTTTATTTTAAATATTATTTTGTTAAAGTTTCAATATTTTGGATATTTTCAGTCTCAGTCAATACTATTGGCATATGTAGTCATTTAACCCTTTAGTTGCTCAAGTAATATTTTGGGATTTCCAGCCCACAATTGGTTAAGTTAATTTTTATGTCAAATAAATGGTTAGTTATCATAAAAACTATAATTTCGTGTAAAAAACTAATTAAATTTCAAAAATCTCTTTAATTCGATTATTATCGTGGTTTTAAAGGAACTTATTATATTTTTCATAAATTCATGTATGTCACTTCCATGTGACTTATTTGCAAAAATTGCTAACTTAAACTTTTGGGAACAAAATGCATAGAATTGAACCTCCTGGTGTTAAAGTATTAATTACGTAACATATTCAATAGTATCAGGATAGACCATTCCAATGGTACACTAAAACCTAATATGTCGAAAATTTTCCGAAATATATAAAATTATATATTTGAATGAAGAAAATATAATATTCCGCGACTGAAAAGAGACATAACAATTATTTAAATGAATATTCCAGGCCTCAGTGTGCCTCTATTACAATTTGAAATTAAGTTATGTTAAGTTATTCATAATAATATTGAAAGAAAAACGTATTTTTAGAGGTGTTTTGAAAATGGTCCAGCTCACGTAAATTTAAACATTTAGATGTAATATTTATAGAATCATATTAGGGCATACCAATTTTGCAGCTGTTTTTTCCTGAGGCTCTTTAATGTACATATGTATTAAAAAATTTGAATATTGTCGCATGACGCGTCTTTACATTAATATTACTCACTCGTCTATTGATCGATACGTGTATGTTTTAAGTAAAAAAAAAAATATTTTTTTATTTTAATAAAAAACAATAATAATAAAAAATTGTTATTGTATAAATTAATGTATAGTTATTGTTGTTGTTGTATTTAATCGAAGTTGTGAGGTTGTAACCGTAACTGTTATTTGAAGTTTAACTCTTGCATAATAATTGATAGTGATAAATTTTATTATTGTTTTTGTTTTTACATTTGTTTATACTTTTTATAAAATATTGAAAACGATAATACTTTTTCAATGGAATTCCAAACCCTATAGATTTGATCTTTTTTTTAATTTCTAAAAAAATACATATTTACAGTTATAATAATTTTATACAAAAAATAAAAAAAAAAATACTTAATTTAAAAAAAATTAAATTCCTTTGGAATTTCATACAAAAAGCAAAAACAAATAAAATAATAAACATTTGAAGATTATTTACTTATAAATATTAAATAAAAATAAATTAATATAAAATGCTTACACGGTGGGGTACAAGGTAATAAAATAAAGTTAATTAGTGTAATTTTAAATTCGAACTCTTGGACTATGATTGTAGAAATTTTTATTCCTAAAATGTAGATTTACAAACTTTAATTATTCGGTCGATCGGACACATTGAAAAGTCAGCTGGTACTTAACAATACTTATTATTTCTACGGCTCACTCACTATATTTATTAGCACCAGGGTAATCAAAATTATGCAAAATCATATTTTATTCTGTGCTTCACTAAACCAGATAGATTTGATCAATGTGAAATAATTTTAAAAATTTAGGAATCGATTTTTTATAGCATATATCTGCATATTTTGATCATAAAGGCATATTTTTGCATATTTTTTGGTCCCATAAATATGACAAAATATTTTCATAGAAAATCATTATTTTAGAGCATATTTTAGAAATTTAAATGGCATATTTTTGTATATTTTTTACAAAAGAGCATAATTTTACATATTTTGCACTTAAGAGATGAATTTTGCATAATTTTCAGCCAATAGATTTTTAAAGAATTTACCATTATTGATAATTTTTTTTTCCATTATAATTTTTAAAATAATTAATTTGAAAAAATTTTAAATCCGATTCCAAAATAATTTTCATTTTATATATTGATAAAAAATTTATAATTTCCTAATACAATGTATTATCTTTGACAATAGTTTTTAGCAATTGATAATAAAAAAGAAGTTATTTTTAGCATTTTTTATGCGCATAAAACTCCTTCCTTCAAGCATATTTTTCGTTACCCTAATAATTAGCATCGTTAATGTAATATAATTTAACATAATATTTCTAAAATTAAAAAAATATATATAAATAAATTCAAGAATTAAACCCACTGTCCTGTAATTTTCATAAATTATTGTATATTCGTACATACACACTAACTAAGGATGGTAAACATTGTACAATTGTACTTTTTTGGTACATTTTTATATCTCTTGGTATCGTGGTACTACCACGTCTCATTTGGTACAATTTTATATGATCTTATTTACATACATCTTTTTTATTTAAATAGCAACATCTTTGAGACTGAATACAAAATATTCAATAGTACTTAAAACCCTCCTTTATAACTTAACCTTTCCTTTTTCTTAATAAAGTAATAAAATTTGTGAATTTGAAAATGTAATGGGATGATGTAAAATGCATTTATTTCTATCAAAATACCCTTTCTATTTTACCAAATAGCTCAAAAAAAAGAATGTTATAATAAGTGTGATGTATCACCATAAACCTTTTGAAAAATAATATTTACATTGATGACATTTTGTGTGATATAAATATAAATGTTTATATTTTTCAACAAAGAATATTAACAGTTAATTCAGGAATTTAAACATTTTACAATATTTTGAAATGATAGATATCCTTGGATACAAAATATTTCTTTATTTCTTGAAAATACAATTTCAAGAAAAACTTACTCAATTGTTCCCCCTTCGTAAAATATTTTTTCAAATAAGAAAACAAATTTTGAGTAAACTCATGTTTAATATAAAGCACTAAACAGTGTAAAAGAAAATTACAAAATTTACTATTTTTGGTCAGAGTATATCGCTGATGAAAAATGATCTAATTAAGTTTTTGTTTTTCCAGACATATCGATAGTTATTTTTAGAATTCTGTCTATTCCACATTCGTTATCAAAAGCTTCCCATACATACATTCATACATAACAAAAGAAAGAATTGTAATTAATTTCTCTGCTGTACTGAGTTGAACTTAACTAATTTGTTGCTGTTGCAATATTGAAATTGCAGATAATATTTTTTACTAAAATTATTTAATATATATATGTTTATAATCTATTAAATTTCTATGTAAATGATTATAATTAAAAGATATTGACAAAATTGGTACCATTATGATCAAAAAGTACATATATTTTTATGCTTGTTACAACATAAAATAAACGATTTGCCATCCCTGATATGAACAAATTTTAATAAATAACCACATTATACAAAGATTTAAATATGTCTGTATCTGTGTTTGTGTCCGAATGCCTGTATAAAAAATGTACAATGCCTATATATGTATATACATTAGGGGTATAACTTTTTTTTACAAAAAACACACACACAGGGTACCACGTCATAGCCCAGCCCATGTTGCACCGATACTAAAAACCTTCCGTACAGAAAGCAATTTCAAAAACCATTTAAGATTTTTTAAGAAATTATTATTATTATTATTATTATTATTATTATTATAATTTTATATTAAAAAAAGCTTTTATTTTTCATACTGGTAATAAAAATTGGCACTATCCTAAATATTTTGCTCACTACCAAAGGGTTTTTAATTAATACCTTAATAACCACTATAAAATGGTAAAGTCGTATTGGTCACGATTTTTTGGTTTTTGTTTAATTCTATTCTATCGTCTCAAATTGTTTTCCTCCTTCATAAACTTTTCTTCCAAGCTAACCCCAGACATTTTCCATTCGATTCAGGTCTGTTGAATATGGGGGTCAATACAAAAGTTGAACACCTTGTTGATTAATCCATGGTTTTACTGCTCTAGCGGTATGAATCGGAGCGTTGTCGTGTTGGTACGTCCAAGGTATAGGTCCAAAGAAATCATTAAATTTTGGAAATGCTCCAGAATGCTTTTGTAAGTCGTTGCAGTCATTTTGTTGGATACAAAAACCAATTCTATGGTACCATAACACGAAATGGCACCCCATACCATTATTCCGCCTTCTCAGCTGTGCCTGCGGCTCAAAAATAATTCCTCCTTATTTAGGTCATGGAAGTAATAGTTATACCCATCGGGACCATCAATATTAAACTTTCTTCATCGGAAAATACAACTTTAAACCATTTGTCGGACCATATCATTGTATTTTTGGCAAACTGTAGACGTTGTGATTTGCGTTTTTCTGTAAGTGGTGGTTTTTTGCAGTTTTCGTCGGACTATGTCCAAGGCACGACTTTAAAATACGGTGCACTGTTCTTAGATTGGCACTGACTCAACTTTTTTCACGTATTTTTGATACCGACATGGCAGAATTTGATGCAATTCTAAGAATTTTTAGTCTTTCTTTTGGAGCTGTTGCCATTTTCTTCCGCCCTTTCATGTTTTTTCCATATCTTTCCACGTTATTTAAATAATTGTACACAACTGTCTTTCCTCTATTAACGTTTTTGGCTATTTGGACCGGATTGTGACCCTGAGATTTCAAAATCAGATTTTTTTCTTTTTCAGAGTTATTAAGAGCCTTATCACGTCCCATTTTGAATAAAAACTATTTAAAAACTATCAGATTAAAAATTCTCTAGCCGTTTATATTGAAAGAAATTCAAATCATAGCCTTCCTGATTAATATTAAAAGAATTCCTTATTCAAGTGAAATACGAAATAGTACCACAGAAATACATGTCTTTAAATAAATGCATAATATTAGTATAACAAAATATGTATATTTTTTATTTCTTCAGAAACTAAAGCCAACACTTTGAAATTTAATTACGCAAAAAATTATTTTTTTCTGAACTTTAGTTTAGGAGATATACTTAATTAAAGTTAAAAAAATGTGATTCCTTATTCAAGTGGCAGGCAGTGTATATATACTGTGTTGTATTTTTTTTTTATGAAAATGACGATTTTATTGAAAACATTGCTAGTATTGAGACAATATAATCTTGTTTTTAATAAAAAAAAAATAATGCATTATATAAACAAATTTAAAATATCTTAAATTCAGAATTTCAACTCTTTTAACAATCGCGAAAATTTAACGTTACGATTCCTAATATATTTTCATATCCTATAATGCTGTGAATTTTGAATTTTGATATTCGCAATAATTGCAATAAGTTATACCTCTAATGTACATATGTATGTAAGTAAGTACGTATGTATGTTTGTATGTAAGTAAGTAAGTTTGTATGTAAGTATGTATATATGTATATGATTTTACACCTTTCTTTGTCATAAACTTAAGAGTTCATGTAACTTTAAATCATGCACCAACACTTGATTACTTTAAACACTCAAATAACAGACAGACAAACAAATATTTATTCCAACCATAATGCCACTCCTGTTAATATAAACAGAAAAAAAAAATCAGAAAAATAAACTTAAAAAATTAAGAAAAAAAAAACTATATTTTTACGTACAATTCATTTATAAACCACAAATACTAAGTATGTATTCGTCACTCCAAACAGTAAAACGGATGATTGCCAGAAATAAATTCACTTCATATGACTAAAATTGAATAGTATGTACGATTGTGAGGTGTTTGTGAGTATTTATGCAAATATCTTTGTTTCAATTCGTTTGGGTTTTTAAGCCTGATTCAGTTGGTAAAATGTATAAAAATAATAAAAATAAAATGGTTAAAAAAAAATGTAGAAACAAAAGATTGACAGACGGCTGGACGGACAAACGGGCTATAAATACTGGATGCATAAATGTAATGTTGTTACAAAGCAGTTACCTTTCGGTTTTTTTTTTTTTTTTTTTTTGTATTTTTTATCTTTTATGTTTATTTACGTTTTTCTCCATCAAGTGAACTATAAATCAATAAAAATGTGTAACGAATGATATAAAAATTGTTTCTTTTAGTTTGAGGGATTTTTTTATGCATTTTGGTTTTATTTATTTATTCACCTTCAATTTGCCTGACAAAAAACAAAAAAAAAAACAATAAAAAAATAAACAAAAATATATACTGACATTTTTGGTTGCGTTAAGAGATACAAATGCGCCACAACTGATAAAAAGCCATGTCCTTTAACTTGATAAGAGACACACGATTGTTGAATACACATACATACTTAACTTAAAACATAAAAATAAAACAATATTCTATAGAAGCTGTCATTCAACTGTTTAAGTTTTTATGATGCATGTAAAAATGAGCGATAAATCTTGGTGTATACTTTTTTTAAATATTAATGCCATTGACATTACAAATCGTTTATTAAACAACACTGGTGATTGTCTGGTGAGAACAAAGAAACTTTTTTTGAAATATGTTAAAGCTATTCTTAAGTAATACTGTGCTTTTTCATTTAGATTCACTAGTAAATTTAAAATGTACCTTATCCTAGCACGTTCAAGAGTTTAATGAAAAATTTTTTAAATGGTTTTAAATGATAAGTTTGTATAATTTGTAAATTTACTTAGTACAACATTAATCATAGTTTATAAATACTGACTGACTGTTCAGGCTAAAATAATTCTTTTAAGGCTCAAGGTCATTTCAGCATTCATTTAAGAACAGCTTTTTACTTTTATTTTTATTAAAATTTTACATTTTTACATTTTACAGTTCAAAACTTTCTTAATATTGGGTAATTTAAGCTCAAAAAATATGACGTTTTGAAAATCGAAAAAAACTAAAAATTCATTAATTTTGAAGATTTATACACCCAGAGAAAAATCGATATAAATCAACCCAATATGGATGTCAAGTGAAAGATAAGAATCCCTGCAATATACCAAAAGTTTTCATTTAAATGTAGCACAACAAAATGTTTAGAAAATATCTTTTATATAAAATATATAATTAACTAATAAATATAATATTAAGGGATTAAATTTTCAAAAACATATCTTCTTAACTTTTTGTACTGCAATATTTAAATAAAAGATATTATTCTGTTGCAGTGATTAGTAGCTTTCATTTGACCTCCATATTGTATTGATATAATCTTTGTAAATTTTTTATAATATTCTTAAAAATTTGCTCTTCTTTCGAAACTTTGAAGAAAATTTGACATTCCGAAGAAAAACTGCATACACATTTTTATCGTGAATAATCTCTAGTTTTATCCATATAACGATTTTTTCACGTGTGAGAATGATTGTTGTAAAATTAAATAGTAAAAGGTAATATTTTCAAAAGGATAGTTTCTTAAGTTTGTGTGCTGCAACATTTAAATAAAAAATATTTTTATATTTTTAGGGATTCTTAGCTTTCATTTAACACCCATGCTGGGTTTTTGTAAATGTGTATCCTTCTAAACTTTTAAGTCCTTTTAAGAGGAAATTTGAAGAAAAACTGAATACGAAGTTTTACTACGTATGGTCTCTAGTTTCAGGCATATATCAACTTTTTCATGAGTGAAAATGGCTTTCACACGGTGCACTCATGCATTATTTTTTAATCAAAATGGACTTTTTCGGTATTTGGGCGTAGAATTTGTAATTCAGCCCATTTTTTATACAAAGCCTCATATTAGTCTACCAATACTTTATAGCAAAATTCATAGGCATATCTCAATCATTTTCCAACATATTTAATTTAGTCTCCATAAAATGCTGAAGTCTCACACTATGCAGCGTTGTCGCAAAGAAAGCATTTTTCCTATCAAAATTATTTACTAGAACTAGCAATATATACCAACATCTTTAATTAAAATAAAGGTTTAGAGTATTAATAAGGCCCTTAAATAACACTTGGACGGGTATCAAAAATTGGTTTCAATTTAAAAAATTTCAAACTTATCAAAACAATGTTCCACAATTATTGCAAGCAACATAATTCAATAATAAATATATCAGATTAAGGGCATTGTATAAGTTACCACCCAGTAAGAATTATTTTTTCGCCAAATTCTTGAAAATTAAGAAACTAAAATTTTGGAATTTTTCAATAAATACCCATATTAAACAATTTTTAAAAAAAGCTAACGAAATTTAATTACGTAAAAACTTTCGAAAATTATACTTCATCACTCTTTACTTTTTTAATAGCTATTTTATTGCTGATAGCAAATAAAAGCCCCAAAGTATTTAAATTTTAACATTGTTACTTTGATTACTGTAAAGAAAATTTTATTTTAAGACGATTCTATATTCATAAAAGAAAGATAATTCGAAATACATACAGTGTAACACTAAAGTATTTGAATTTGTTAAAAATTTTTGAATTTAAAGAAATTTTTATTTTAAAGAAATAATTTTTAGAATTATTAACTGAATTTTTTTGTTTATATGTTAGCTTCATAATGCAAAAAAAATGCAAAAAAAAATAATGCATTGTTAGCAAGAAATTTCAGAAATAATACGAAAAGTACTATTTCTGAATTTATCTCACAAAAGTATTTGAATTTTTATCACCTTTGTATTTGAAGATGACAAACAAACTAAAAAAGATGACAATATTGCAATGTTTGTTAATTATAGTTCATAAGTATCACTGTTGAATGTTCACTGATTTATTTTCCCGATTTGGAGTTAAAGTTTGGGGGATATTTAGCACAATTGTTTATTTAATGGACTTAAAAGGTTGATGATGGAAGAACACGCCTATTTTTCTTCTTTAAATTACAAATATGATAATTTTTTTTTTTTTTGTCATTATGGTAAAAAATAATAATAGAAGATTTTTTTATTAAAATGTCATGTTTGAAACGTCCTAATCGTTTATTTCAAAATTTTGAGGATATATAGCCATTAAAAAATTTGGGGGCTACAACACCTAACTTGACGATACAGCTCTATTCTTCATTTCTCTAGCGATATGTCTAACAACTTGCACACGAGAAATGCTGGAGCGGAAAATTCTTAATTTTATTTTGATAAACACAATTAATATAAACAGGAAAGTTAACTTTATCAGATATTTTTTCCTTTTAATAGTGACAGCTTGAAAGACTTAAAAACACCTCGTGTCGCGTTTTATACTGTGGCACCAATTGGCCTTGTATTTTTGATGCCGGTATCAAAGTCTCCAAATTTATAACAGCTAATGTGGTTATTAGAAATATAAAAGTTTTGAAAGAATATGGGGACCAATACTTCGGTAAAATGGGCTTAACGTTGAGGATTTTTCATTTTTAACAAAATAATGAACCAATATACACCACTTGGGATGTCAAAATTTAGACTTTTACAAAGTTCATTTATATTTCCAATTAAAAAAGCTTTGTGTTTAGGAAATTATATGGGAAAAATTACCCTATTATTCTAAATTTCTTTTTTACAAGATATATGTAAATAAACTTCGCTTAATTTCTCCAAAACTTAAAAATTTAAAATTTTTATTAACATTAACATTACCAATTAATGCAAAAAAATATACATATTTTTTTGGACTCTTTTGTTTTTTGAGTATTTTTAAATACAAAAAAATCAAAAAATTCAAATACTTTTGTGAGTTACTTAAAATGATTGCACCTGTTATTTTGTTCAATTTGTTGAGAACGATTCAACATTTTATACTAATTTTTAGAGTATTTGGTAGAGGACATATCAGGCAAAAGAATCTCATTCATAATCAATTATTTTTTTTTTATTCACCTAATATTATAACTTAAATAACTAATTTTATTATTTAAAAATAAAAATTCACTATTTTTTGTGAATTTGACATAAAAAATATTGTCACTTTTCTTCCTTTCTTTAGATATATATTTTTGTATTCTGTATATTTATATATTGGAATTAATTTTCTGATTCAGTACATGTACATTCATTTCGTGTTGGAACCAGTATTTAATAACACAAAATTTGTTACATATTGCTATATTTCTTATTTAAAAATTATCTAGAGATTCCATGCATATAAGACCCTCTCACAAAAGTCACATTTATTACTTAAAAATACCGAAAATTTTAAATAATTCTGTCTTCATAAAAATGTTGGATAAAAATAACATCAAAAACTTTCTATGTATAGAAATTATTTTATATTACAAAGCAATCCCTATATTCAGTACTTGTTGTAATTAAATTTATTTACTGAGATTTAGTTATTCTCAGAAGAATTCAGCCTCCATGAACGCTAGAAGTTAAATAAAAAAAAAAACGTTATTTTTAATTAATGGAAAACCAGATTTATATCAGATTTTATTTTAAAGAACAAACCCTTATTTAAGGCTACAACATACAACCTCTGAATAGGAAAAATATTTTGGCAACATTGATTTTGATTTGCTGGATTACAACAACTATGAATACTATATATAAAAATACGCAATATCAATTTCAATTCTGCCAAATTAAATACCGAATATAGCGGTTTTTATGAAAATAATATGTGAACTTAATTTCGATAAATACTTTATATATTTATTTACCCTTAGGGTAAGCTGTTGATAGTTTCTAATAATTACACAGGTCAAAACTAAAAATGTATCGTGAGAAATATGTTGCAGATATTGTAGGTATAGTCATTCCAATCACCAGAAACATTTCGATTTTTCTCCATCACCTTACATTTTTAACCCATTAACGACCAATGAGATTTTGCTTCCTTGAGGAGTTTTTAGATTTTATAATTTTCTAGGCAATAGGTAGAACAAATTAGACATACATATTTTATAAACAAGAAATAGTGCTACAAAAATGTATTATAAGTCAAGTCTGTAACTTGCCTCACATAGCCCCCAGAAGTTTTGACAAAAAATGGGTAGATACCAAAAATTAGAAAAAATTAAAATCCAAATTTAAATAACAAAGTCAACAAAAAATTTGAAAAATTAAATCGTAAATAATTCTACTTAATTCTTACTCCTTAGACTAAATATAGTGAAGAAAGTAAATATAAACATTTCCATCACGTCACACTTTTAATCCATTGATGACCATAGGAAATATATACCTATAAAAAATGTTTATGTTTCATAATTTTCGGGGCAATAGGTGGAGCATATTAAACATCCGTATTGCAATTTTAACTTGATTGAGATCTATGGTCATATGTTAGTTATACCAAAAACAAATTTCCACTTTATACCCACTCTTTACACCTCATTTTTCCATGGTTTTATGAGGGTTAATTGAGTAATTTTTGATTTGTACAAGTTTAAAGACTTATAGGGGCTTTGTATGGCAAGTTGGAGACTTAACTTATACTACATTTTTGTAGCACCATTTCTTGTGTATAAAACATGAGCGAATAATTTTATCTACTTATTACCTAAAAAATTATAGAACCTAAAAACTTCTTTGGTAAGTTTCATTTAACTTTCTACACTATGTCAAGCCATAGGAATAAGAATTTTATAGAATTCTTTGCGATATATATTTTTTTTTTTGTGATTTTCTTGACCTGTGTTATTTACCTAACAAATATAAATACAAACTCTTGTTTAGGTTTCTAGTCTTACAAATAAATATATACTGGTATAAATAATACGTTGATTTTATACGAAGACATGGAATGTTATTTTCTATTTATTAAATTTAAATTAACATCATTTTCATGACACGACTCTCTAGAATTACACTGGTGCATATTCTTATAAACGCACATCAATTTTTTTAATCAACTTACCAATAATGGATTTAAAAAATAATTAAGGTGCTATAAATTAATTTTTTTTAATTATTTATTGACTTCACTTAAAAAAAATTATTAACAAAAAACTTGAAATGTAGATTAATTTTTTTCATTGTAATTTTAGTAGTTTAATGCGATTTCTTTACATTTTTCTATATACACACTTAAACTAATGAACGAATTTAGCATTATTAATAACCTTTGTTTTAGATAACTTCAAAAATTCAGTCTGGCATTGATTCGACTAATTTTTTAACAAAATCACTGTCAATTTCTTCCCAGGCTTACATGATTTTTTAGTTTTAACTCCGTTTTTTTTTTTTTTTGCGTAAAATTTATGGACCATATAACCCCACTGATTCTCCATTGAATTGCAGCGTTATCCTGTTGGAATATGCAATCTTCATCCATTTTTTCATCCATAAATGAGAGAAGAGCATCTTCCAATATTTTATTATAAATTTTACTGTTCGTTTTAGTTAGAACCAAATATATTTTTGATTTTCCTGGCTAACAAAACCATAACACAGCGTCCACCGAAATTACGTTGCGACATACGAATTTCGTTCGATCTCAAATCATACCAATAGCAAGAATATGAGTTACTTTATTCCACTCATCTGTACATTTACATGTATTTACGCGCTAATTTTAACATTGGCTTAAGTTTTGATTTCTTCCATTTTATGTTTCAATCTGTTCGTAAAATGTGTGCAACATGTTTGGAAATGACAAGAGGGTCAATTTTATTTTTTATTTTTGTAGCATTTAATTTATTGCGGGTGGCTTCTTCTATTATTTTATTAATTTGCATTTTTAATTTTTGATTACCTTTTGTTGGTTTCCAGGCTCCGTATTATTGCCCTTTCTTAAGAAAGCCTCAAATAACTCCTTCCGAATGGTTAATTTTTCATACAATTTCTTTGTTAGAACAGCCTTGATGATGAAATAATTGAATTTTAATTTTTTCCTGGTCTGTAAGAAAAGTTCCTTTGGGCATTCTTAAAGCTGATGAAATTTTACAATTAAAACAAAAATATTTCCGGTAAACAGTGCTGTTGTCATCAGAAACCTACCTAACCTAGTGTCTACATTAGACAAATTTTTATCAAAACAAACGTCCAAATCAGTGCGAATATATACAAGGTAACCTCAGTTAAACAGCTGATTATTATTTTGGTTGTTACAGTTCGTCAAACTGCATATATAAAAAACAATAATGAATACACCATATTGTTGTTTTTGTGCAACTGTTGCCATCTTCCACAAATTAGCGTTAAGTTTGACGTTTGTCTTGATAAAAAAAATTTCCAAAGTAGACACTATGTTAAGTAAAACAAACATTTAAAGCTGTTAAAATTTTTTAATACATAGATTTTTTTTTTTTTTTGCAATACCTTTTTAGACAAAGTTTTCTCGACATTTTTTTTTTGTTTTTTGTTAAGAGAATCAAATATAACTCAAAGAAAAACAAATCTTTTAAATGCGTTTATAGGAATATGCACTGGTGTATAATAAATTATTAGTAGCACATAGTTTACCAACGATCTTCATTTTATTACAAATAGTCATTAATTAAATGGTTTGCAAGTTTAGAAGAAAGGCGGACAAACAAGCAGACCGCTAAGACACAAATGTTATAGTTTTAGCAAGTGTTACATATATATATTTTTAGATTTTTTATTTATCATTTCATTTTAATTTTATTTTTTAATTTTTGTATGTTCATTTAATTTATTTTTCTTAACTGATAGATTTTTGCTGACTGAGTCTATTGCTAATGTTTGCAATCGTTTGTTAATATTTAAATGAAGACCTTCTACTCGTTTAGTGTTAATGAACGTTTGTTTTTTTTTTTTAGTTTTTAATTTAAGTTTTTAGTTTTTGTGCGTTATCTTAGAGTCACCATTAAATTGTGAAACATGTTTATTTTTTTAAAATACAAAATCTGTAATTAAAAAAAAAACACGACTCCTAATTGTTTGAGACATACTAACGGAAAACGTAACGAAAACAACATTATTTAAAATTTTTAAATAAAGCAAGGTTAAATGCTCAATTAATAATATGAGATTCTTTTAAATATATTAAAAACAACACAAGGCCTATTTTTAGAAAATATTGATACATATTCTAGACTAACTTCCAATAAACTTCCCGCAACAAATAGGAATTTAAGATTTTAAGAAATTTACTGATTTTCTTATAGGTTTGGTGTTATATTTTATAACAAAGCACATCTACTGCTTGAGAGCTTTAGAAGAAAAACTCCTAACCTTTCTGTGTAACTTCTACGAGAAATATTAGCAAAATTAAAGAAAAAAAAAAAAAATAAACAATTATTTGGATACTATTATCATGTTTGTAAGTAGCATAAAGATACTATTCGGTATTTATATAAACTTGCTTAATCTTTTAAAATGTTCATTTCAAATATGACAATTAAAAATACATAAAATACATTGTTTGCATAGCTTTTAAGCGATTTTCGTCGTTTACAGTTTAACGTCCTCTCTCATGGCAATAAAACTTTGACATTAAACTATGTTAACTTTTTTCCAAATTCAATTCCGCTTATTTTAAATGTCAACAGTTATTTACAAAATACAATTAATAAGTGGCTAAATGTCTGTCTTTTCAGACTGTATTAATTTTTTTTTATAAACTGCTAAGTAATAAATAACAAAAAGAAATAATATTTATAATATAACATTAACTAAATTTACCATAATAAACCATTACAAAAGTGTTAATAAAATAATATTTAAATATTTGTATTTTGACCCCACAGATGGGATCAATTTTATTTCACTTAACCTAATACGCTCCTAAAAATTTATTACAAACACCTAAATAAAAAGATTAGAAAATAGAAATAAAAAAAATAATAAATTTGTTAACTGAACCAAATAAAAAGTTAACAAATCTTTTACCACAAAAATTCATTCATACACACACACATACACGAATGGGTCAAAAAAAGGGGAGAGCTTAAGACCAACAATAGTTATAATCAGCTTTATGTAAAAGTGCTTAAATTCAATATTTTTATTTGAAATATTTGAAAAATATATGTATGAAAAACACTCAAAATGAGAAAGACTTTTAAACCCAAAATAACTCCAATCTAAATAAATGAGAGTTTTAAAAAGCGAACAATAAGTTTCTTCGTTGGCATAAAATTACATTTTACAAATAGAGTCTATTAAAAAAAATAATAATAAGCTATTGGAAAATTTCGTATTGTTTATAAGTATTCGTGTGAATTTTAAGGTTTGGTTGTATTTATATGTCTCAAACCAGCGATTCTTAACCAAAGCACAGAAGAGTCTCTCAAACAGTTTTCTGGAAGAAAGTCCAATTTTAGAAGTTCGAATTTCTTAAAACTAAATATTATATTGAATAGGTCAAATTATGTTGATCTTGACTGCAAACTTATTTTTTGGTATGCTATCCAGTGTTGCCACGGCAAAAAATTTTTTCTAACCAAAATTAAGAAAAAAATAACCAATTTTTCAAAATTGAAAGTTATTATATAAATAATAATAATTGTATTCAGGTTTTAAATACTTTACATATTAATCATAAATATTAGTTAGTCTTTAAGAAAAAAAAGTATTTAAAATTCCCTGATCCAATTTTGTAAGAGATCGGGATATAAAGTTTAATAATAAAAATTTACTTATTCTCACGTCCTTATGTTATAATTTCAAAAGCAAGTCAGATCTTAATAAATTTAGAATTGCAAAACTGGGTCGGGTAGTAATAAAAAATAAGGTTGACTTTTACAAATATGTGTTTACAGAAAAATAATGCAAATAAGAGTTATTTTTTTTTTTATAGCGACTTAGCCAATCACATTTGGTAATATGAATTTCAAAATCTAAAGATTTAAAGTAAAAGATATAAAAAAGATTCAATATCAATCACTCATGTATCAAAGTACTCACATGTATTAAATTTTAGTAAGCTAATTTAAAAATTGTGTACATAATTGTGGTCCAAATGAAAATACATTGGGATTGATAAAACACTTTTATTGCAATTATTTGTGAAATAATGTGATGCTATTTTTAATTTTTTACTATTTAATTATGTTATCTTGTACAGTTTTAATAACTAAACAAGGTGCATTTTTTATTTCTTACAGCACGATGTTGGGGAGCCCCCTAATATATACCTCCTTAGCTGGTCGAAATTGGTTCATTATTTCACCTAGTTCCCAAATAAATGTTCTTTTGGAGTAGTATTTTGAAGCTCAAATATCTTAAATACATATAAGCGTATTCCAAAAGAATTCTGCACAAATAAAACATGTACCTACATAAAATATGGCATTCAGTTTCAAAAGGATCGCTTTAAAATTAATTATAGCTTCTATATAGGGTCCTCTCCTAAATATCAGCTAAAAGTACTTAAATCCCACATAAATATTCGCATGTTAATAAAATTTAGCTCAAATGAGATTAACCATAACACCCATATAATGCTCTCTCTCTAGTATATATTACTTTAAGTCACATACACAATAGTGTATGATATCACGTAGTCGGTCTTCACCAAATACACATTTCATTTTTAATAGTAATTTATTTTGTAATTACAAGTATTTAGGTTGTTTGTTACATCGTTAGAACATTCTCACAAAAATCTCCCAATCCATTTCACTTTTTAGTTAAATATTAGAAAATCTTTATATTTTCTACTGATTTAAATTGTTTTCTTCACTTGTCAGTATAAGAACCTTAAGTTTTTAAATATGTGATGAATTTTTAGCTCTCCTTTTATTGTTTTTTATTATCTGTCAAGTTTAACAGAGTAAATAGCATTTGTAAAACTATTAAAAATAAAATTTTGATTGAACAAAAAAAAAATAATAATAATAATTTTGGTTAAAAATAACCCAAATGGCAACACTGATGCTATTTATTGAACTATATGGACGCCTCCAAAAACAAACAGCCTAACCACAAAAGTTAAAAAATTTAACAAAATCGACTATTATTTTTAATTTCATACCATAAGACATTTTTTAAACTAAATTTCAAAATTTTGTTTTAAATTCAAAAAAAAACTTTAGGCTTTTTTATTGTTGTGAAAGCTTATGTATATTTTGTTTTTATCGAAAATCAAAAGATTTTTTTTTTACTGAATTTTACTGAATTTGCTCTCCTTTCTCGATACTCATGCCGCCAAATTTTTAATTGAAAAATCGAAATATCGAATAAAGAAAATAAAATTTTAAATATAGTATATCCGTGTTTCAATCTTGTGGTATTTTTGCAACAAACACTCCATTATTGTTTTCAAATCGGGGGATATGCGCTTACCGAGAATGTTGTGAACAAGATTTTTTAATTATCCCTTCGTTGGCGGTTTATTAAACATTTTGTACAGATTCTATTGGTCATAGATTTTCAAATATCTTGTTCGGCAAATACATATATCTTCTTTCATTTTTGTCCTTTGAATTTGAATTTTGATTTTGAAAAAATAATAAAAATTTTTGTATATATAATTAAACGCCTTATAAATCTGTAAAACGTAATGAAAATTCGTTTTTAAAATTTTATACTGAAAGCAAAAAATAAATTTAAATTTATCTGACGTGTTCAATATAAATTGTCGAAACGAATTTTTGTTTCTGTTTAGAAAATTAAGCCCTTACTTTGGAGCTTGGAAATACAAAATTTTAAATCAAAATTATATGAAATCTGAAGAAATGTGTTTTCTTTTATTCTTTTTTAAATTATGTTAACTTTTGCATTTTTATTAGAATATATTTTAAATTATTATCTAAATCATCTATTTTTTATATATTTTATAAAATTATTCGAATAATAACTTTTATTCGTTATTTGTTGGAATTAATTGCTCACTTGAATAAAAATAAAATTTTGAAGTTCTATTCGCTACTAAAGTGTATATATATATATATATATATATATATGCATTGGGGCACAAAAGTTCTTATAACATGATATTGGTATCGTTGAAAAGACAAAGACTAATAAATCTTAAAAATGTTAAAAAAAGTAGTATAACACATTTGAAAAACCGAAATAAAAAGCAAAAATATACTAAGCTTTTTTTAAATTAAAACCCGCATCATTGCAAAATGTGCAGTTTTATGCCATTTTCAACAATGCTTATAACGCACAAACGCGATGTTATTTATCCACCTGAAAGTCTTTAACTTGGCACAAAATAATTTACTAAATCGATTTAGCAGTGCCCATTGATCCGTTCGTCCAACCAATATTAATGTAAACATCCTAATAAAACTACAGTTTACAATTTGCAAGATATGTTAATAAAATTTGACACATAACTTCCTTTCCAAGGAGGTTTGAAATACTGTTTTACTGCTTCTATTAAAGTGAAAATTATGATACCTAATTTTGTGTTTATCGACCTGAATTAGTGTCCACATAAGGCTCCCAATTGAAAATGATTTCTGGAATATCAAACGTGCATACATTTTATATATCTTATAAAAATCTTGTATTGCAACCTTTAAGAGTACTACCCAGCAAAAACTTTGCTTTCCTGGTAAGCTAGCAGGTATAATTGGAAACAAAAATAAACTACTTATTTTTTGCCTGAATAACTAGTTATTTTTGTTCGACTTGTCCACAAATTCATGTAGTTATTTTTTGACTCTAGGGGTACTCAAAAATATGTATCTAAACGAAAACAAAAAAATTTTGCCGTCAGTGAGACTCGTACTTGGACACACACTAACCATTCGTTTTTACTGATTAACGTCTTACTCAGTACACCATCTCGCACATAGCATCCTAAGCTACAAAAGCTCTATTTAGTTTGAAATATCTTTTTAGACATTTTGTTATAAAAAACTAACAGCTTCAGAATGGAGTTGAACCAACAACCTTCTGGTTGTTAATCCGGCGCTCCAGCCAACTCATCCACGTGATTGCAGTATTACTGTGCTATTATACTATTGAGTACTTATTAATGTAATACAGAGTAGGCAAATAACAATGACGTCTCATTACCAAGAAACTACTTTAATAAGTAGTTGCCATTACCGATAACCAAAAAGTTTTTGCTGGGTAATTATAAACATTTAAATGATCATTTACACGATATTAGTGTCTTACTTGTCTAAAATTAAAACCCAATGTTGAACAATTAACTTTAGAAATAATTTAGTACAAAAATATGTACGAGTACACAAATTTCATTAAAAATTATATACTTTTTGTGAAGTTAAGCTAGAAAATTAAAAATATTGTTTAGGGCAGGCCAAGTCAGAACAATTTTATTATATTTTTAGTCCTTGGAATACTGACTATAGTCTGCATATGAATTTCTAAAACCTATGCGTTATACAACTTGTACACCTTTAAACTTAAAATGTACATAATTTTTTTAGTTCATTTTAAAATGCACATTAGCCATTGTCTGATTAATAAACGGATATTAAAAATATATGATTCTGAATTTTAAGATATAAATAATTTATGATATTAGGCAAAATAAACTGAAACTGTTACCATATATAATTTCTGTATTTAAAGTTGATGTTATATTTCAGTAATTTTAAAAAATAAATTATCTAGTTCAAAAAATAGCATACCAAAAAAAATAAGTTTGGGGTAAAAAATTGATTGCGATATTTCGTTTTGCAAAATTGGAATTATTAAGATTTGAACTTTCTGCCTAAAAACTATACGAGGGAGCCCTCTGTGCATTGTAAGTATTTATAAAAAAATGAAAAATTTTCCATGTAAATATAATTTATTTTGAATTATTTTTAGTGACCAATTTTTTTGTTTAGTAGATATCTGGTCACATCCTAATTAAATCTAATTTTAGATTTTCGTTCAGAGGATGGACTAACAAATGGGCTGACAAACATAAAAAAGTAAACTAAGTATCTACCAAACTTAAAAGCTTGATTACTAAAATAAACCAACTCCCCACAAAAATCAACTGTTTAGATACCCACAACTCAAGTTTTGAAGAAAGTCACTCAACCATATAATATGAGCATTATTTTTATTATATTTTTCCCCCCCATTTTTATAAGTATTTGTCTTGCAACAAACGAATAAACGAACGAATGTCTTAGAAGCAACAAAACCACAAACATAAAGCATGACACTTTTAACATTCAACAAACATTTTCCTGTAATTTGTACTCCAAACGTGTTGTAGACGAAAACAAACGGGCGCGTGCGCACTTACAAAAAAAAAAAATATATTAAATAATTTTTAACGAACCGTTTAAAAACAAAAACATCAAATAATTTTATGACAACTATGTATAAATTTATAAATGTTGAACGTTAATAAATTAATAATAAATAAAATTATTTAAATACAAATTATAACCAAGACAAAAAATAATTCATTTAATTTTTTCTTTTCCAATTTAAATTCAAATTTGTTGCAATACTTAGTGACAAGTTATTGCTTAAAAGAAGTTAAGAAAGAAAAAAAAAAGTACAAGTTGATCTGCATTCCATTGAAAGATCATTGAGTTAGAGCGAATTATTGGTCAATACGGTGGTTGGTGCTGATGTAGTGATGTTGACTTGATCGGTTTATATTATAATTCGCAGTTTGGTTGGTTGGTTAGATCATTCATATTACATACATTATTTAGTTATCTTGATGGCGGTGTGTGCCGAAGTGTTTTTAGTGTAATAGTGGAATTTAGTTAATATTTCATAATCATATTCTACGACCGGTTAAGACTTGTGCTATAGCTAACTTTGCTGATTTTTTTTTATTGTTGTTGCTACTGGGTTTGCATTTGGTCAAAAGCCCAAGTCTAAAGCTACATGGCCTTTGAATGCCGTTCGCTAAAAAATATTTTATTTTCAATATAAATTTATTAAATAAAAAAATATTAAACTAAAAAAATAAAATATTGAAAAAATTAACGATCTTCAGCTTTAAAAGTACAAGACGTCGTAGTTCAAATCTAAAGTTGTATTAGTTATCTTTATTTTAGCTAAATAAGTAACAGTGTTGGTGTTTTAGCTGGGAAGTACTGGATTTTATTCGAGTGTGTGCGTGTGTGTGTGTGCGTAGTAGTAGTAGTGAGTGTAACGTGTAACGGTGTGATTGTCGTGATCTCGTCGAATGTGGTTTGTGGATTTTTTATTAAAGTGGTATTGCGGTGGTTACTCGTCGTCATCGTCGTCGTTAACGGATGCAGTAGTTTGTTTCTTAGTTTTGTATTTATAATAAACATTATTTTTTCCATTTTGCCTTCATTTTATATATACAATTTCGTTGTTTTTGTTTAATAAAATCGGTTTTCGATATTTAAAAAGCTCATCATTTTGCCATTTCTCGTTCGGCTGGCAAAGAAATCGAAAGTGACTGCCAAGCAAGCGCAACACTTAACACACTACGACGAGTCCAAGACACTAAAAATAACGTTTAACGCCGCGTGGTTACGTTAAAGTGAAGAAAAAATAAAAAAAATAAGAAACAAATTTTATAAAAAAAAAAAGAATTTTGTATTGTGTGAATATCACTTTAATGGTCCATAAATATTTTATTTGAAAAACATTTCACGTTAATTACTGTCAATTGTTTAAAGTGAAAGTACTACAAATTGTATAACTTCCTTTGGATTTATTGATAAAAGAAAATAAAGAAAAAAAAATAAATTTTTTTTAAATAAAATCATAACAAATTAATTTATTGTAAAAAATAAACAAAAAAATTAACAAAATGTTATTTAAAATGTAAGTGTTTATTAAAAGAAATAATTATATTATTAAAAAACTTATAGAAAAAAAATATTTCAAACCCAGTTGGAAATTTAGTTTTAAAGTTAAAGACTGAAAGAAGTGTTGTTTTAAAATGACCGCTCAGTGACAGTTCAGTATTTTGTCAGCAGCGGTCTATAGGCGAATTAAATCATTTTTAAAAAGGAATCAAAATAATAATTTTTTTACTTAAATTTAGTAAAAAAGTCCTAGTTTTTGCCGAATCTCCAAACATAATTTCCATGCATCGAATATTTTCTACAAGCAGAAAACTCATAGAAAATTCAAAATTTAGAGGACATTTTCTAAACAAAAGAATTTTTCAGAAATTTATAAAAATCAAAAATTTACCGGAAATTTCTATAAATAGAAAATTTATAAAAAACAAAATTTGATTTAAAAAATTCCATAAACAGAAATTGATCGCAAATTTTTAATAAATTAGAAAATTATTTCTAAAAAGAGAATTTATCGAAAATTGTCTCTAAGTCGAAATTTTATTTGGAATGTTTTCTCTTAATAGAAAAGTTATCGAAAATATTTTCTAAATAAAAAATTTTATCGAGAACTTTTTCTAAATAGAGAACTTATCGAATATTTTCTCTAAAAAGGGAACTTATCGACAATTTTCGCTAAATAGAGAACTTATCGAAAATTTTCACTAAATAGAGAACTTATGAAAAATTTTCTCTGAATAGAGAATTTATCAAAAATTTTCTCTAACTAGAGAATTATTGAAAAATTATTGAAAATTTCATGTGAATAGAAATTTATCCAAAATTTTCTCTGAATAGAGAATTTATCGACAATTTTCGCTGAAAAGAAAATTAATCGAAAATTTTCTCTAAAAAAAATAACTTGTCGAAAATTTTGCCTGAAAAAATCGAAAATTTTCTCTAAAAAAAAAACATCGAAAATTTTCTCTAAAAAAATAACTTATTGAAAATTTTCTATAAAAAAAAAGAATTTACAAAAATTTTCTCTAAAAAAATAGTTTAACAAAAATTTTCCGTAGAAAATTTATCGAAAAAAAAGAATTTATCAAAAATGTTCTATAAAAAAAAATATTGAAAGTTTTCTGTAAATTCGAAAATATCGAAAATTATTTCATAAAAAAGAATTTATCGAAAATATTCTATAAAAAAAGAGTTTATCGAAAATGTTCTATAAAGAAAGAACTTATCGAAAATGTTCTATAAAAAAAGAATTTTTCGAAAATATTCTATAAAAAGAGAATTTATAGAAAATGTTCTATACAAAAAAATTTATCGAAAACTTTTTTTATAAAAAAATAACATCGAAAATTTTTTTTACAAAAAAGAATTTATAGAAATTTTTTTTTATAAAATTTTCCAAAAAAAAAGAATTTATCAACAATTTTCTATAAAAAAAGAATTTATCGAAAATTTTCTAAAAAGAAAAATTTTTCGAAAATTATCTATAAAAAATAATTTATCGAAAATTTTCCACAAAAAAAAAAAATATCAAAAATTTTCTATAAAAAAGGAAAATTTATTGAAAAATTTTTATAAAGGTCGGACCACTACATTTTCATAATTGTTTCAAGACATAACTGATCTAAGTCTGCATAATACATATGTAAAATATTAATATTAAAATAGTCGTATTTATTAAGTTATAACAAAAATAAGAAGGGAAAAAACTTTGGACATTTTTAATAAGAATTATAGTTTAATTTATAATGGAGCCAATGATAATTCTTATCTGTACATATGGTAAAAAGAATTTCATGTTTTAAATTTGCAATAAATTTGACTAGTTCGTTCTAAGTTATTGTATATTTGACTAGTTATTATTATACTAGTTCATAGAATTTATGTAGAATTTCTTTTATTTTTTTTTTTAACGATATTGTTAGGAAATTAATATTTTTTCACAAAATTGAACTAAAACAGAATAATGAGATCACTACAATACAAATAAGAGCAAATTATTTTAAAACGTTATACACTTGTATACTAATAAATTATCATCTGAATGCCTTCTAAATATTGAACATGATTGATCAATAAATTATAAAGCATAGCAAAACCTGCTATACAGAAATTATTCTGAGTATGATAGCCCAAATTTCAGTGTTATTTAGAGCAATTTAAGATACTCGTATATTTAGACAGTTTTGTTTTTAATTACTTAAAAAACTAATATTTTCGGCTAATTATTTGCTGGTATGTTGCAGATAAGTTGTAAATGACACAATTTAGAGATGTCAATCTTCAATTTATACCAATTAATATAGCCAGAACTAACTAATATTATATGATGGCACAGACTGTCAAGTACTTAATTTATTTGGCTATTTATGGCGATCAGTCATTTTAGTATATAGGTTATAAGTGTCCAAATTTTAATTAGTGTAATTTTGACACTAATGATGTTGAGATATATTTTCGCTACAACTAAACCATTTAAAGGAATTTTATGGTTCAAATAAATCAAGGTTTAGTAAATCTCCTATATTTAAAAATATTGTACAAACATTTTGAATTTAACTGATATCCTCTGTGTAGCACATACATTAGTATGTGTCAAAATTAAAAAGTGAGGTTATAAGACAAAATCGC
The DNA here is from genome assembly GCA_932274085.1 of Protocalliphora azurea. NCBI lineage: Eukaryota > Metazoa > Arthropoda > Insecta > Diptera > Calliphoridae > Protocalliphora > Protocalliphora azurea. Next base: position 124,225,114 of record OW026523.1, on the reverse strand, counting down.
AAATTATTCCAAAGTGGATAGAAACTCAACACTAGTTTTTATTTATGTCAATAGCATAGATAATCAATAGCACAGATAATCATCATTAGTTTTTTTTTTATAGCGTATCAAAAAAGTTTAAAAAAACTTCGGACCACCCTTTAAAAAAATTGTCACAAATTTTCTACAAAAAGAAATATCGAAAATCTCTTAAAAAAAATTTATCGAAAAATTTTCTATAAAAAAAGAATTTATCGAAAATTTTTTATAAAAAAAATATTTACCAAAAATTTTCTATAAAAAGAAAACAACAAAAAAATTTTATAAAAAGGAAATTTATCGAAAAATTTCAGCAAAAAGAAAATTTAATGAAAAATTTTTTATAAAAACAGAATTTATCGAAAATTTTCTAATAAAAGGAAATTTATCGAAATTTTCATTAAGAAGAAAATTTATTGAAAAATTTATATTTAAGAAAAATTTACCAAAAGTTTTCCATTAAAAGCAGTTTTGGCGAAAGTTTTTTTTTTATTAATGGAAATTTATCGAAAGTTTTCCATTAATAAAAAGTTTACCAAAATCATTGTGCAAAAAGAAAATTAATTGAATTTTTTTTTTATATATAAAATGAGAATTTGCCCTAAATAGAAAATGTATCGAGAGTTTTCTATAAATAGAAAAGTTATTGAAAATTGTCTATAGAAAGAGAATTTTTTAAGAATTTTCTCTAACTAAAAAATTTTCTTTAAACAAAAAATGTAACGATTATTTTCCTAAATAAAAAGAAAAATTATTAAAAATTTTCTTTGAAAAGAAAATATCGACAATTTTCTCTGCATAAAAAAATATTGAAAAATTCCTCTAAATGAAAAGAAATTTAAATGAAAAATTTTCTTAAATCGAGAAAAAGCGTTGCAAGTCAATGTTTTTTATAGAAAATTTCGAGAAGTTCTCATCTGAACAATTATTATCTAATCTTTTCAAAACTACCTATAATTATTAAATTTCCAACTGGGTACCTTATCTATAAATAATTCAATTAATATACCTTTTAGTATTTTGCAAAAAAAAAAATAAACATTTACCAAAAGCAATAAACAATTAATTAGTTTCTCTAACATACTCGTACTATATATCCCCTTCACTCCCTTTCAAATCATTTTCTGCACAAACAATCTTGGCTGCGCAAAAGTGCCAAAGATAACAAATGTTTCCATTTTGGAAACTTATTTTTCTTGCACTTTTTTCCAGTTTTAACTATTTTATAACAATGAATTTTTTCGTTAAATAAAAACACATAAAAAAAGAAAACAAAACATCGACAAGAAGCCAAAAAATTATAAAAGCAACCAAATAATAATGAAAAATTATAACAAAGAAAAATAAAACAAATTCAACGTTCATCTTTTGTATATTTTATTATTATTTTATGGTTCAGGTGCATTCAAGTGTTGAATTTATAATGTTTTCTCAGTATTTAGTTTTTTTCCCCAATGAGATGTAATTTGTTTTGCTTTTGCCAAACACCTCACAGCACCTCTTCTTAAATAAGAGGAAAATAAGGAAAAAAAACTTAAGTTTTTGCCAATAAAAACATAAAAAACTAAAGTTTGGAAAGAAAACAAAAACCCCATTATGTTTTCAGTTTGAGTTTTTTATATTATTGTTTAAATGTTTGGTTTAAATCTTTAATTCGAGACTAATTAAATTATGTGTCTTTGGTAATTAAAAAAAAAAAAATACTATTTGTAGCACCAACAAGCAATAATATATTAACATTAAAGACATTTTTAAGATATTAGCTAGCAAGTTACTGCTGTTATAGTTACTTAGTTGTGGTTACTAAATATTTATGATATAATAAATAAAAACTTTGGTTTAAGTTAACTTTAAGTCATTACAAATGTTTTACTACAAAAGTATTTTTGATATGTTTAAAGTAACTGTGTATTCAACTTAATGCACTGTTTAATTCATGATTAAAAATTTTAAGATTTGATTTTTTTGTAATTATCAAAATTATATAATAAAACATAGTGTGATTTTTTTAAACAAAGACATATTATGAATTCTTTAAGCAATTAATTATAGACATCAAATTATATTTTTAATAGGCGTATAATAATTATGATGCTTAATATGTTTACAGCAAAAAAAAAGTGCTGAAAATGTAATGATTTTAACATTGTGCTGTCATTGGAAGGAAGTAACTACTTAGAGCTGCAAAAGTAATTATTTTAACCTATAGTTGTCATTGGTAGAATGTTCTTTTTCAATGATTCTTATTCTCTGCTTTTGAAGTTTTCCTCCTAAGACTATGTTTGTATAATTATTTAATAAAAATATTATTTTACCTTTGTTGAAAAATACTTTTAAATTGGTGAGTTTGTATTTTTTTTTTTTTTGAGAAATAACCTTTTTTCGTATTAAAAATATATTTATTTTCACTTTTTTGGAAGTGATAATAAATGACTTGCAAAAAAGAGAAAAATATACACTTTGTTCTACTTTTTAAAGTGGTGAAGTGGTTTTTAGAAACACCTACTAGATTCTATTGCTGAGTTCTTACTTTAAACAATTTAATACAACTGATCATAGTTCTACTTAGTTACCAAGAATGCTAAGCCCTCATTATTATTATTATTATTTTTTTTTTTTCTTTCAATTTTTAATTAAATTAAATGGATTTTAAAAAACAGCTCATAGTTTTAGCTAACCTTATCAAGCAGAGAAGATACGGCTGAAAGCCTTTCTGGTTGAATTGAAGTTAAGAATTTTTCGAAATTACTACATTATATAGATTTTCTAAAGATCAAAGGGATAAATATAAAAATGATCTTGAATTAAGAAATATAATTTAAAAGTTCAGAATAATAAAACAAATATTAACATACACACTTCATAATTTATAGCATATTTTACTGACATTCGTTCCGAGATTTAGCGCTTATTTATAATTTGCCTTCGAACACATATTGATTCACCCTGCAAAATTTTGTTCGGAAAAAATCTTCGAAAACTAAGGATTTACTGATTTTTGAAATAAATAATGTAGGTGTATCTCAGGATCTTATTTTTTCGTGGTTATCATACAGGTTTTTTTTATTAGATTCAAAATACAGAAGTTTGTAAATATGTATTAAAATTTCTTAATGACCAGTGTATGATAAAATCGGGGGATGATATTAGGGATCTGAAATGAAAACGATAACAATAACTTGGGCAATGATATTTTAAATTACATATCTACTTTTCCATATCAAAAATGGCTTAATTTTTATTAGCAATTTAGTAAAAAAAAAATATACAAATCGTATCTTATATCAAGAAATTACAGAATTTCCATCAATTTATAAGATAAAAATAATTGTAGAATTCGATTAGAAAAACGTATTTGACATTAAAAAATAAATTTTTTAACCTCAAATTATGTTAAAATTCTTTTAAGTGAAAAATATTGCTCTTAAGTGTAAAATATGCAAAATTATGCAAAATATATTTTATATAAATTACTAAATACGTTTTTAAATAACAATTTTCCATGGAAATATGACTAAATATGCTGTTAGGGAAAAAAATGCAAAAATATGCAGTTAAGCTTAAAATATACCGTCAGGACCAAGATTTGCAAAAAAATCGATACCAAAATTCTTAAAATTGTCTAAAACAGATAAATAACTGAAGCACATGAAAAATATGATATAATATAATTTTGCAACCCTAGGAATTTTGTACTATTTCAACTGGAAAAAATTCGATAAAGTTTGTAAAAAGAATTTTTTTCCAGACACCGAAATAGGTGATATTTTATTTCTAATATATTTTTAATTATTGCTATTTTTCTTTTTACATGTTTTAATTCATTTTAACTTTTTTGTTTTATTGTTGTTGTTAAATTCCAAAAAACTTTTTTTACGTTTAGTTTGATTTTTCAGTGATATTTTACAGTTTAGAATTGATTTTTAAGTACTATTTTCACATGTTTACAAAGTGGCAACTTTATAAAAATTGACTTTGCAATCTTTTTCTCTGATAATTGCTGGTAATTGCTTCTACTCTGACAATTTTGCAACAATTGTGCAAAATATTATTCTATGTAGTTGTTGTTGTTGACCCTTGCAACTTTCCTACTTTTCAAGGGTCTAGAAAAATTAAAATTTTTGAAGTGAATACCATTAATAAATTTTTGGTTAAAATATAAAACTTTAGCATAAATTTAGTTTAAATTTCAGACAAACGTTTATTTCCATATTTAGATTTTTCCTTTGATATGGATTTTAATAGAATATTTCTACATTTTATTGAAACCAATGCAAAATCTAATATTTCATATAACCTTCAGCAGCATGAGTCATTTGGAAAAGGTGACCCCTAAGTAGGCATCTTGTGTTTTTGCTGAACTTGTTAATGCTTGGAAATAGTGATCCTTTACTAATCACCTTTAAGTATATAAATCGACACAGAAACACTTACTGAGCCAATTTTAAAATATACGTCATTCCGTCCATCCGTTGTTTCATGTAGGTTTTGTAAAGAAAATATTTATTGCAACTTTTAAGATAATATAATAAAATTTGCGCACATTCTGATTTAATCAAGGAGGAATGTTGAAATTGACATGTTCTAGTGTCATTTGAATAATTTTCATTGAATTTCAAAGGTATTGTCACATTTTATGATAATCGATAAAATTTACGTAAATATTAATCAATATTCTCTCCAGTATAAGATCGGAACATTCACCAGAGCTTCTTAATTCATCAAAAATTCAGAAGGCACATTGGGGCATTTCGAAAATACATGGTAATAAATCTGGATCTTCTAAACTTTTGTATCAAGGAAACATCGATAGAGGACGAGTTGGGATTTCAGAATATTATTATTAAATATTGAATTATGTAACTGAAGCACACACGGCGCTACAATGGGCCAAAATAACTTTTACAAATATGAACTGGTTTTAAATATTTCTAAATTCTACTAACCAAGAAAAAAACAGGTTTACTACACTACATTATCTCTTGCGCTTAAAAAGATAATTGATTTCAAATTTCTGAAAATATTCTGAAATATTCTAACAAAAAAAAACTTTAATTGTCCCAAGCAGTGTTACCAGCTTAGCCTTTTTAAGTCCAAAGCTAGCCTTTTTATTTTGCTTTTTTCCTAAAAAATTTTTTTATTCTTAAAATTATCTTAAAGCATTTCAACAACAAAGAAAATATTTTGTTATTATTTATTACTAATTTTATATTTACAGAATCATTCATTTAAACATTTTTGTTTATTCATTCGCACAAAAACTCTATATTATTTATATTTAACAAACATTTTCGCATGCGGCCCTTGATTATCTAAATTAAGAACAACTAATATACTAAAATACTAATAACTAATTTGATGGAGTTACTAAATCGATTATTATAAGTATTTTTTAATTTGCTTCATTAACCACAGAAATTATTTATAAACATAATTTTAGCAAATTCTTATAAAAGCGAAAAATCAACCAAAAAATTAAAAATGCTTAATCAAAAAGGAATTATTGCTTAAAAATGTTGGAAAATCACTTCAAAATATTAGGATATTTTTTTTATAAAATATAACCCAAATTTGTATATGATTTATTTTTGCCGCAATTTTTTATTTGGGTCATTTTACTGACAGCTGTTCCATATTTTATTTATAAATTTATTACAATATCTTTAAAAAAATATAAAAAACTAATGAGAACGAGAAAAAAGTTTTTAAATTAAAAAAAATTTTTAACTTTTTTCCAGGGACATTTAGCCTTTTTTGACATTTTTTAAAGTTGAATTTAGATTCTTTTTTACTCGCCCCTGGCAACACTGATCTCAATTCGATTAGAACAAAAGAACATTTTAAAGTAAAAATTCTGAAACGGTTCTTCAAAATTGTAATTTTTGTGAAAAAACATTAAATTAATATATTTTATTTTTCTTTAATGTAAAAAAGTTTAACATTTTCTGACTTTTTCTGAAAGGTTAGACTTTAAGAAGAAGTTTTGAGAAGAAAATGGCAATGGATTGGCCACGTATTACGTAGACCACCCGGAGACGTAACCCGCAAAGCCATTGGCTGGAATCCGCAAGGTAGTAGAAGAAAAGGGCGGCCTGCCCACACTTAGCCAAGACAGTTAGACATAGAGGCTGCGCGAGCAGGAAATTGAAAACCTGTATTGAACAGAAGCGATTGTTGAGGCCCTATGCTCCTTATAGGAATAAAATTTTGACCGTGCACCCTACATCTAGCAGCGATAATTTTTTTAACAAAATTTCAACTTTACGAGTCTATACAAAATTTTGATGGTTGATTTTGAATTTTTAACTTTTTTGAATCAGTTTGGATAAACCAATTCTATCAACCTATCTGTAAATTTAGTTGCACAGCTGATATGGTGAAAAAAATCCAAATTTTCAATAATAAACTGATCACAATCATTTTGTATACGTGTGTTAAAATTATATTGATTCCTATAACAGTTTCGCAGATATTCGGATTCAAATTTATGAAATATGTTCCAGTAAACATAATTTGCATTTTGATTTATTTTAACAAAAATATTCTATAGATTTTTAAGTAGTAAAATATTTCATACATCATTTTAAAAAAGACTAAATTGTCTTTAAAATGATTTATAATATGTCTATTTTATATTTGTGTCGAGTATATGTATAAATTTAAATTTAGCAACACACAGACAAATACTGAAATCTTTATGTTTTCTTTCACTTTTGAAAATATAAGGTATATGAAAGTTCGATGTGTATTTCAAATATCTAGATTACTGTCAAAGTTACTAAAATGATATATAATTTTGTATAACTTTCATACAAAATAAAAATAATTTTTGCGCTCTTCTAAAAGTTGTTCAAAAACATATACATAGAACTTTTCGACGGCTTCCCGACGAGACATATTTATGAATTTTATTTTTCAATATTTCCTAAAATATGTAGAGCATTTTGTACCCTGTCAATTCCAATTTTAACTTCGAATCGCTAACACAATTTTACCCCCCAATTTATTTGTAATCATGAACAACTCCCGACATTTACTTTATTATTTCCTTAGTTTTAGTTCTCTACAAAAAATCATTTTGGCAAAATCCCATGCATTTTATTAAAATTTATCATAAAAGACTATAGAAAAAACATCTGTTGAAATCACTTTTTCCCCCAACTAATATATAGCAGAACATGAACAAGTTTCTTAGCATTAAGATCGATCACATGTGCAATAAAAAAAAACAAACTTCAAAGTCTTAAAACTAATTTAAAATACGATATTAATTTATAAACAACAAAAGCAAAAAAACTTTAGTTAATTCAACACAACAATGTGCATGATTGATTTTTAAGCCTGAGTAGATAAACAGACGGACGGACGGACAGGCAGACAGACAAAAAGATATAGAGTAGAGATAAAATAAAGGCGATTTCTTCAATTACTAAAATCATCTTAATAATTGCATGAGCAACATTGAATGCAACAGTTTTTATTTTACAACCATCGCATTATGTGTCTGCGAATTCAGAGACTGCAGCATCTTCAATAGTGTTTTTCGTTCATGTGTTTTCATTATTTTTATTTTATTTAATTTTCGAACATATAATGGATGCAAATTATAATACATGTAATGGCTGATTCTCCCTGCCTGTGCGTGTATGTGTGTGTATGTGTGTAAGAGTAATTTTCTGTGTATATAGTACAATCACTTATGATGATAGCAAATTACTTACTCCAACCATTCCAACGCATTTAATCAATTCCTTCAGAAACATGTTTGCTGATCATTTACAATGGAATAAGACCTGATGGAAGACAAATGCAGCAACAGCAATAACAATAACAAGAAACTGAAAATAATCGTTTATTTCAAGGACGTTGTTGTATAATTAATCCTGTAGCAAATGCAACAACTGGAGGTCAGCTGCATTTCAAAAAGTTTTGTTAAAGAAAGAAACTGGTTGATTATTATACACATTCATTGCAATTGCTCCGGCAATCTTGCACGCATTTTCAGTTTCATTTGTAGCTGAGTGCTTTTATATCTGTATCTGTTTTTTTTTTTTTTGTTTTTTTTTTTCTTTTTTTCTTTGTGAGTTACGCAATATATACTGATGAAATGGAAATTAATTGAAATCGAAACTGATTAAAGAAAAAAACAAGTTCTTCTGCATAAAATTAAAAAAGTTGTATACATTTAAATACCAACTTCTATTTAGTAATAAAATTAAATTCTTGACTTGGTATTTGCGTATAACTAGAATTTCTAGGTTGGGCTTTTTAAATTCTCTTAGATGGCAAACCTGGATAAACCTACGACAATCAAATTTAAATAAATTTATTGTGATATCATTTAATACCTTCTTATAGTCTATCTTGCCTTAAAGAAAAATAAATTTCTGCTTTAATGTTCTTAGAAATTGAAGAAATTTACATAGTAAATTAATAAAAAAAAATACATCATTCCATTTAAAAATCAAAGCGGAAATTAAAAATTATAGTTCAATTTTAATTTAATTTTTAATTTATATAAATGTGTTAAATACGTGTGAAATAGCGTGTTTTTTGTAAAAAATTCTGCTCAATCAAGTTTTATATTGATTTAATTAAAATATCATTTCATTTATTTACTTAGTTTAGCATTCAAATGCCATTAAATTTTTATTCATTAGCTACAGCAAATAAATCCTTTTTGTTAGAATTTCATATATTGAAAAAAAGAAAAACAATTATTTCATAAAAAATCTTGTTGTATGTAAGTTATTTGATAAATGTATATCGCTAGGCAATGGCAAAAAAAATTTAATGATTATTTGTTTGGTTTTTGAAATAAAACGATTTTTTTATTTTTTTAATTGGTTTATTAATTACAAAATTAAAACTTTTTTATATTTTTATTCATTTGTTAACTATGAAATTACAAAAAAATCTGCTTAATTAAAATAATACATATGTACGTCAAAGAGCCTCATGAAAAAAAATGCAAGTGTACCCCTCTATAAATGAAGATTGGTATGTTCTTATATGATTCTCAAAATATTGCTTGTGAATGTTTAAACCTCTAAATTTCTTTCAATATCATTATCAAATTTTTTGTTAAAAGAAAATTAACTTAAAATTGTAATAGAGACATATTAAGGCCTGGAATAATCATTTAAATAATTGTTATGTCTGTTTTAAGTCGCGGAATATTAAATTTATTCAAATATATAATTTTATATATTTCGGACAATTTTCAGCATATATTGATTTTGGTTTGAAAGGAAAGGTCTAACCTGATACTGTTGAAGATTATACGTGATTAACACTTTAACAACAAAAGGATCAATTTTGTGCATTTGGTTACCAAAAGCACTTGGAAATATTTATTATACTTATATGTAGAATTTATGAAAAATATAATAAGTTCCTTTTAAACCGTGATAATATTCGAATTAAAGAAATTTTTGAAATTTGTTCACTATTTTACAAGATTTTATAGTTTACATAAAAATTGATTTAACCAATTATGGACCGGTAATACCAAAATATTACTTGTGCTACTATAGGTCTAAATGAATACTTATATTAACAGTATTGAATGAGACCTTTCCCATGATACAATAAAATATGAATTACGATGGAAAGTGTCCAAAATATTTAAACTTTAATGAAATAATATATAAAATAAAATCACAGAAAATTTTACTAAAATTTTTATTTTGCTGGAATTAAAACTAATTTTAAATTTTAATTTTTACTCATTATATATTAAACATTTTTTTTGTCAAAAATTAAAAATTATATATATTATATATATTATTATAAAACATATCAATCTTTAATTTTTGGTGGGTACATATGCAACATTTTTTTCTGTCCCCATACAAACCAATGCACTTTAATGTACGTATGTATTTAATTATACCGTTAGGTTTTACAAAATTTTCGAATGATTATATAGTATAAAGTTAAGTTTTTTATATTCAATTTATTTCGTATTCTTTCCATTGTTATTAATACCATATTCAAATATTTTTCATATTTAAAAAAGATTAAATTTTTTTTTTTTTTTTTTCATAAAAAGTTTAAAACTTAAACATGTTTGTTAAAAAAATATAAATATTATACAAACATTATATTACAGAAAATATTTTTACGCAATTGTGAAAAAAAAACAGCTATCACATATGATGAACGATATGCTTAAAATGATGAATGCAAAATTTTTCATATCAGCTAATATAAAGAGTATATCAATCTATCATTTAATGTATAAACACAATAAGACCGGTCCGGATATTTCCGAACAAATGTGTATGAAAAATGCGTAATGCGGCTCGATTAAAAAATAAATTTTATTTTAAATTCTATCCGGATTTTTTAAAAATTTATATAAATTTCGTAAACAAAATTTAAAAAAGTTTGAAGTAAAAGAAAAAGAAATGAAAAGAACTAAGATTGTTATTTATTTTCCGTTGCCGTCTAAGTTTTTGGTTAATTTTACAATGTGAACTTTGTGAAAGAATCCAGACTTGTTGCATTTATATGTACATATATGCATGCAAAATTTCAGTTTTAAAAATAGTTTAGAAAAAAAATATTTTTCTTGTTTAATTCAAGTATATTTTAAAATTTTTAAAAAACGTTTTGAAAATATTTGAGAAAATTTTGTTTGTTAAAGAAACGTCCAGCTCAGTTTTAAATTATGAAAGCATTTGAAAAATAGAATTTTTATATTGGATTCTTTTTGCTGGAAAAAGATATAGTGTTAAATTTGAAAGTGAAGTAAATTCAAACCAATTCTCACAGCTTGTACATATAGTTTTCAAATTAATAAATATTTAGTTATTGAAAAATATCTTTATTATTTTTGGTATATTGTGTTATAGGACTTAAATCTAAAATTTAGAATAGTCCCCAAATTATACATTCCATATATATATATATATATATATATATATATATATATATATATATATGGAATGTATCCTTTGGGGACTATTCCCAAATTTGGACTTAAGTCCTATAACACAATATACCAAAAATTTCTTATATATTTGAAATGATATATATATATATATAAGACAAACATTCAAATATTTGATTAAAAATGTAAATTATAATTCTCTTCTAACGAGTTTATTTCTACTAAATTACTATTATCAATACACAAATTGCTTAAACTTAAAACATTAAAAATGTTACTAGGATCCGGATCTAACACATGTAATTTCGTATAAATTGTAATCTCAATGTTAGTACATCTAGGTGAAGATCTGTGAAATTTCATTTCGAGTTAATACCTTTATGGCTCTTCCAATTCCTATTTCATTTAATAAAAAACTTGTTCGTTAATATATTTCTGAAGAACATTTTATATTAAGAGTCGATTCAATAATATTAATACTGTATACGCTTTTAAATTAAAGATCCTACGATTCAAATTTTTTTTTTTTTTCTTTTTATTTTGGAACTTTTAAAAGTCCAAGTTTCGATAACAAAAAAGTCTTTTATATTCGGAAAGGGCGATTGATTAATAGCGATTATTTGGAAATTAAAAAATAATATTTTGAAGAAATAACTTATTCTAGACAAAAGTAGACAAAATTCAACATCATTATCTGTTAAAAAATGTCAAAGTAAATATCGAGGGCCTATATTCGAAACCATCTATGTCAAAAAACAAAACTTTTCAGGAAAGTAAACGTTTTTCTTTATGGTAGAATTCAGAAATGTAAAAATATTAAAATAGGTTCACATTTGTAAAAGTTACAAGCTCCGATACACAAGAAGATCAACTTTTACCCACTGTATTGTCCCAAAGTTAAAACAAAAGAAAATGTGATGGCATCATCATTTCATTTTTATTTGAACTATGTGTCTAAGATACAAATTTCGGAAAAAATACAACTTATATCTATCTATACTCGAATGAAACGTATCACACTTATATATTAGTGTAGACACATAATTCTTGTTATCATTTCAAATAAAATTTAAACTATGATTCATAAAAGTTTTTGAAAATTTGTGAACATTTTTCGTTTTTTATAGCCTGTTTCAGAGAGAAAAGTTGGCGGCGGCGTGAAATAAAATAAATGACTAAAAACAATAACAGAGGGAGCCTTTGTATTCTAATTTTTGCATTGATTTTCAATGAAAATTTAAAAATTTCGTAGGCTTATTTTGATATAAAAATTTTAACCAAAAATTCGGCGGCTGATAAAGTAGACAATCGATCGGCGGCGACACGCTTCCAACTTTGAGCCGGTAAGCTTATATCTCTGACCTGTTTCTTTATGACGAACGAAAATCTAAGCGAACGAAAGCAAATCGAACGAATTCGAATCATTTTAGGTTCTTTATTTCCTAAGCCGTTGTTCGCATGAAATTAAGTCTTTTCACATTTTTTTTTCATCATACCTTTTTTCCAGAAATATTAGAAATACTACTAAATTGTCTGAACATTGATACAGCATGCAAATGAAATTCTATTGACATTTTCCATTTATACATTGCTATTTGAATTAAAATCTTCATTTATCTATATGTTTCATCTCCAAATGCATATCAAACTTGACTGAGGAACATTTGCAGTGTCCAAGTGATCCATTTCCTAATTTTTTCATTAAAAAATGTAACAAGTCAAAAACAAAATAATAAGTAACTGATTTTGACATTTTCGTTCGTATCTTTCGAAATACAGAAACCCAATTTTGTATGAAAACACTTACTTACGTTTCCGTTCTACTTGTCGTTATACTCATTGTTTGCATAGAAGTGTGTTAGAGAAACTCAAATCAGCTTTCGTTCGTTTAGAAGGTTTTAACAGCATATTTTGCCATATTTTCAACATAAATCATTATTTTAGAACAAGTTTTAGCAATTTAAATGGCATATTTTTGCATAATTTACACTTAAGTGCATCATTTTGCATATATTTCACTAAAGAGTTTAATATTGCATATTTTACACTTAAGAGAAACATTTTGCATATTTTGAACTCAATAGAAATTTTTACATAATTTACTTTTAGTGAAATTTTTGTTTTACCGTCATATACGTTTTTCATGTCAGATTCCCTAATAATTTTCATTCTGTAAATTCACAGAAATTTTATAATTTTCTGATGCAAAGTATTAACTTTGAATATTTTTAAGTGCAAAAAGGAAATATTTTTTAGAAATTGAATTGGGCATTAATAGAGGATAGTTTAAAATTTGTTGGAAAAAATAATATTTTAGGAGCATATTTTTTTAAATTTGTGATTATAAAACCCTTTCTTTAGAGCATATTTTTGGTTGCGTAAATTATCAAATTTACAAACCATACGTTTCTTAGAGTTGGTAACATTTTATACCTACTTTTTAATCAGCTATAGCTATAGACTGATTCCATGTCAAAATGGACAACAAATCGAATTTGACATCTCCGATTTCAATGAGATTCACTACAGACATTGGCTGTAGAAAGTATTTCTCAAGTCGTAAATTTTTAGACTCATAACCCTTTACGGTCCGAAAAACGAAAAAATGCTAAAAGCTTCACTAATATGTACTTATTTAATTGCATATAACTAGTAAGCTGTACATCGTAGATCCCTAGATTTATATTAAAGATAAAAATATTACCTTTATAACGATATATAGAAAATTTATTTACATTAAAAGTTAAAAGGTCAAAGTTGGATATATAAAAATCAAACCAGTATATCTGAGAAAATGGTATTTTTAAAATTCTCAAAAAATATATATAATGTTGATATAACACTTCTCCCTACTCGTACAAAATTTCCAGCTAGACACTCATTTAGTTTGGAAATTTTGAAGCAAAATATGGTAAAAAACTAAGTTTTTGTGTGTAAAATTTAAAATATTTACAAAAATTATTTTCAAAGTAGGTTAGAAGGGGAGCATTCGCCAGTTATTTTTGTTTAAAGTGGTCTCTTCTCATAGCCGTAAACTATATCTGTAAACTTTCTTTTGAACTAAATTCGCCAAATGATAGGGGCAGATATATAATGTTTTTTTATTTTATTATAAAACAAGCAAAAATTAATATTTTTAATTGAATTTTATTTAAAATAAATAAAACTTCAATTAATAAACAAAATGCCACCAATCACCAAAATAATTCCTTCAATTAAAAATTGTTTAAATTTACACCTCTCACCAGAATAATTCAATCAATTAATAAATGTAAAAAAATTAAAAAAAGACAAATTTTTCCAATAAAGTATATGATTGAATGAATTAAAAATTGAAACGAAAAAAAATCTTATTTGAATTTTATTTTTACTATTTCTTTTATTTTATTTTTGTTTAATTATATTAATTAAATTTTGATGTAACATGAAATAACAGTGTTAATTGAAAAGTATAAGGTAATATTTTTTTCTGTATAAGTGCATTGCTAGAAAGTCTATAAAAGTATAGTAAAAAAAATCTACAACTACTGAGTACCTGATTGCGGCGGTCCTATGGTACTAAGTTGAGTCGGCCTACTACCTGACGAATGCTCCCCAGAAGGAGTCTTATGCATCAAAGATAATTTTTTCACACTTTAAATGAATTTATTAAAAACCTGTTGTTAATTCTTGTTCACTATTATCAAGTTTATAACTTGGAAACTAAGAATGTGATCACAGAAAATAGCCACTGCAAAATATTTGGGAGACTATTGAAAAAACAATTAATCACATCTAACTCCGATCAGTTGTAAATTGAGAATATAAAAATTTAATAGATGAAAGATATGCAATAAAGGAAGAGAAAATTAATTAGTGACACAAAAATTATTAATTCGTTTTCAAGATACTTGACAATGGCAGATGTCCCACTATGACGAATGCTGCCCCTTTCTAACCTATGTTTTTTTATGAGGCTATATTTACAATAAATGAAATTTTATGTGCAAAATTTGACTATAGATTATATTTTGCCAAATAACTTCTAAACTAAAGGAAATTTTTCACAAGTATGAAGAAGAGATATGTTTAATAATTTTTTAAGAATTATTAAAAATATAATTTTTGAAGATATGTTGGTTTAATTTTGCCCTTTAAACTTTCAACCTTTCATGAGTTTAGAAGCTTATGATTTAAGATACTCTTGTAAGAGCCAAAGCCTGTAGTGAATTTCACTGAAATCGAAGATGTCAAAATCGAAAATGACTGATTTCTGTCCATTTTGATATGGAATAACTCTATAACTACTTAAGAAATTTACACCTACTTGAATGTATATTGAAAATTATATAAATTTCGAAAAAATACACAGCTATATTTGATAATTTTGCTGACTAAGTTGACACCTATTCTTACGCTCTTTTATTTAGTCGTTGCTGACAGTTTAAAGAGTACAAATGCACTATAAAAAATTTATGGACAAAATTGTTTGGCAATTGATTTCTTTAATATTAATATTTTAAAATAGAGTTGGAGGAAAGTGAATTATATTTTTTATGGCAATAGTAATAAATTTTAGTATAAAGAAAGCAAAAATTCATCAAAAATATAATTTATATAATAATAAATCATCATATAAAACTAACGTTTTTAATTTACTAAACCCAACTTTTCTTTGAGTACATTTTTTCACTCGCGCTAACACAACTACATTTTTAGTCATTGACATCCCTACTTTAGACTAAACGTGTTCCTCTGATCTAGTTTTCGAATGAAATTTTTTTACCACAAAGTTTTTGCTAAGGAAAAATCTTCAGTCACAGTTTTAAAAATAAATCGTTGCAAAAAATTTTGTGGCAACACAGCTTTAAATTATACTTAATGTACTTAAGTAGTTAATAAAACAAGAATATATATATATACTATGATATATATATATGCTATTTACTTTTACCCTCCATCAATAATTAGCAACATTAGCTGCATTAAAGACAGTAAGAAAAAAAAACAACCAAACAAATTGCCAGCTTAGAAGCAGATTATTAATTAATAATACTTACTAATAATGATGAAAAATGTTATACTCACAATACAATACAAAACAACTTTAATTTCAATCCGCACTGCTTATTTTCATTACCTTTTAAATGCCAAAGTTACTTTAGGCACACAATATTAAACAAAAGCAACAAAGAAAAAGTAAAAAATATAAAAAAACATTTTATAAATTAAAGCGGCTTGCTCCCTCTATCGATGATTTAATAAATGGACAAGTTAAATTAATATTTCAACAATAAAATATACAAAAAAAAAATCAAGGCTAACGGCCGTTATATTTTTAGAGAAAGAAATGTATTGAACTGCAATCAAATAGTCATGAATTACATATGTTGCCGTGTCTAAGACAAGTTAAGTGCAAAAAGCAAAAACAAAAACAATAAAAAAGAGTATATTATGGTAGATTGACATCTCCCAAAGTTTAGCAGCAAATGCAAAAGTTGAAAATAAAAAGAGACCGGGATTTTATATATATATATATATATATATAATATATATATATATATATATATATATATATATATTTCGAAAAGTTTAAAACTTTTGGTCAAGACTTGCTGGTTTCATAGATCGCTGCGCTGAGTTGTGCAGCTTTTGCAAGAAACTTGTTGCTGAACTGGCTGGCTGGCTGGCTGGCTGGCTGATTGAGCTAAGTTGCTGAGTAGTTGGCCGGTTGGTTGCTTAAATTACTTACCAGTTTATTTAAAGCTGGTTCATTTTTTTTATAACGCTATTAAAAAACATTTGTTAAGTTATCTGGTTTACCTTCTAACTGAAAAGGGGAGTTTGTTTTTAATATTAAACCATAATAAACTTACTGATAGACAGACAGATAGACATATAGACAGACAATCTCATTAACTGGGTAATATTATGTACTTTTTTTTAATAAAGTTATTTTTTTAAAGGTGACCGTATAGCAACTAAACCGGTTCATTAATGGTACTATTTACTTTTGTACTTTAAGTACCAATACAAGTTTTATTTTATTTTATTTTATTTTTTACTTTTTCTTTGTTACTTTGTATATTTTCATAATATTTGTTATTGGAGTATTACTGCATTTTGAAGGTGTTGTGCAAAAAATGCTATTCACAGTAACCGTAACAACAATATCAGTAGCTGCAGCAAGAGCATACTGTGCAACATTTAGCAAACAAATAACAAGAAAAAAATAATAATAATAATGAAACCCTTTCGCCAAATTAGTTGTATATATCATATTTATACAAACATATCAAATTGCCAACAGCAGCACTGGTTGATATTTTAAATTGCAACCTGACTTGACTTTGCTAAAAATACAACTACAGTAAAAAAAAAAAAGCGAAAACATCATACATTAATAATCTCCACTTCTTTCATATGTGTGTCATCTTTCATCATAACAAACATCTAGATGCAAAAACATAGAGACACAGATACATAAATGTGCATGCAAGTGAACTAATTAGTTTTAGTTTGTAGGTTTATTTTTCTGCTTTTTATTTGAGAAGGTGAAGTTTTCTGCAAGTTTTAAAATTTTATAAAAGTTTTTAGCTTAGGAAAAAAAGTAGTTTCGTAAAATTTAAATTGATTTAAATTTTGTGAATCTAAAGGTAAGGACTACGTACGAAAAAATTCGTGCACACTTTAAGGCTTATAACTTTTATTATACTTGAAAAAAATAGTACCGTTAATTTGTTTACATTTGTTATTATTCTCAGTAACTAAGAATATACTAAATTTTTTTATAATATCATAATTCATTTTTCATAAAAATAAACATTTAACAAAATTTGCTTAAACATATAATTGAAATTTATTATCGAAACACATGTCGAATATGTAAAGCAATTGCTAGGAACGTAGGAGAGACGGGAATATAGTTTTCTTGAGTTCCAAAAAATACAAAAAGTTCACAATGAGCGAAAAGTATTCTGATAACCGAAGAAAAAGTTGATTTACAGACTGTAGGATCGCAGACAAAATAATACACATTTTAAGAGAAAATCTCTACATCTCTGGATGGAATGCGACACATTATTTAGTATTCTCCGTATCTTCTATCAGCAAAGCAAAAAAAGCTAACCTGAAGACCCACAAGTTAAAAAAAAATCCTGAGAGAGAGAGAGGACAAAAATTATTGAGATTATTATTTTTTTTTTTAATATGAAGGCTGTCTAAAAAGTGAAAAAAGTATATACTGGTCAAGAATTCCATATCACAGATGTTGTGGAAATGCATCAGATAAATATAAATAAATATAAATGTAAAGACATCGAAATTATCGACTAAAATTTTGTTATGGTAAGACATTTTTTGTACATGTGGAGAAAAAAGCATTTCACAGATAACACTTTTAACAAAGAAATGTACGCTACTGACTACCCGAAAAGATTCCTTCTTATCATTAGAAAATAAAAGGAAATATAATTTTACTGGCCTGATCTCTGTTCTCATTATTACAACTAAAAAGTAACTGAGTGATATCAAACAAATAGTGCTACTATGTACTAAAAGAGACCAATCCACTAAACTGTCCACAACTCTGTCCATTTTAAATGCTTTGAGTCGTAGTAAAAAAAAAATATTTAAGGAATTGTTAAAGATGACTAAAAAATTAAATAAAGTTTATAAAGAAGTGGACCCATTCCAACAAAAAAGTAACCGAAAACAAAGTAATTATAGAGGGTATTAAAAGAAATAATAAATATTTTATTAAAAATGAATATAAAAAGTAATTTTTCTTTTTAAATTTGAAACTTGAATATAACAAACTTTAACAAAATCAAAATTATAAAGAGTTTTATCCAATGGTTTCATTTTTAGAAGCTAAATCGTATACACAAAATTTTTCATGCGCAGTCCTTATATTAATTTGATGTAAAAATAATTTGTTGTAAGAAAGTTATTTGTTATTTTTCTTATGAACTAAATTTTCGATACAATTAAGCACAAATATTTATTGTTTAGATTGGACAACTAATTAAGGAATTTGGTCATTATTTGATATTAGTGTATTAATTAAAATATGATAGCCCTTTTCTGTTTCATTTATAATAACTTTTTAAATGATTTTTTTAAATAATAGTCTAAGATTTTTCAATGTTTCATTTATTATCATTTTTAGCAACAAAAGATATAATCTTATCTTTTATATACCAATCCTATATTAAAGTTTTAATCTTAATTACTCAATATATTACAAATTTCTTAACAATTCCTTTTGTTTGTTTGAAGTTATATAATTTAATAATCTTTTTTTTTTTTTTTTTTTTTTTTCTTTTGTACACTTTTAAATCATTTTATCATTAGCAAATAACACAACCATTAAAAAATAAATAACCAACACCCAACCACCATTGAAAACTTAATCATACGTAACATTTATTTGATATTTGTAATATGGGCCAGTATTACAAAGTTAAACTGAAATAAATAAAGTTTATTGTTAAGTGTATAATGAGGATTTTATTATTATTTTTTATATCAAATTTGTTTATGTTTGTTTATAAAAAATTAGAAAAAAATGCGATTAAAAAACCCATTGTAATGGCCACATTAATTATTTTTGTAGTACAACAATTTCCTAGTTTCTCAATTGTAAAATAATTAACCCTAAAGTGGAGTAAAGGTGTTTAATATGTTCAATATTATTTATTCCCAACAAATAATTAATTAGATATTATATAATATTGAAAATAAATTGATATTAAAACTTTCTTCTGATAACATGCTGATAACCTTTGCAAAATACATACACTCTCCTAGCAAAAAAAAAAACGGAAGTAGGTTTTTTTGTTTAAAATGCTCTTTTTTTATAACTGTAAAGGATTTTTAAGTTTGGACCGGCCTACCTGGAATTTTTTGCACCAATGAAAACTTATAAAGGATTAAATTCAGTTTTAGCTAGGTTAAAAATTTTTGATAATAGCCCATATAGATTATTTTATTTGCAATATTCCTTTTGTCATTTTTAGTTTTTGAAGAAATTTTAAGGAGCAACATTTTTCCAATTTCACATGAAAAACTATTTTTTTGCCACTAAACTTGAAGGCAATTTTTATTATTATTTATTATTATTTTTATTATTATTGTTATTATTGTTATTATTATTATTATTATTATTATTATTGTTATTATTATTATTATTATTATTATTATTATTATTATTATAATTATTATTATTTCTTATTCAGCACACAATTATCTTTTTTAAAAGGAGGCAAAAATGTCTGTAGACCAGTGTAATTATTTATAAAAAAGTGAAAAAAAAAATATTTTTTTTAGCAATTCTAGAGGAAAAGGAATTGACACAAAACATGCCACGTGACTGGTTCTTAGTGATAGGGATCGATTCTAGTTCTAACACTTCGTATATGCTGGACCTGTTAATATGGAGGGAGAAATTAACCCTTTTTAACTAGTTTGGGATAGGTCACAGAACTAACCCAAGAGGATATGTTCAGTCTCTATTGGTGAGCGTGTTTTTGGTAACTGTTTCTAAACTGAAACTTTCGTAAGGTATCAATTGGTACTCAACTGCTATTGAGGGACCGGTATTATAGCACAAATTGCAGTAGATTTCCAGCAGGGAAAAGTAAAAAAAGTTTTAAAAAAATTACATTAACATTATTTTAATAGAAACCTAAGAATCACAAAAAATTTAAATTCTTCTAATGAAAACCTTAAATTAAATTTACGACTTCTACAGGTCGTTTTCAATGATAACACTGTGTTTAATTATTGATCTTGAATTTAATCATTGAATTTCCTGTATTCATATAAAATTATTAATTGCTCTCTGATGTAGCTTTTTGTTATAAAAATCTTGAAAGTAGCATTAAAGTAATTCAATATTTAGTGTGGCTGCCAAAGATTACAAATATCAAAAATGTCTGTCGTTATCATTACTATAAACTTGATCTAATTTACATAACAACTCACACAATTGTGAATTCCACAGATCCTATCACTGACATGCAAATTTTTAAAACGCCTATCATGTTTTCTCATCTGAATTTTTTAGATGTTTTTGTTAAATTCTAATTAGACCAATAAAAAATGATTGCTGTGCTATTTATATCTTATAGTTATTATGCTATTCGCATAAAAAAATAACATTTTTCAATATATCAGGCATTTTCCATCCAAATTTTAACATCAATAACATCGTTATTAATTACGCAAAAAACTATGTCATTATCTCAGCTAAATCCAAAAATAAGCAATTTTGAGTTTTTAAATTGAAAAACTGATAACTTTTTTTGTTTTTTGCAAAAAAGTCATCATCACTTAATTTCTTCTAATTAAAAATCAAATTTTCTTAAGTCGAAAATATTTTCTGTCGAATCGAATTTCGTTATAACACCCAGTATTTTTTTATTTTTTAAACAGTTTAGCTCTAATTTTTCTAAGGATATTTTAAAGAAGAACACATGTACACTCAGAAAAAAAACAGGGTTTCAGCATTGCCACTACAATAATACTATGTTCTTATTGTTAATTTTCATTAATTTCAATGATACTGTGTTCATGATAGCAATGTTTTTGTTTCAGTTTAATCATTCAATGTTTATATTCAATCAAAATTTTGATATAGATGACTACAAAAATTTTATGTTTTTACCAGACACAAAAATTTATTTATATGAAAAAATATTACTATTTCAACAACTATCATGTATTTTCTATTTAAACGATATTAATATTATTCTCAAACAATAAAATGTTACAAACAAATATGTTTTCTGCAAATATGGCATAACTTGTTTGTTTTTGAATATATTTGGCTCAATTTAAATATATTTCGCTCAATAAATAATTTATAAAAATAATAAGTTTTAATTAATGTTTTTTATTACTTTAGTATATGATAATATGAAATATGAAAGGGAATCATAATATAATAATGAGATATGATAATAATGTAATAAAATGAATATATAATAAAAAATCTGATCGAATATAATAATAATGCAATAAGATGGTATAATAATATGAAAATATCGAATCATAGCATGAAAAATCGAACCATAAAATCGGACACAATATACTAAAATAGAATCATAACAATTGTTATTAATAATCATATCTATTTTAAGCTTTGATTTCAATAATAATGAATTGCTCTTTGATTATGGTCAAAGAGCTATTATATATCAAAATTTTGATTTTAAATTAAATATATTAAATGCATTACAGAAACAATATTTATCGTTTCTCCAAAAACTAAACTTTTATCAAAAGATTCAAATTAATATCTTAATTAAAACAAAAACTACTTCACTTTAAAATTGAATACTACTTTCTTTAGAATTTTACTATTAAAAATTATAAAAATCGCTCCAAACATCGCTGAGTTATGAGCAAGAATCCATAAAATGACCATATCCATCCTAAATTAAAACATTTATTTTATTCGAACGCCAAAATATTTTCATTCGGCAATGATGGAATCGCTACAAATGATAGATGTAAAAAGAAAACTTTTCCAAGCCTATGGATACACTAAAATATGCGATTCTATGAAAAAATTGAAAAAAAAACAAACAGAAACAAGTAAGAAATGCATAGTCAGTCAAGCCCAACCATATGATACCCCACACCATTGTATATGTCCATCAAAATTCGTGAAGAGGTCTTATATTAGACATGTGGACTGATACTTTTACTAAGTGTAAAATAAAATATACGAATACAGAATGTTACGGTAACACTAACATTTATATGAATTTATTCAGTTTAGGGTCACTCCCGAAAGTGGGCCTATATGAGAGCTATATTAAATTATGGAGCGATCCTTATAAAATTTGTCACTGTGATTTCTACTTATATAAAACTTAATTGTGTCGAATATAAACTTAATAATAACATGTATATGTAATTTATGTACGTTGGAGTGATTTTAGGAATTTATGGACCGATCTGCATGAAATCTGAGACAAAACTTGATATACAAAACTTCCTCATACCGAATTTCATTAAAATATTTCTATATATAAGGCATTTATGGTCGTTAAACCCGTATTCCGGGACCATATTTATATGGTTGCTAAGTGAAATAATGGACCAACCATAACGAATTTCAACAGACTTCGTCCTTGTGTCATGAAAGTCCTACGTGCCAAATTTCATTGAATTATCTTCAAAATTCCCAGACAGACGGACGGACGGACATTGCTAGATCGACTTAAAAAGTGATTCTGAATCGATTATCATACTTTAAGGTGGGTGTTAGATGATTTTTTGTGTCCGTTGCAAAAAAAAACAAAGAAGTTAACTTAATCATAGCGCAAAACGCACCATTTCTATATTGATGTTATTGACCATTTTAAATATCTCTTCAATAATGTCAAGTTAACTACTTTGACTTGTAGATTTCCTTATTAATTTCCAATTCATCAGCACTCAAGGGTTAACATTCTATCACCATGACTCACATACTATTCCATAACAAAGACAAAACAAGTCAAAGAGCAACTAACATTTCACAGACTTCTCTGACAACAATACAAACATTCACAAAAGTTGCAGTGCGCCAACAATCCGTAATAAATGTGGGCGCGCGCATGAGCATTGGGAAAAGCAGAAAAAAACATTGTTTTGAAATTAAACGAACAAAAAAGAAATATTTTAGGAAAACGACGACAATATAATGAAATGGAATTAATGTTATAAGAAAAATAATAAAAATAAATATAAAAGACATAAAACTTTATAGCAACCAAGATATTTTATTGCCATTAAATTGTATTTGTTAAGATGAAAAAAAAAATTTGTTATTGAAGTTGTCTGTCTACCTTTAAGAGCAAATTACAAATTTTAAAACGTTTATTATACACTCATGACTTTGCAATGCGGAGGTTTTTTTTTTTTTTTTTTTTTTGAGATGCTGTTTATTAGGTTAGATGTTGTAGTATGTATATCATATTAATTATATGAAGATTAAATGTAAAGTTAAATATGTAGTTAAAAAAGCACGTATGAGAGACGATTCTTTGCAAATTGTAGTAAATTTTAAATGTTAAATATTTTAAAGAGTTTTAATATAGAATCAGAAAATGAAGTCATCTTTATTTAAAGTAGCATTCTTTTGAAATTTTAAGTATTACATCATATTTCAAGCCAAATGGCGAAGCAAATAAACTTGTGCATTAGTCTTTGAGAAGATCTATGTTGAATATTTAAATTATTATTAAAATTAAACCCTTACTTTTGCCTCAAAAATATTTAAAATTTTCATTTCTTTTTAATTTTTCTTCCAGATTCCTTTGTTGTCTTGTGGCAAGTCTTACATTAGCAGAAAACTCTATCGATTCTACTGTGATACCCACCGAAGTTCGTGTCGAATCTTCAGTATCTTTTGAAACATCTCACAAGCGTCCCGAAGGTTTAGGCGATGATTCATTCCAAACCGCACACTCTATCAACCACTACGATGTGGAAAACATGAATCTCTTGCCCACCAAAGAGAAACCTGAACTCAACCCTGTTCTAAGTGCCCTCATCAATGAAGATGTTATGAAGAGCATAGAAGCTAAACGTGCCATTGAAGAGGCTGAATTAGAAATCATTAAAGCTGAAGTAGATGCTGCCGTCAAAGCTGAAGAAAAGAAAATCGAAGAAGCTAAAGAAGCCGCCAAAGCTAAAAAAGAAGAAATAGAAGTTGAAAAGGCTACAGAAGCACCCGTTAATGTGCTTACCACTGCTACTCCCATGAAGAAAGCTGAACTGGAAAAAGATGATGAAATCAATGTAGGTTTTGTAGACAAAGCCATTGCTTTGGAAACAGCTGGTACTGAGAATAACAAAAAATCACGCATTGAAATTAAAAAAGGTCCAAATGGTCAAGATTATGAATACGAATATGTTTACTATTACGAAGATGAAGACGATGATGGTAAGACTAAAGGTGCAGCAGTTGAAGATGGCGAAGAAGCTGAGACCAGAGGCAAGTCACGTTATACAAACATTGAACGCAGTACTGCTGCTACCCCAGCCGACAACAGTTTGGTAAGTGGCAAAGCTAAGGGTCGTTCTTCCAATGTTGAAGATGATATTGAAGCAGAACGTTTGCCTCAAAATACACGCTTCCCCAGTCGTGGTAAAACTGTTGATGTTCCTCCTACACCTGCTTTGGATTCTGTCGATTCTGCCGCCGAGAAAAAGAAAATCAGTGTCAAACGCCCCAGTTTGGAATTAGTAGATAGTGAAACTTTCAACACCGACGAGAAACAGGCCAAGAGCTCTCGTAGCTCTGATGATACCAAATCGGCCATTACCATTGAACAAGAAATGGCTGTTTTAGCTTCTGCTCAAGCTGCTGCCGCAGCCGCTAAAGATGCTGAAGAAGCTGAAGCTGCCAAGGCTCAAGAAAAGGAAGACGATGAAGCTGATGAGGATGTTGAACAAACTACACCTGCAATGGAAAAGGCTGCTTTTGATTTGTATGCCCTCTTGACCAATGAAAATAACAACATGGATATGACCACTGATTCGGATATGGATGTCACCACTATTTTACCCGATACCACTGATATATATGGTGATGATCTTTTAACCACTATTGTAGATGAGGAACCCAGCAGTACTACAACCACCACCACTACAACAACTACTCCAGAACCAACTACCACTACTACTACAACCACTACCACAACTACTACCACAACTCCAGCTCCTTCTTTGTATGGTGGCAGACGTGGTGGGAGCACAACTGGTCGTAACCGTTTCAAGCTTAAGTCTGCTAACAGTCCTTCAACTACCACTACCGAAGCTCCCTCTGAGGCACCCAAAACTGGCAAGAGTAAGTAGATTATTAGGAAAATTATCTTTAAATTAACTTTAAAACCAACACAATTCTTCTATTAATTTCAGATCGTTTCTCGCGTCCTTCTATTGGTGGTCGTTCTCGTCCTGGTGCCAGAACTACTGCTGCCCCATCCGCTGAAGAACCTCAACATGAAGAAGAAGTTTCAGTCAAGGAAGTTAAGCCCGTTAGCTCAGGATTCTCGCGTAATAGACGTAAGTTTTTTAGTTAAACTAACTGCCTGTACCTCGATAGCAAACGAAAATGAGTCTAACAAAACTATATGATAAATACTCAGTTTTTTAATTATTTCTCGAAAGAATTCTTTACAAATTCTTTTCGACTTATTTTCGTTGGTCATTAAAGAATATTTTTCCTTTTTTTTCTAAAAAAAATTTTTGACCTGTTATGGGTCGTCAAAGGTGTGCGTTCAAATAAAATATAAATATATTAAAACTAAATCAATTATTTGTAGCATTTCTTCTCCAGATTTTTCTGATATATCATTTTATATTAGTTTTCTTAGATATGACTTCTGAAGAAAATGTTAAAGTACTTCTACGAAACTTTTCGTGGTATCTCTCTATGAATTTAAAATTAATAATTGCAATTGAGCACTGCCGAGGATTTCATAAATTCGCTTTTAACCTGGAGCCAATTCCTTTACAATTGCCAAAATTCTGGGTAGATTAAATAACTCTATGGGATTGAAATAACATTCACGATTCTAAATGCTTCTACTGTAATGACAAAATTCTAAATCTAACCAGAAAATGTTAAAAACACTGCTGCATGTATATTCATGACAATTTTTGTTTATATGTATCTATATATATATGTACATATATATGCGTATATATATATATATATATATATATATATATATTTTGAACCGATTTCGATTTATAAACAACCGAGTTATTGGCAAATCTGTTTTTTTTTATTTATTCAATGTCAACAACAATAAACTAAGGCACATTTTGTTCATTTTTGAAGCATTTTTTGAAAAAAAAAATTACTAAGAAGATCTGGTATTAACCGTGTTATAGGCCAAAATGAGTTATTCGATTTTTTTAAGCTCCTATAAAAAGAGCTATGGACCCCATTTTTGCATAAATCTATCACAAATATTTTTCTCGAATTTCGATTTTTTAAATCAGTTAAATCGGTCTATAAATTTTCCGCCATACCCTCTTTAAATTCAATATTGTCTTACATTTATAAAATATTTGTTCTACACCGCAGTGATTATATCTTCTTTAAATAAATGCGAACTTTTCTAAATTCCAAGTATTAAATTTGTTATTTACTAATTTTACCGGTTCGCATCGCTACGCTATTTAATCCGATAACTAATATATACTTTATATGGGAGCTACTGTTGCCCCTGTATGTACTCACCCTATTTGAAATTTGATATGAAAGTTACTTTTAAATCTTTTTAAGACTTTCACTGTGATAGTTCTTTAGATTAGAAAATTTATATTTTCTTTGTATGGGGCTACCTCTCCCCCTCGCTCCATCCGTCCTATTTTTATTTAATCAACACGATAATGTAGGATAAAGGTTTCCACGAAATTTGCGGGCTCTCACCGTAATAGTTCCTCAGATATGCCATAATGAATATTTGTTTTATATGGGGAGTATTACACCTCCTGCTGTGATCTATTTCAAGCTAATCGGTTCATCCGTTTGAGAGTTTTAAAAAAGTGGTCGCAAACATAGCTTATTACATTTTACAGTGTAAGCACTATCTGTGCGTCAAATTTCATGTAAATTGCTTCATTAATAACGTATAAAATTGAAAAACAGATTTTTTTTTAAGTATTAGTAAAATATGGGTGTGACGTCTAAACGAGATCTAACAGAGCCTATAACCACCTCTGGCACTGGTACTAACTATGTGTCAAATTTTGTGAAAATCGGTTCAGCCGTTTAGCACAAACAAACAAACTTACATCTCATAGAGATATAAGGCTTTATAAAATCTTGATTCTATTTCAACTATATATAAAAATGAAAATTGTTTAAAATTTTCAGTGTTTACATAGATACAGTATAGGTAAAATTAATTTTCATATAACACATTTCAATGCAGGTGAAGGGTAAATAAGATTCGGCTCAGCCGACTACGGCACTCTAATTTTTTATTAATCTGAAATGTAATACTTTTGTCAAAATGTACCTAATCAACATGTTCTAATTAGTTGAAAAAAAAGTTAAAAAATAAATTCCAATTTTATTTTGTACAGCAGTGAGAGTTATTACGAAAATTTTCTATTGTGTTTTTTTCGAACGTACACTTTAGATGCTAATTTAAAAAACTAATTAACATTTATTCCCCTTACTTTTTAGCTCGCAATCGTTTCAACATTCGTGGCAGTAGCACAACTACTGAAACTCCCTCTCAAGATTCCAATGAAGCCCATGAAGAAACTGTCTCCAGCACTACTGCTCGCACCCTTAGAGGACGTCCTACTCTTAACATCCGTGGTCGCAGTCGTACCACTACTACCAAAGCTCCTCAACACGAAGAAGAAGTTAACGATAGCGATAATAGCGTAGATGACAAACCCTCTACACCAGCACCCAGTCACAGTGGACCAGTCAGACCATCCCGTTTCAATCTTAATCGTGCTGCTGGTGGCCGTTTACCAGGACGTGCCAAACTCGGTCGTACCACAACAGAAACACCAGCTGCTGCAGAATCGGATGATTCAGCTGCCGATAGTTCACATCACAATGATGTCAAAGGAGAAGGTGAGGAAGCTGCTGAAAAACCAGCTGAAGAGCCAGCTTCCGCCAATGTTGGTGGATTAAACCGCTTAAAGAATCGTCCACGTTTAGGTGGCATACATAAGACTGATAACAAACCAAAAGTAGCTCCAGCACCAGTAGCTCCACGTAAAGTTAATCCTCTGCTTGCAAACAGACGCCTCAAAGTAGGATCTACAACAACAGGTAAGATAAATTAATCATATAGACTTTGCAAATGTTTAATACTTCATTTCCCTCAAAAGCTGCTCCCGCTGAAGAAATTCCTACAGCTTCAGGGGAAGAATCCGATTCCAAGGAGGAAGCTTCTGCCACAGCTCAAGATGAAACCAAGGATGAGACAACAGAAGAAACAGAAACTACCACCAAACAACAAGCTCGCGGTTTGGGTCTTTTGGGACAAAGAAGGCGATTGCCCCTAAGAAAGCCAGGCACATTATTGTAAAGAATTTAAATTTCCATAAAACCCTGTGCCCTTTTCTGCCTCCTTTTAGAGTACTCAAAACTAATTAAATGCTCATCATTTTTAAGATATCTTTAATTTAAAAGATAACTTATTTACAAAAAATTTAAAAACTCTTTCTATTTAGTAATAAATATTTTATGTCCTTATCTATACTTCTTCATGTATTGTATGTAAATTAATTATTTTAATTTTTTTTATTATTATTTTTCTTTTTAAATTTTTGATTTTGTGAATTTTTTATCCTGGTAGCTTGTAGTTTGTTGTACAACCACATGTGAATAAAAGTGGTTTCAATGTAAGAACAAAAGATATAATAAAAAAAAAACTTAGGTAAACCCAAAAAATAAACACATACACAATGTATGTTTAAAATTATATTTTTCTTTTTATTTTATACCTATAAACAAAAATGTTTTGATTTAAAATATTAATTAAAAAAAATTACTTTAAGTTTTATAACAATAGATACGAAACTAAAACAAACGATATCCTTATGTAAAATTTTTTGCTTTATACATAAATACAATGTAAATGTAAACTTTTTGTATGTAATTTTCTTGATTTTTGTTATAAAAGATACTTTTGATAAATAAATGATAAAAAAATATATAAAAAATGTAAATTAAATTAAAGAAATTTTTCATTGATTACAACATTTCTTAGAACAGCTTAATTGTTTGGGTGTGTTTTAAGGCTAAATTGTTCATAAGTTATTTATGATTTTTACCCTTTAGGTAATCGAAGTGTTAGTACCTACTATGTATGTATGTATGTATGTGGAATGAACGAATGAGTGGATGAACTTTGGTAGTTGATAACAGTCAACTTATACAAATGATTGATTTTTAATTGTTGGAACAGTGAGTAAGGTTTTCAAATTTTGCCTCACTAACGCCAAAAAATGTGAAAACAAAATAGGCAGCTAAAGATGCTGAAATGAGGCTGCGGTATAAAACTAAACTATGAAATAGTAAGTTTTGGACTTATCTGTTCCCTTGGCTATTGATTACAAAATTCTACACCGAAAAAATATTGCCTAAAATTTTTCAATTAACATTGTTGATTGGTCTTATATTAAATTTTAATTAACGGCTTAATTGATTCAATCCTTTTCTACTTGGTTGTAAATATTTTGAAAAACAAATAAAAGTGTTGATGTTTGTTTAAATAATTTAAAATTAATTATTAAAAAATATGAAGATTATAAAATTTTTAAGTTTGGCAGCAAAAATTTATGAATTTTGGTTACAAAGCGACTGGAGGGGAATAAATTCATCTTAGGCAAGTTATTATACGTATATGTCATTTTATGTATATATTTTTATATAATAGGTATAGCTGAGTCCAGAAATTGTATTTTTTTTTTTTTTTTTTTTTTTTTGTTATTCAAGGATTTGCCCTCCTTATATACAGTACACAATGAGGCAGAATCGAAATTTTTTGGAAATAAATTTGTAACTTCCACTCGGCTGTTTGGATTTACATCAAGTTTCAAAAGGGCGTCGCGGAGGAGTGTATAATTTTAAATGTGGAAGGGGGCCTCAACAGATTTTTCAGAAGCGGAGCTTACGGGGCTCAAAATAAGGTAACTCTGACATAGAAAATTTTTAACTTCTTGCCAAATTTTTATTTCTTATTCGTTTTCTACTCTCTTATCCAATTTCTATGTTTACATCTTCTTTAAGTTCTCGGTAAGGCCTATGAAAAATATATGTACTATTATCTCCTATAGTTTTCAAGTTACATTCACTTCAAATTTCAATTTTGCAAAATCTTGGTAAAGTTTTTTCAATACATATCCCAACATTTTCTTAACTGATTTTGTAATTTTTTCCCAATTAGTTAAAGAAGAAAATTATCTATCGAATAAAAAAATTTAAGCTGACATCTGTTCCAAGTGCAAAAAATTAATGATTTTGCAATTGAGTTATAAAAATTATGACCTTTTTTGCCGAAAATGTGTCTACACTCACTAAAATAAAATTTTCTTTAAGGATATATAACAC
The DNA here is from genome assembly GCA_932274085.1 of Protocalliphora azurea. Classification (NCBI taxonomy): domain Eukaryota; kingdom Metazoa; phylum Arthropoda; class Insecta; order Diptera; family Calliphoridae; genus Protocalliphora; species Protocalliphora azurea. Next base: position 124,194,122 of record OW026523.1, on the reverse strand, counting down.
TTTTACACTTTTCTAAAAGATGATGATTTTAAAGTGGAAAATGAGCCCAATCACTCAATAAGTATAAGTGCAAGCCCTCTGAAATTTCACCTATTTTGTATCAAAATTTTGATTTTACCCTAAATGTTCTAAAATCCCAAAGCTTAGATACAGACAGAATGTGTTCTAAAGACTCTGCGAGCGTTTTTTATTAAAAAATAAAGAAAAAAATCTCAACATGAGGTGAAGCAAAACATATAATAAAGCCAAAGGTTTATACCGTCGGAGGAGTTGAGGCTGCCAAGGCTAAAAACACCAGTTGGATGTTTGATGATGAGAATATGAAGCAATCTACAGTTGCTTTCGGAAGGCTGCTTTAAACTTCTTATGTCCTTTTGACCAAAGAAAACGAAACAACAACAACAGTGGAAAATTTTATAGATCTTATTAAAAAGCTCGAACTTCACAAAAAAAATCTGATGAAGTGGTTGTATCAATAAACAAGACCAACACATTTGTAACCAGGATATTCCTTAGTTCTTGTTGAGACCTCGTTATATCCAGAAAAAGTGACTTTTTAATTTACAAAGATTAGTGTCTTCTTCGTTTCTGAACTGAAATGCCTTGATGTTGGAGAGCTGTGATTTAAATAAGATGTTGCAACATATTACACATCAAGTGACACCATCAATTCACTAAAAGAAGACGTTGGATGTGCATTTATTTTCCCATCCTCCATTTTAATAAACAAAAAAGACAATTGACGGATCGGAAAACAGTATTCGAAAATGGCAAAAAATTATATTTTAAATCATGATAATTTCAGTGCAGTTTATAAAATTTGTTTGGTTCTAGCTAGAGTGATCGATTAATCGACTTTTTAGAGAAACCGGTTTTGGAATAGTTGGAGTTAAAAAAAATAATTGCATTTTTCAAAATTTCAAAAAAAAACCGGTTAACTTTTTTTTATAGAAGTTAATATTTTCATCAAAAGACTATATTTCCTTAAAAATACAAATTATAAGCCTTAAGGTGTGCACTAATTTTTTCATGGGCAGTACTTATGTTGGCACATAAAATACGTTATCGTTACACTTTGATACCGCATAACAGAGGCAACAACTGCAACTACCGATAGCCACTCGTCGAACAGGATGCTGGTTAACAACGCTGCAAACACCATCAGTTTCTGTTGCCTAGTTACTTTACTAACTACATTAAAGCGTATTACTTTATTAACTTGTAACAAATCACTTTAACATGGACATGTCCTAGGAGAATGTCAATTGCCAACTCCACGACTATGCTCACAGTTACCAAAGAGTCAGTAAAATGGTCAATTACCACTAAATAATCTGCTGGGAATCTCAGTTTTGATGTCGCTACGCTTTCTAGTCTACCTCAAAACATCTGCAAATTGTGCTCCTTAAAATTATGCCTATGTAAAACGGTCATAAAATTTAGATTTAATTAAAATCCAAGAGCAAAAGACACCATAAATGCTAATAAAAAATTTTGTGCCACAGAAAACACCTACCAAATTCCACAAGTAGTTAACTATAGTCTACAAATTTTACTTCCGTACCTTTAAACGCAGACGGCAAGTGTAATTACCAGGGTAACAAAAAATAAGCTCTAAAAAAGTATTTTATGCGCATAAAAAATGCTCTTAAAATCGGAAAATATTCCCTTAAAATTAAAAAAATATGCTATATTTTTTCTGGCTTTTCTTTTCTAATATTTATGCTAATAATAACTTTAATTTTACAAAAAAATTTTGCACTTAAAAACATTCAAAGCTAATACATTGTATCAAAAAATTACAAAATTTCTATTAATTTATAAGATGATAATTATAAAAAAATTGGATTTGAAAGTAAAAAAAATTCACCAATGGTAATATATGTAAAAAATTATATTAGGTGCAAAATATGCAAAATTTTTCTCTTAAGTGTAAAATATGCAAAACTATGATCTTTAATGTAATATAAACAAAATTATGCTCTTATGTATAAAATATGAAATTTAAATTGCTAAAATATACTCTAAAATAAGGAATTTGTAAGAGAATATGATAAAATATGCTGTTAAACCCAAAATAGTCGTAAGGTGTTAGGTTCAAAATATGTAAAAATATGCTGTAACAAAATTCTTAAAATTGTCTGAAACGGATAAATAACTAACAATTTGGTTTATTTGAAGCCCAGGAAAAAATATTATTTTGCATATTTTTGGTTGCCCTGGTAATTACCAAATACAAATTGTTTATGGTCCTTCGAACCGGTTCTTTCTTAACGAGGAAACCTGCTCAATAAAATAAGTTATGTTTCTCTAGTCTAATGAAAATTATAATTAAATTAAAGTAATTTCCCGTTTTCATTGCTTCTTTCAATACCACTGTTCAACTTAAATTCTTCAAAAATTTGCCTATAAATTAATTGGTAACATAAAAATTAGTTTAACAACTGTTTCTACTGTCATCATCACCGCCAATCAATCAACAATGACATTCGATACTTTGGAAAAATCTCGTATTATTATTAAGATTCTGGCTACATTTGGTGTTTTAACCAACGAGAAACTCCAACGCAAAATACCAAAAATCCCACCCATTTATTATAAATTAATGTTACACGTACCACTAACATTCACCTTAACCACCCTAATGTGGTTGGAGGTTTTATCTAGTACGGATTTAAATCAGGCCAGTGATGTCCTTTACATTGTCTTAACGGAAACGGCATTGGTGGTAAAGTTGCTAAGTGTATGGTACCATGATGCATTGGTCAAATCCTTGTTTAATGAATGGCAACAAAATGAAATGTTCAAGTTGAAAACAACACAAGAATGTGCCATGTGGCAGGATACATTTAAATTATACAGTATTGTGTCATTCCTTTATATAACATGCAGTTTGAGTGTGGTGGGTTGTTCTTTCACAGCTGTACTCTTTCTCAACAGATACCAATTGCCATTTCCCTATTGGTTGCCATTTAATTGGAAAGATCCGTTAAAGTATTGGTATGCTTACTTTTATGAATTATTTGCTTTACCGTTGACATGTATCTCAAATTGTACACTGGACATGTTTCTTTGTTATATGATGCAACATTTGGCTTTGTACTTTAAATTGTTGGCAATGCGTTTGGAGAAATTGGGCTTTGGCAGAGACGAAATGAATGCTGGTATCACAAAAAAGTTGTTGGCAATAATTAAATTTCATGTTAAATTAAAAAGGTAAAAAACAATTTATAGAATATCTAATAATAAAATAAATAAAAAAAAAACATATAATTCAATTATAGCATGTGCACATCCTCTGAGGCCGTAATTTCTTATCCGATTTTGGCTCAAATTTTACTAAGCGCCTTTATATTGTGTTTCAGTCTTTATCGTATGCAGCACTTTAATGTTTTAGAAGATCCTGTAAATTTTTTATCTTTGGTCCAATTTGCTGTGGCCATGACCTTACAAATCTTTTTGCCCTGCTATTATGCCAATAAATTGACCATAGAATCTTCACATCTAACAAATAGCATTTACAATTGTAATTGGCCAGAAATGTCACCTTATAATCGTAAAATTATTTTAATGTATATGCAATATATGCAAAAGCCAGTTATCTTAAAAGCTGGTAACTTTTTTAATGTCGGCTTACCAATCTATACAAAGGTAAGTAATTTATTTAATTTAATTATTTTTCTGTATTCTGTTTTTTTTCGATTTCTTTCAGACCATGAATAATGCTTACAGTTTTTTTGCTTTATTACTTAATATGGATGTTGAATAAAAATATAATAATGTTTTGGCCGAAGAAGTTTTACAGACAGATTTTTTTTATCAATTTTATATGGCACACATCCATACACACATACACAATTATTAAAATGTTTACTGTTCTTATGAGCAATGTTGTTAACATTATGTTAGTACAAAAGCTTTAATGCTTTAATTATAGGGTTTATGACCTTACTAAGTATTTACTGTTAAATCACGATCGCAAATAAAATTTACTGTTAAATGTTGTATTTTATTTAAACAATTCCTGGAAGAAATTTATGCAATATCTTCTTTTTATTATTTGGACGAAAATCATCAAAACAATATTTTCTAATATTGTATTTTTATCAGTTTAAAGAAAATTAGGCAATAAACAACAAAACTATATAAAATTTAAAAATTCTTATAATTTTTATACTAAAAATATTGCCCATTTTTTGGGTAAGGTGATTATCACTTCCGCAATATATTGATGATATCCCATTGAGATCATCTGGAAGAAATTAATGCAATACTTTTATTTTTCAGTCACAATTTTTTCGGTTGTCGAAAAATTTTTCAAAAATGAAAAACTATTGAAGATTTTTTTTTTTTTTCTTTTAGCAAAGGAATTGATATTTTATGTGAGCGTTCGTGCTACATGATGTTAAGATTCATGTGCATGCATGCTTTACAAGATGTAAAAGTTTTCTTTATTATATTATTTCAATATTTATTTAGTGATAATTTTTCTATATATTTATTACATCTTCCAAAAGATTATTTGGCGGTATCTTCATTTTTTCATCTATCTAATCATCTATTATATTGCATATTTTTCTTTTAGGTGTATTGATTTCTTATTGCTTAGATGTATCGCCTGTGACGCACAATCTCCCCCGATGCGGGAAACTTCTGTAATACGAATATGATTATTGCGGCAATATAATTTTTCTTCTAAGCAATACGATATTACTTTGCTTGTAGGAATGCTGTTAATAAGATTCTTTCAACCTTAACTTTTGTATTTTAATAAATTTTATTATACCCTTCGCATAAAAAATCAAAAAGTTTTGATTTTAGGCCTTTAAAAAAAAATATGTTTTTTATGACACATTAAAATCCATTTGTACAAATATAAAGTGGCTCTAATGCATGTAAAATCAATTTGCTTTGTTCATTTCGTGTATTTTACAAACTAGAGGTTTATGTATAATTGTAGTAAAAATTACGTGTAATATGAAAACCTACTGAGATATTTAAATAATATTTATGATATGTTCAATATTTGATGGTATTAAAGTAGTATATTTTAGGATTCCCTAGTAAAAATAAAAAAATAAAAAAACATACTAAAAGTCTCAATTTTTAAAAATTTTGAGTAAAATGCGGATCGAAATCTAAATTATTTCTCCATATATGATACGAAAATTGGTTTTATTAGTGTTTATTACAGAGAAATGCTATTTTATATTGTGATCTTTTGTAACACAAGTGAATTTTTTTTTTTTTTTTTTAGTCCGTATAATTTTTATCATTAGAAATTTTTTGATGCGCCTCTACATTTACATTAAGCATTAAAAACTCAAACTATGTTCAATTTCGTGCTGTCCCTGCGATGCGCTTCAGTAAAATTTATTTTTATAAAAGTGGTCCCGATCAATTATAGTTATCGCCGTTTTCAAAAAGTTTATACATTTTTTTCTATTAAATTTTTTTGTAATGCTCCTTCCATTTTTTGTATATGATAACAAAAAAACTAAGTTCACGCAGTAATCCATAATATTCCATTAGAAACTGTAAATGTGCCTCGGAAAAAAACTGACTTTTTTCGCTCTTGTTTTTCAAACTTTAAGTCTATCTACCGCATTTACCATTTCTGGCACATCAATGAGATATAACGCAGAATAAGCAAAATTACAACAAGAATCAATTCCGGTTTCAAAATTTGACGCCCAAAAAAACCAACAAATTTAAAAAATTTTATTGTCAAAAATTGACCTTGTACCTTGTATATAACTGTTGAAAGTCTGCACAACAACAAAGAATATGTAGAATTTATCCACAAAGTTTATATAGGATCGCATGATTTATCTTGATTATAAAATGAATACTGTGGCGTTACAATTTTGCACTGTTTTAGTTTCAAGTCTTGTGAATTCAGATCTATAAGCCGTTTGTTTAAAATAGTATTACCACAAAACTTATTAAAGATTAAGGTCAGTTTAAGCCAGCTTTGATAATGGTCAATATATAAGTGTGTCATTTTATACGAAAGTCTTTAAATATATATCCAAGGCTTCAAATTGAAAAATATTCCTAATTGTTATGATTGAAAATCACTTTTAAGAATATATGTCTGCCTGTCCGTCTGGATGTCTGTCGGTCTGTATGTTGAAACGGATTTTTTGAAACCCATAGTCCAATAAATGCATTTCTCTTTCAACACATATGTGACATATCCGTTTTGGGAACGGCGAAGTTATAAACGATTTTCTAGAGCAGCCTCATTTTTCCAATTTTCTTTGCCCAAATTTAATAATATTTTCTATTCCACATACAGTAACATAAAAAATTTTTTCTACTGGAAATTTTTGAGATTAAAATAGACTACAAGTAATTAAGCCTATGTTCATATTCCCAGGACTCCTTATAAATTTGTGTTTTTCCTTAAAAAAAAATATAAAAAATAATACATTTTTACATTTAGATTTGAGTTGCGTTTTATGTTATTTATATAAGCAATAAAGGTAGTTAATTTCAACATATCGATGTGGTATACCGCTTGAGTATGTGACTGAAAAACTTTAGGTCAATCATTGGCTTGGATCCGTTCATTATAATTTAATAAAAAGCACATTTAATTTTTGAGTCATTATGGTCTTTTTGCATTTTAGTTGACGACATAATATGTACTGATATGAATTGCTATAAAATCCGCGGTCCAAAGTTCACTTCTTTCAGATTTTTTATATACATGAAATTCAAATCCATACATCTTCAGACCTCTTTGTCCGATTTAAACAAGTTTGGCTTAAATTGATGCCTAGTAATAATAGTCTCTAATATTTTTGATATTTTAGAAAAGAAAAGGGTAAAGAAATCAATATTCAAGAATATTTATTTATTTTTTATATTTTTTCTTTAAAATGTTCCTTGAAGGGTTGGCAACAGCTTATTAAAAACTTAGTGTTGGATCATGGGAGGATGCTGAGAAGAAAATTAAAATTTAGTAAAAAAGAAAACTTATTTATTTCAGTAATAATTTTATAATTTTCAATGTATTTTTGCCTTATGTATGAAAATATGTGAATAGATTTTTCTAAAATTAATATTGTACGAGTACATAGCAAGTGAGTGTGACCCAAGAAGTTTGAATTTCTATTGTAATGAAAAAATTCCATATTTTTAAAAAATAAATCTTAGGTGGTATATTGAACAAAAATTGCATTTAAAAAATGCAATTGCATTAAAATGCATTTTTTCAAAATTTGAAAAATTTTTCAAATACTTTAGTTAAAGACACAATTTATACGCAGTTTGAAAAGTCTTAACGTGCTAAGTGGTCTCTGAGATATTGTTGTTTAAAGTCGCATACTTTTAAATTTTGAAAGTTTTTCAAAATATCAATGAGTACAGAAAAAACGCGAAGTTTTACGATTTCACAAAACTAAAACATAAATTTCTTAATAGATTCTTTAGAATAGCTTAGATGTTCTTCATTTTTATTTTTATTTATTTATTTAATTTAATGTTGATATTAATCAATAAGCTGTAATCGACTTTCATATGATCAATCGAAATAATCAGTTAGAAATCGTCGACTTATTGTCAAAATATTTCCATTTGGCTGCACTGAGAATCCTGGTTTCAAGGATTATTTTTTAAAGGTATTTATAATATTCCCCCAGGATATATTTATTTTGAACAATTTTCTACAAATTAATAAAATAGAATCGCTAAAAATAAGCCAAAGTTTTAAACGTTATTTTATACATTTACAAATTGTTTCGTTCATAAAACATTACAAATATTCAAATTATTACTGAAGTAAATGATTTTTTTATACAAAATATTAATTTGCTCAGCATCCCCCACTATAAATTTTATATATATTGTTGCCAACATTTATGTTGATTTCAATATCCTTTTCTTTTCAAAATTGGCTATTTTACAAAAATAATTAAAAATTTATTAAGCATCAGTTTGAGCCAAAATTTGTTTAAAGCGGACATATAAGTCCGAAGATATATGGATTTAAATTTCATGAACACAGAAAACATTATGGCTAAAATTTTTCTAAATAAATCAATATTTGGATTTAAGTTAAATTTAATAAAAAATAATATTTGGTTTTAATATTATATTTTATTGCACAGAAAGAATTATGACTAGAATTTTTTAAATAAATCATTATTTAACTTTAAATAAAATTTTATAAAAAAATTTGTTTGATTTTAATATATTGTTATATTACCCATTGGGTCTATTGTATATTGCTCTATAATCCCCATGTAGATTAAACTATATCCTTTCAATTGTGTGCCTGAACATGTAGCTCCCTCTCGTGATATAATTATGCGAAAGTAACTGGACTTCTTGAAGATAATTTAATGTGTTTTAATTTTTTTATTTCGAATCATTTAAAAGTATTTTGCGGAAATGGTCTTTAGCGGAAGTTGTCCTTAAAAAAATGATACATGTTTGCAATCGTAAATTTTGGCGCATTTGTCATATTCTATTTTGGTTTCATTGAAACTTAGATATTTCACTACGTTAAAAGTTATGTAAGTTGAATTCATTTAGATTAGAAAATCTGCAAACAATTTAATATAATTTTATTGATTTTAATAAACCATATTATTGAATTTCTTAAGAATTTTCAGGTATTCAAATTTATAAATAGTAAAAATATTTTCATAAGAAAAAAATTAAAATTTTTTTTAAATAAAATATTTGCGAATTTGAATTTTTGATTTTACTAATTCAGTGATAGGTCCGATTGCAGTAAAAGAAATATAATTGGTTTTATGAATTTAGTAAGAGAATACGAAATTTAATTTTTTCTGTGTATTAAAAAAAATATAGACTACAACGAAATTGAAAATTTTGAAGAACTTCAAATTTTGTATTGATGTAATGTTTGTATATACCAAATTTTATCAAAATCGGAGGAGGTTGATTGGTTGGCTTAAGTGGTAGCCCGTAACTTTACGGGCAAACAATTAGACTCGTTAGAATCCGTTTTGATGGGACCACACTACTCGCCAGGTGAAAGAGTTGTACTGAGTCTCAAATGAGATAGAAGTGTAGGGAAGAACAATGAGAACATAAACTAATTAGATCCAACCTGTAGCATTGAGATATTTAATAATGTCACTGAGTCTAGTGTCAGATATCTCACAGAGGTTGTGTAACTGGTACCTTCTCAGAAATTTATGTCTGATTGTGTTCAAGGTTGGGCATTCAGATAGAAGATGATATACTGTCTCCTCCTTCCCGCGATTGCCACAACTACGACAATATTCATTGTAAGGGAGACCAAGTCTGCTTGCATGTTTCCCGAGCGTCCAGTGACCTGTAAACAATGCTATTTGTCTCGACATATCTTTACGTTTGTAGCCAATGAGTTGCATTGAGCGTTTTTCTCTACATTTGTCCAGATTTCGCCATCTATTTTTCACCTTTTCTAGAAAGTGTTTTTGGATTCTGCTTTTGACTGTTCCTAAAGGGATTGCGACAGAAACCGATAAGGAGACATTCATAGCAGAGCGTGCCCAGGCTAATTCGTCTGCCCGCTCATTACCATAGTAATCCCTATACGCAGGAACCCAGACTATAGTAATGTCATACAGTCGACTTAGTCCTAGTAGTTTTAAGTGATTTGAGAGATAGTATTGCCGCTTGACTGTCGACAAATAAACCAATATTCCCTTGAATATTTCTATCGCGAATTAGTTTACACGCTTCCCTGACCACTAGTATTTCCGCTTGGAATACGCTTGCCTCATCAAGGAGAGTATATGAGTGTCTAATTCCAAGATCGTTAGAGGAGACACCAGAGGTGGTGAGATCAAAAATTTTTTTCTTCGAAAATTTTCGTTTTCTAGCCAAAATATTTTTAAAGACGAATAGTTAATATATTGTTAAATTCACTTTCAACAAAACCACAAGAGCCTAACTATGGGACCTTAAATTATTGTAAAGTGTGTGATGTTAATTTTTTATTATTAGCGATTTATTTAACATGTAAAAGTGCATTAAATTCAGCTATTATTAACTTGATATTGAAACAATTCTGTTACTATAAGTATTTTAAAATCTGCTATAATGAAGTTTCTTTCTTTCTTACTCTTATTTCCGTTAAAATGTCTTAATATCTTTCTACTACTCTACTACTCCCTTTTTGATTTTTCATTTGACTAAATAATTCGGTAACTTTTGGGGGGTTTTTCCAAAAATATATATATATATATATATATATATATATATATATATATATAAAGAATTTATTTTCACACCTACCGTGAGTATACAACAACTGCATGTAAATATTATATTGTCTACAGCAAAACACTTAAACACTGCATTCTTCTTATAATTGGAAAATCCAAAAAACTTTAACCTAAAACCTCACTTTAACACTAATGTATAATAATTTTGGAATTTCCAAAATTATTATGAGTTACTTCATTAAAATAATTTTGCAAAATTTCCAATTCCCACCACAAAACAAAACTAGAAAAGAATTTAAGCTATCTATAATATGTGAATGCAGAAAAATTCCAAACAAATTTCAATTGGATGTCAATGAGTATTTCATTAATATTAAAATAGATTTTCCAAATTTGTTAGAATTTCCACCTTTAGTTAATTCCACCCAAAATGATATGCATTTATTTGCACACACACGCACACCTTTTTTTTCATTCTGCCAAGCGCACATGCTGTGCAGTCGAGTAGGTGCAAAAACAAGCAAAATTAAGAAAAGATGTGTTTAGAAAGAAGAAAAGAAAATTTCAAGTGGCTGAAAATGATCATAATCATATACATATGCGTGTAGTGTTTTTGTTGTTGTTGCAGGATACCGCAACAACTACAATGCATGTATATGATAGTTTGAAGATTTTATGTTGTTCGCCTTGTTTTAATCTCTTTCTAGGTATAACACATTTTAAACACTCAACTATATTATAATAAGGACAAAAAGGACTTTTATTTTTAACAATAGTTATAGTATTGTTGTTAATATGTTGCCTGTTAGTATTTATTTGAATTGTTATTTTAGGTTGCCGATATTGTTGTTTTTGGGCTAGAGCAATACAAATCCAACTTAGGGGAATAAATAGTTGAGAGAAATAGAAAGAACCACTTGAGAAAACAATAGATACGGGGCGACATCATAATAAAATGGTTGTTTATATGACCATTGAAAATGTACAACTAGCTAACAATAAATGTATGTGTAAGTATAACACTGAGAAAAATAGTAGGGTAAAATATTTTTATTAATTTAAGGAGCTTATAAATTTCACTGCTTACATATATATATATATTGTTAGGTTTCAACGAAACTAAAATGGATAAGACACCACGAATGCTGATGAAGTGCGTAGCGGCACAGAAAATACGTACTGCATTCTGCTGGTGTCTAATTATACTCCACAAACTGTGCTTTGATACTACGAAGTAGAGACAACAAGGCAATTTACGATTTCAAACTTGTTTATAGTTCTTCGAACCGGATACTGGAACCACATATATAACATCGTTTACGTTCAATCTCTCTTTTACTTACCTCAAGCGCCTGGCATTGCTAATTGAGTCCCTCAAAATTGCATTCAGTTCAAGGCGGGCGCCATGTTTAGGTTTCAACGAAACCAAAATGGATAAGACACCACAAATTCTGATGAAGTGTGCAGCGGCACAGAAAATATGTATTGCATTCTATGCGTTTGCACTACCAAACAGGGACAACAAGGCAATTTACGATTGCAAACTTGTTTATAAATATTTTTGAATTTGTGAAAAAATTACTTTAAGAATTAGTAAGGGTCCTCATGAAATCGCGTAAAACCCTCGCAAACTGTGCAATTTGTGCAAGTTTGTACACTCACAAATGAAGTGTCAAAAAAAGTTTGCGCAACTATTTAATCTCGCAAAACTTGGGCTGTTTAATCGCGCATTTATTTATTTATATATATATTTGTTATATTTATTTATTTATTTACTTATTTATTTATTAGCAAATGCGATGTAAAAATTATAGTTACATTAATTACAATACGATTTCTTATTTTCTTATCGTTAATATTGCACAACATTTGAAAAGAAGGTTCATGAAACATGTCGCGTAAATTTGCACAATTGCTCAAAAACTTAAGCTTTTAAATGAGTACCCTTAGTGTTATATATATATATATATATATATATATATATAATAAAAAGAGTCTTTCTTAAACCAATTGAACTATTTGCCTGTAAATAGTAATAGAAATTCTGTTAAAAAATTAAATATTTTTCATAGTGCGTTTACACCAAAATAAAACTAATAGTTTTGGAGAAAACTAAATTTCTAAACTAAACATCAATTCGTTATAAACTGTTTTCTTTCCTGTGTAGTTTTCGTTGTCATATTGATTTATTGCTTAATTTTTATTTAATTTATATTTGATTTTGTTTTGTTTTTAGAATATTTTTTAACAATATTTACAATAAATTTATGAAATGAAATCTTACAAAATGTACCAAAATTTGTATTTATTAGTCTAATATGAAAGTTTACTGTTATGTAATCAGTTGAACAGGATGTTTCATAGATAGTTATTTTAGTAGTTTTTATTTGGATTTTCATAAAAATTAGTTGAAAATGGTTTTTGATTTGTATGGAAAAAGTAGAAAAAACTATGTAGTTTTTCAAACAAAAATCGAATGAGGCCAAAAACCACTAGTTTTTGTTTGGTGTAAATGGTATATAACAAAAACATATAGAAGATCAATTTTAAACTTATTTCCAAAATCAAAAATTATTTTGGACTTTAAATCTCTACATTTTGATTTTTATTATCTAACATTCCCCATTATTTTGTTTAAATTTCTTGACCTCATTTTTATTAGAAATACATAATATTGCCTTTTAATTTTATAAATTTATTTTTGATTTATTATTTTTTACTTTTTCTGTCAATATGTTGCCCTTAAAAAATGTAAAATATGTAAAATCTTATTTAGTTACTTTTGTCCAAAAAGCAACACGTGATTTCTTTAAAGATTTTGCCCTTAAAAAATGCAAATTTTTCAATTTGCTGCCCTTAAATTAAACAAAAGAAGAGGGTGTTGCATTTTTATTGAGCATTAATTTGCATCGGATTTTATAAAACATGTTTCCTTCACTATAAAGGTGCAATCCTGCCAACATTTAGAATTGAGTTTTTTTAATTCATCTATTAAAAAGTGTCTTTTTGGTCACATTTAGATATTCAAATGTAGAAAATACACAAATTTACTATAATATAATAAAAATTAATTTTTAATTGGTGATTTCTTTAAATATTTCATATATTATCATTTCTTATCATACAAAAGCGATTAAATTTCGATTCTTTCTATATGTAGTTTTTCACACCTCTAAATGATACTAATTCGACATGCAAAGAAAGCACATAATAGTGTCACCTAAAAAGTATTAGAACTTTCGATAAAAAAATGATATGATATCGCCTATAACGTAACTTAAAGTTACGTTTTAGGCGATATTTCCATAGAAAATGTTGGCAGAGAACGTATTTTATTAAAAATATTGTCAGTCGGACAACTTTTTTCCACATTTATCGTTTTGAGGTCAGAAATTAATCTAGCTAATTTTTGATACCAAAAGTGAAGCGTAATCTTAATCGTACAATATTAATACTATCCAGAAGGGACAATGTCTGATCTATACGTCAGGTGGATAGAACTTCATATCCAGCATTTTTCCAATAGCTGATGACTCGTCGTGCTACATGACACCGAGCATTGTCTGAAGAAAAATTTTTGACTCGTGTCTGGTCACATATTTAATGCTCCCTTCAAACAGGTCATTTGTGTTCAGTACAGATCTTCCCTGATCATTTTATAAACTCATGATAGATAACCTCAGAATACTCCAAAAACAGCCAAGATATTCGCCTTTAGTATCGATTTTCCTAGTTGACAGGATTTTACATATGATTTTTTGAACTCTAAATTAGCAATATGGATTTACTTTTCTTCACCCATAGTAATGTGATGCAGAAACGGTTTCATTTTGTAGCGATGAAGCAGCATTTTAGTCATTTAAAATCGGTATGCCAAGAGACTTTGGCTTCATTTCCTGTGGCACTCAATTTCCCTACTTTAAATGATTTCAAGTATTTTTAAATGTATTTTAAATGTAAATATCTAGAAATTGTTACCTGATCTACCTCCAGGACGCATTTTATCAAAATTGCCACTTTTACATCATCCATACCACTCACGAAAAGTTGCTCAGCTAATAAAATATGATCCCCATAACTTCTAAAAAAATACGAAGTCTTCACGTAACACGAATCTTAGTCAAGTAAAATACCATGGCTTTATTCAAAAAACAATGAAGTAAAACTTCCCGCAAATATTGCATTTTTATCACGAAACTCTCCATATTGAACTACATTTTTGCTTTATTTTAGTGCTGGATAATAGCAACATTAAAAATATTACATTTTTGCCCTTTCAAATTATAAAAATGTTGCTTAGAAAAATGTCGACCGAAAAAAAGGAATAATTTTGCTCTGGATTAGGGCAACATTTTAAAAATGTTATAAATTTTGCCTAAGCGTAAGTTTCATTAAAATTAAAATTTTTACATTTGAAAGAACTTAAAATTTTAAACAAATATTTTATTTTCTTCAATTAGTACCTTCTATTGTTAGTTCTTAATGAGGGCAACATTTTACAAATTCTGCCTGTAAAAAGACATTATTTCGAGGATTTATATTCAAAAACCTCTATCTCGGAATTGATTTTTTGACGTCATTATATTCCCTACAGTAGTCCTCATCTGAAGATGATATAAATTTCAAATATAAATTCCAAGTTTTTCCAATTTTGTATCACAAAATAAATATTTTGCAGTGCAAAACACTCTATCTCTCTGAATAATTATTGTTAAAAATTCTCATTTGAATTATTTTAAAACATAATTTCCTTATTAATGTAAGATGTTTCTACAATATTGAAATCATAACTGCCCAAACATTTCTCTCACTGTAATCGTGCGAGTGCATGCAACTACAGCACAGTAAACAGTGAATTTGTTAAAGCCAGGCTTACAAAAAGATTTTACTTAATAACCACTTGAAAATTTTATGATGGTGCCAACATTTTCGAAGGCGTAAAAATCTCTATGACGTCGAACAATAAACAACACTTGAAATCGCTGCGGGAAGAAAAGTAATTGATGAAGAATATAATACTGCTCTTTTCTTTCTAACCCAAAACTCAAAAATAAGAAAATACTAAATAAAACAGCAACAACACAACAACAAAAATAGTAATAAACACAATAGCTGAGGTGCGAAGTTTCTTTGAAATTATATGCAGTTATTCTATGTACATATAAATCTCAAGGACCTCTTTCTTCATACATGTACCTTCTAAAGAGAAGAATGAATTGTAGTTTACCTGCACAAAAGGCATTAACAACAATAGTAATAATAACAACAAGAATATTGACGACCTATAAGTGTCATAAAATGTTAAAGATAAACTCTCAAGATCGATTATATACAATAGTAAGCCAACAATAACAAAGCAACAAAAAAAACAAGAAAAAGATATAGCAAAGTAGGTAGATAAATGCCTGGGATACAATACTAAACACTTGCTCTATCAAAAAAAGAACATAACACACACATGCATATAATACAAAGAATAAGAAAGAAAAAAGGTTTCGCGAGTTTGGCTGCGCTAACTCTAAGAACTAAACACTAAATACAATATAGCAGCCTGTTTAAGTAATACATACAAACTGGGATATTTTCAAATATTAAACAATGAAAAGATACAAAACTCAAAAAAGGGAAAACAACATACATACACACGGATTTTCTGTCCGTCCTTCCATCAAGATAGATAATATACAACAACACACATACATACTAAATAAAATACCAGGCGCTTTTAAAGATTTAAATGAAAGTAAACAATGAAAGAATTTCAAGTATCATAAAATTCATGCTAGACTTAGAAGCGCCATGGTTAGAATAACAGACAGACACCAAGACTCGGTATACTTGAAAATTCTTTATGAACTCTCAGCAACAATATCAACAGCAGAAAAAATAAAGGAAAAACTCATCAAAATATACTATGCAGCATAATTTTGTTTGTTCTTATTGTTGCTGTTGTTGTTGTTTAGTGCAGGTTGTTAAATCTCTTCTTCTTTCTCTACAGTTGGCAACCTGTGAAATGTAATAATACGATATTTTTTGAGGTTGAATTTCAAGTGGTTGTAATAAAACTTCAATGAGAGATTAACATGTAGGATGTACAAATAAATATTTTTACTAAATCTTCTGTGGAATGTGAAATATTGTGTTGTGTGTAGGTGACACAAACCATGAAGATGTACAAAAACAACAACAATAGCAGAAATGACCTTAACAATTTTATATTTAATTTCTGGGAATTAAAGGTGACAAAATTATGTTATTTATTAAGAAATTTATTGTATAGATTATTATTATCGATCTGAAAATATTTAGTGAAGTGTAATGAGTTTCATGTGAACTAATTTTTTCGTAAGAAGTGATACACTTTAGCAAAATAATATTTTATATAAAAAATATTTATATTGAATTTGTTAATGTATAAACACAACAAGACCGATCCAGAAATTTCCGTACAAATTTGTATGAAAAATGCGCAAAGCGGAACGGTTAAAAAATAAATTTTATTCTAAATTCTCTCCGCTTTTTTTTTTTTTGTTGCTTTTATTTTCTCACAAAAAAAATTATGTAAATTGCGCAAACAAAATTGAAAAAAGCTTGAAGTAAAAAAAGAAATTAAAAGAAAACAAATTTGTTGTTGTGGTAACAGCCTTCTAAGTTTTTGTTTAATTCAACAATCTGGGCTATGTAAAGGAATCTGGACTTGTTGTGTTTATACATTTAAGTCGAAATATTTGTAAAGGTTTTAAGCTAAAAATTGCTTTTAACTTTTTTAGGTTAGCAATTACCAGTTATTGGCATTAAGTTGCCAACAGATTTTCGATTAGAAACATTTTAAGTTTAAATTCTAGAAAATCTAAATTGACTGAGAGCAAGAATTGGTCCCTTTGAGGTACCACTAGTACAGAGCTAGAAAACCCCAAATATATGTCATAAACCATCACATCACTAAATTGACTGAGAGCAAGAATTGGTCCCTTTGAGGTACCACTAGTACAGAGCTAGAAAACCCCAAATATATGTCATAAACCATCACGAATTCTTATTAAAGACCGAGATTCGCCTAGCATCCGGACTACCCAAATCCTCAAGGCCATCAAAGAAGGATTCACCTAGAAAACGTCTCCTTTTCTCCGACAGAGGCGGTCACGAGCAAAGAAGGTGAGTCATCGTAGTAGCTCCTACAAAAATCATTATGCTTGACCCCAGGTCTGAGTAAATTCCTACTAATAATACAGTGACCCGAGAGAATGACCACCCATAGAGAGAAAATAAGATTATAGATCGTCTTGAGTTATTCTCTGACCAGAGACTTCTGTATCAAAACTTCTCGAATTGTCGTTTACCTCTCAAAGAATCAATTTCTTAACATGCTGCTTGCTCGTAGCCTGCATTCTTCTTATGCGAAAGAATCTTTAAGGAAATAGCTTTTCGCGCTAGCGCGTTTGTTATACTATTACCTTCCATGTCTTTGTGTCCTGGCACAAAAATTTTTGTATTAGTATTTTCTTGGATATCCGAGTAGAAATCGATCGACCTCATGTATAGCCATCACTTCCATTGTAATTGTCCGATAGACGGAATGTTAGACGGAAATCAAGTTTTCTACAGTAAACCCCACCACCGACTTTTCTATTTTTCAATAGAACTCGAACTTAAGAAGACTTATACTTGGCGAATTTGCATCGAAATTGGACCTTGACCTCGACAAAAGCTAACTAACCTTCACTTTCTGAACTATTTGAGAGTGTGGTTATTTCCGGCATAGCTGTATACTAAAATCAGGAGTACTAACCGCCAGACTTTACCTGTGGAGATTTCGGAAGTCGTAGATTTATGCTTATAAATCAAGCCATCGCTCAGTTCATTAGTTATTGAAAATTGAATCTCTTGATCAAATGTTCATATTATATTCCAAACATTGGCCCTTAACTTAATAAGACCAAACAGAGATACTTTTAATAATAAAAAATACAAAAAGGTAAAATATAGCAAAACTGTATTAGGTTCCTTTTGAGGGAAATATATTAAATTGGGGGAGGTATCGTAATATGACGGAAAATATTTCCAGTACGACTTTTTTACAAATGTAAGTTAGGAAATGTTTATAAATAATTTGTTATAAAAATATTTCCAAAAATATTTTTAATATTTCCAAGATATTAAAAATATTAAATTTGAGATAAGCAAATGACATGTTTTTTTAAAGTCAACTTTCTGATATCTTTTATCAAAATATCAGCCAAATTTTTTTACTTTTTTAATTCATTATTTCACACTTTTTTAAATAAGAAACAAAATGTCAACTGCAATTCTTTAAATTTCATAATCACAACCGATAATTAGCTGTACTCAATTGGTATTAATAAAAAAAAAACGTCAGTACTTCACACAATTGTTTCGTTAAAAAACGAGAAAATTTCGAAGCAGTAAGTAAGTTCGGTAAGGATTGTAAGGAACTATCTCTCTTTAAAAGGCAGCGAAAAATATTAAGCCACCGTCACAAGGTTTGTTAAGAAAAACCTAGTGAGAAATTAATTGTCTAACTGGAGATCATTTTTAATGAGCTATCGCTGAAGCCTTTGGCATAGAGACAGAAAACTGTCCATCTTTAGAACTTTGGAACTTTAAACCCCAGCATGATTATGACACATTCCTTGACATTCACTTAGATAGAAAACATACTTGATGTATCATATTAAAACCAATATTCAATGCCCAGTAAAAAAGAAAAATTTGATTAAAGGTATTCGTTCTCTTATGAGTTAAGTTCGAAAGTTGTCGAAGTTGTCCATATATATCTGGGAGAGAATATTTTCCCTGTTTATATTTGTACTTGTCCCATTAATCCCAGCCAAGCTCGAAATCAGAGTACTTTGCATATTAGTTTTTTTGCGGGAATTTGTAGAACAGCCACCACAAACATGGGAAACAGACATTGATCAGGGAGCCCCTCACTTTGAATCAGACTCTCCTAGATGTGTGTTTAATGTTGACTGGGGATACACAGTCACACAAAAAAAGTCTGTTTTTTTTTTTAATAATCTACCGGCAAATTTGTAAGCTTAACTGTGACAGTATTATAGTAAATTGATTATAATACAAATAGTCACCAATATCACCAAATTTGTTGCATTATCTCATCTGCCTTTCCATTCCAAATATTGTCCTACAAATATACTTAATATAAGCTTCAACACAATTGTTGGGTAATATTTCATACCTTAGTCTCATCTAAATCAAGCACGATTCTTACACACTTGTCTGTCTATTTATTTCCACGAATTCCCTCATAATTGAGTGCAGGGATATTAATTCAAGACATTATACTAGAAAGTCGTGATGTTCGCAAAATTATCAAATCAAATGGTCTTATTCACTTTACTATTACACCGATTATGAAAATATTTATTGGGAAATCCGACACATACCCAATGATCTCTGATAGGTATTTAATCTATAAAGATCAACCATTACGGAACTACTATATCAATTTTAGCCCGTAAACTTTTTCTAACTCATTAAGTTAATTTTTCCTATACTCTCTCATAAACTTTCAACGTAACCCTCGCATGTTAAACAACAACAGTAGTAATTTAATACATCTTTATTTGATTTAGTAACGGCTTTTTTATGGAGCATTGAACTCCCTTAAGGAAGCTTTTGAAAACCAAATTCTCAGTACTATAACTTAAATATTAAATTTCCAATAAACTCATAATGCAATGAAAAAAACTCTGGACAAGACAATTTTTAGCTAATTTCAAGTTTTAAACGTTTTGATAAAATTATAAGAGAAAATTAAACGCTTAATTGTTATTAGGTCAAGGAAAAAATTTAAATCAAATCAAAATTTTGTTTGTATAAAAAAAATATTATTAAAAAAACCGTTAACCATTTTTTAATCCCCGTTGAAAACACCATGTATGTATATTGTGTTTTATTTAAACATGTGCTTTGTACATATAATAAAGAAATATATCTATGAGATAGAATCTTTGAAATGCATTTTCATAATCTGAGCAATAACGAGAGAGAACTTATCCATTTACTGAACAGACGAATTGAAGGACGGACAAAAAACAAGTTTAGCTGCAATAAAACATAAACTGACGTCATTTTTAAATGAAATGAAACGTAAGTAAGTATATTGGTGGTCATTCTAAAAATTTGTTTTAAGTAGTTATATAGAAGAAGGAGTATGAAGTTTTTCTGAAAGTATGGAATTGATAAGTTTATTAACTGGTGGGATATTTATTTAATGATTTTGATGATTCTGGTTCCGCCATAGGAAACTACCAATTACATTTTGTTTGATAGTATTGTGGGTGTAGATTTTAGCAATAATTTTTGTATAAAATATCAATCGAGAAAATGGATTCCAAAATTTTCCAAGAATATTGAAATCTATTTTCTGGGCTAATCGATACTGAAAAAACCTTAAATACATTTAAAAGATAATGTATATAATATACTAATACACAGTTTAAGAATTTAATGAAATCGTTAACGAATTTTTCACTAATCTATCATATTTTCCAGAGTTAGTCCTGTTTTTTGGACGAAGAAAAAGTTTTTTAGTTCCAAAATTTTCCAACAATTTTGCAATAAATTTTTTTTTTTTTTTTTGACGGATTGATACTGAAAAATGCATTCCGAAGGTAATGCATTAATAAGAACTGCGCACGAAACATTTAGTGCATACAATTCAGTTTATACAAATTAAACTAATGGGTCAATCTACTTGAAATTTTGATTTTGTTAAAGGCTGTTATATTGAAGTTTTAAATTTAAAAGAATAATTACTTTTTATTCGTTTTTAATGAAATATTTAATATTTTCTGAATACCCTCCATAAGAGATTTATTGTGTTTTCGATTACTTCTTATACCCATCATATAACATGTCAAAAAAATCATTTACGACCCCATAAAATATATATATTCTGGGTCCTGATAAGATTCTGAATCTATCTGGCCCTGTACATCCGTTGTCATACATGCTTTTGTTTAAGAGTTCGAGGATCGATATAAACTCGGAAAACAAAAATGAGCGTAGTCCGCCCACCATTCATATAAGGTGAAACATTAACGAAATTTTCTACAAATATTCCAAGGACCAATGTAAACTCGAAAACTCGGGCGTCGTCCGCGCACTTCACTACTCACCCCTCATATCAGGTGAAATTTTAAAAAGTTGAATATGACGGCCAGGCCGAATATAATATTCTCACTTGTTTTTGTTATAATGGGTCCATTTCTTTTTAAAATACATATAATGAGAAGAGAGATGTACGAATGCCTTGCCAGACCAAAAGTTTAATCGGCAATTTCTATTCATATTTCTGAAAAGATTTGTAGAGATTTTCTTTTTCAACAAAGTTTAACATATAGTTACTGAGAAGAACAACAAATGTAAAGAAGTTAAGGGTACTATTTTTTTACGTATAATAAAAATTATACAGCCGTATTCAGAAAAAAATTTAATTTATATATAAAGCACAAACTAGCTAATACACAATTTATCCCTTTAAATCTTTATTAAGAAAATCGTATTCAAAAAACTGTTTGCAGTCTACATTAACTAATAAACTGATTATTATTTATGTAGGCAACCCTTTTCAGATTCTCTCTCTTATTTATATTGTCAGTGTTGTGAATAGTTATAATAAATTATTCGTTAACTGTTTTATTCCATTAGTTTTGATGTTCCAGTACGTTTTTGATGATAAATAAGTTTTTAATTAAAAAATAAATTATTATTGAGCTAATGTAAGTATAATTATAAATTTAAATACTTTCATTTAATTTTTGTTGGTTGTAATTATAAATATCCGAATAACGAATATTCTATGATAAAATCAACATCACTATTTCATATTTGATATTGTTTACATTATTTTTGTTGAAATATTGTTAAAATTTAACTATTTTAATCCTTTTTTTTTCTGTAAAAATGGGACATTTTTAATTTCAGAACAAATATCAACATCCTGAAATTAAAAAATTTTACCTTTTTGTAAAAAATTTACGCATGAAAACAAAAAAAAACTTGTTTCTTCAAATATGTATGTAATATAATAATAATCATAAAGTAGCTTTGAAGTAGGGGCGAACATACTTTAAAATATTTAAAGTTAATAATGGCTTACTAAGGGTGCATTAAGCTAATCATCATTTATGAATACAACTTTAATTAATTTTGCTTAACAATGGTTAGTAATGGCTACATTATGCTTTTTTGTTTACGTATTTTTTCGTGCACAGTCCTTAGTTGGATATTTCAATGAAATGTTTAACGAATTTTTCATTTATCCACCATATTTTCCCGAATTAGACCTATTTTGGGCAAATATCGGAAGAAATTTTTTTCTATAACATTAAAATTAAATACCTTTTATGCCTAACTTCGCATTAAAAGAAATAAAAACAAAATATTATCTAGAATAAAAACAATCGCCGCATCCTAAAAGTTATTGGGAATGTGGGGAAGAGCATGTATAACCACATAAATGATCAAAACACTTTAACGAAAGTTGTTCAAAACAAGAGAGACAGAGAGCGGGAGCCGGTTAAAGCTTATTATGTGTAGTGTTCTGCTCTATGTTTTGGTCTAAATGTATACACTTTTGTTAATTTAATGATTGGTGGGGATTTGTGGGGTATAAGTTGAAAACAATCTCTTGCTCGCTCTTTCCCTCAGACTCTCATTTATACAGGTTGAGATTTTGTGGATACTTTTTATTGTTATTATTTTTGTTTGTATTCTGTCTGTGTTGTTGTTGGGGTTTTCAATATTTTACTTTTTTTGTGTTGTCTTGTAGGCGATAAAGTACCACAAACATTTTATTTATTTTTTTCATTTCTCAGCCAAATGCAAACAACAGCAACAACCACAGGGCTTAACGAGTGTTGTATGTACGGTACGACTGGCTGATGGACTCACCGACGGGCTGGTTGTGTATATTGTAAATAAAAAAATAGTTCTCGATAAATATTGTCGTCTATAGGCTCTCAGTTTGCTCGAAAGCTTCGTAGAATAATGTCGTGACAGAATTTCAAAAAAAAAGAACAAAACAGTGAAGAAAACAAAGCAGTAAAGTGAAGTGAAAAAAGTCCGTTCACAACCGATACTTTTTTCAGTGAGTTCTGAGATGGCAATAAAAACAATGAAAAGTACATAACTAAAATAACAACAACGGCGAAAAAAAGCCACAAAAAATAATAATAAACAAGTACTCAAACTGAATGGAAAAAGAAATAACACGAAAGAATTTATAAAAAATAAATATATAATTTATACATGTATATAAAATTTTATAAGGAAAAATTCTTAATATAAAGTTTATTTTTTATTTTGATTTGTATTTGTTTATTGTATTATTTGTTGTAGTTATTATTTTTGTTGTTCTTAATGTTTCACAAGTTCTGTTTGATTATTTAAACAAAAAAATAATAAAAATAAAGTAAAAAGCCAAAAGCAACAACAGAGTATAAGAAATACATAACTCGTCACATAATTATATTTTGAAGTGTTTAAATATGTATTTTGCAGTGTTGCCAAATCTATTCCAAACATATTATTTTGAGTCCCAAGGGGATTTCTTTAAAAATAAAAGCTTTATATGAAACCTTTTAAAAATATGTACCGCATTTAGAACGATTATTTATTTAATTATAAACACACAAATATAAACATTTTAAAAATAAAAATTCATTTTCATTTGTAATGTTTTGTCTACAAATTGCGACATTGAATCAATTTCCGTCATTAAAATTTCACTGACGTCCTCTTCATAAGTGTATAAATTATCAAGATAGCTTATTTTTTTATTTTTATTTTTTATTTTTTTATTTTTTGCATAAATTTATAGTTCTATATTTAGATTTGGTATGATCTTTACGTAGTACGTGTACAATTTTGTGCCAAATATAAAAATATTTTGTTATAATTTTTTAGCTTTGTTTTGTTTTTATTAAATGCCTCTTTGTATCGAACAATTGCTATTTAGGGATATTTTCCAAACAATTAAATATGTCTAATAATAATTTAAAATATTTTTATTTATTTAATGACAAATCGTTTTTTAGGTTTTAATTGAAAGGAGTATATTTTATTGTAAAAAAGAAATGCGTTATTTTATGCATTACAGGGTAATGGTTGGTTATTACATACAACTTAATTATTTACCAAAGTAAACACTAATAAAAAATTCATGTGCTATGATATAGAGGGAAGCTAAAATATAAGGAAATATTTGTTAATACAGATCTTTTTATTTATCGATGTATTGAGAAAGACTAAAACATGATCATAACCAGTTTTACTAGGCTTTGAACCAAATATTCACTCGTGTCAAATTTCATCATATTTTGGATGACCAGCCAGAGGAAAATGAATCGATAAGTTTATTTTAAGATAGCGGGAATTAGATATGTTTTTATAATAACATTTCTTGTAGATAAACACTTTTTTATAAAAGGACTGAGCACAAAAAAATTGGTGCTTATAAAAATTAATCCAATGGCTTAATATTTTTGAAATTTTGTTCTGTTAAAGGCCATTATATTGCAATTTTCAATTTAAAAGAAAAATTAATTTTTTATTTTCTTTTACTAAGTTATTTAATATTTTTTGAAATACCCTAATTATAAGCTTTATTGTGCTTTCGGTAACTTTTTTGTTGGAATGAATCCAAAAAATTTTTCCTTAAAATACATATTTTTTTGTCTGCGATGCTATAGTCTGTAGATCAAATTTTTAAACTTTTTTTCATTATGACTCAAAAAGTTGAATTTCCCAACTCTCTTGCACTCCTAGTAATTGTTTTATATGATCGACATGTATTTTGGTTATAAATTTGAATTATGCGTTAGGATGAATTTTGTTAAATTTTTATTTTAAGAAAAACTAATTATGCTACTAGAACAAAGTTTAGCACATAGTTACTGAGAATAATAACAAATGTAAACAAGTTAACTGTATTAATTTTTTCAAGTATAATGAAAGTTATAATCCTTATAATGTGCACGAATTTTTTCGTGCGCAGTCCTTACATAGTTCAATCTAAATCAATCTTCGACAAAAAGAGAGGAGATACAATTTGAATGGATTGATGTGTTTTATTTTCTTAAGCTCCCCAGCAGTTTCTGGTGGCTGTTCTAAACTAGTTACTTTATCGACTGCATTAAGGCAGCATTAGTTATTTTATTGATCTGTGGCTAGTCATTTTAGCATGGCACATCTTAGGAGAAAGTCAATTGCCACCTCCACGACTACGTGGTGACCTTTTTTGCACTACGAAATGGTACTTTTGTGCACTCATAATCATTTTACAATGAGTCAGTAAACAATTTTTATTGTTTTCTTTTCGTCTTTTTCCCTCTTACCATGGGTTCAGTAAAATGGCAATTATTGGCATCATGCTCCTTGGTAATATCTTGTCAAAATCTAGTATAAAACTGAATGATTCTTTAGTTTTGTTGACGTTCATGTTGCGTATGATAAAATGTCGAAAAGCACTCGACCACTGAGGGCTATGGGTGACGATTGGTCATCTAAATTTAAAAGTAAATAGTACAATTTGTGGAAGACAGAATATGTACATTATTTATAGATAGATTGCTCTATCCAAACTATATAAAAAAGTTGTGTAAAAAATCCATTTAGATTTATTATCATAATGTTCCAATCTTGTTGAAAATTCTAGCAATTTTGTTTTTAAATTTTGAGCAATTGTAAATTCTTTATGAAATCCCCAAGACTAGTGTATTCAAAAATCGAAACTGCAAACCGGTTAACCGGTTTTTGCTTTTTAAAAAATCAACCGGTTTCGAATAATTTTTGTTTTTGAACTATTTGACAGACCGGTTTTTTCTGTCGGTTAACCGGTTTTTAATGAAATGTTCTTTCTTTTGTTTTTTACTATAACGACCCTTTTTCCCATTTTTAACATTTGCTCGGAGAACCTCATTTAGGGCCCGATTCATTACAACAATCAAATTGTTTCAAAATAAAATTTGTAAAAAATTAAGAATTTTTTCAAGTAGTTTTCGAGTAATTTTCTTACAAATTTGTAAACAATTCTTTTGTACTGAATCAGGTCCCAAATTATTTGAAAACATTTCTCATTTACATTATTATCTGATAAAGCTTTAAGTTTAGTTTTTACTGAGATTACATTTAGTACTGAGATTACATTTTTTATTTTTTTAATTTTTTAGTTGATTAAAAATTAGTTTATTTTTATTAACAAAATCTAAGTAAAATCAATTTTAATTTTGACGTTTGTCATAAGAAAACTAAGGTAAACTTCAGTAAATACCCAGCAAAAACTTTGTTTTCCTGGTAAGCTAGCAGGTATAATTGAAAACAAAAATAAACTACTTATTTTTTGCCTGAATAACTAGTTATTTTCCACAAATTCAAGTAGTTATTTTCAGACTCTAGGGGCACTAAATAATACGTACCTAAACGAAAATAGAAATAAAAAAAATTGATGTCAGTGAGTTTTGAACTTTATTTTTAATGACTAACGTCTTACTCAGTACACCATCTCGCAATTAATTTTCTAAGTGACAAAAACTTTCTTTAGTATAAAATAGCTTTTTAGGCATTTTGTTAAAAAAGAACTAACAGCATCAGAATGGGGTTGAAACGAAAACCTTCTGGTTGTTAATCCAGTGCTCTAGCCAACTGATCCACGTGTTTGCAATATCATTGTGCTAATATACTATTGAGTATTTATTTATGTAATTTAGAATAAGCAAATAATAATGACGCCTCATTACCAAGAAACTACTTTAATAAGTAGTTGTCATTACCGAGTACCAAAAAGTTTTTGCTGGTTAGTTCAAAAAATAAAAATTTTGAGCATAATCCTCTAGTAAAAATAATAAAAAATTCAAAAATATTTACTAACCGGTTTTATTTATGCAAAACGGTATTTGAAACCGGTTTAAAAAAAAGACATTTTTCAAATAATTCGAAAGCCGGTTTTTTGAATACACTACCCAAGAACTCGAAGAATTTACATAATAAGATAATGAATTTTACTTAAAGTCTCTTTGATTATATCACAGTACAAAAAAAAATCAAAAAATGTTCTCAAATATGACAAGTTCCATATATATGTGAAAATATGGACTTAATATAGTATAAATTGCATTTTCATTTCGTTTTCGTTTTTTCTTTTTTAAAGGACTTAAAAGTTTTGAAGGATGCGCGAGATTATTTTTTTTTAATTTAGCTATTTTATAATCACTATTACAGGGCGATATGTTTGTTAAATGAAAGAGGAGAATTTTGGCATTATAACTGATAATTCTTTGTTAAAATAATCCTAACACAAGTCGCAAAAATGTCCTTCAAATATTTAATCCTTTAATATCCTTAAAAGTTTCCAACAAATAATTTGCCAGATAATATATATTAAAGATATTAATATCAAGTTTCTAGTACAAAAATTTTATGGTTTTACCTTTATTTCTTTAATGTGTACAACCATTTGAAAATTGTTATTAAGAACAAAATTACAAATTTAATTTGGAGTCTAGTAAAACTACGAGTATGCTAAATCAATATAATCATTTTGAAAGCCACTTTATTTAAATACTATATAATCATTACCTCAATTGTATATGACAATATTATATAGAAGACCTTGAAATATATTTCAAAGTTGAAACGATAATAAGTTGAGCATTTCTATTTATTTATTTATTTAACTTAAAATTCAATATATATTCTATATTAATATCCTTTTGTGAGTAACTTACATGAATAAAAAGGCAGTAAATCGTCATAGACAACCATGTAATACCCTACATCATCCTGTATACTATCATCATATATGGACCGTTTCATATTAAACTTTATACTGCGTTCTATATACTTATATAAAACCTATTTGTGCAAAAATCTGGTATTTATATGAAATTTATGCGCATTAAAGTGATTTCTTGAAGTGGTTCTTATATAGGAATCAATTATAGACCGATCCTGTTCAAATTTGGTAATGCGATTTATAGTTACACACATTTTAATTGCTCTAAATGAAATCACAAAATAAAATATTTATGTGAGATTTATGTACGTTAAAGTGACATTCTGAAATTGGTATTATATGCGAGATATGATGAAATTTTATAGCATGATTTATACTTAAATACGAAATAATCATGCCAAATTTTATTTCAATACTAACTTTTTTATGGCATTTATACACGTTAAAGTAATTTTCAGGAAATTACGGAAATTATGGTAAAATATGCACCCAATCTTTTGAAATCTTTTAATCAGTATGACTAATTCTGATTAAAAAAAAAAATCGTTTCTGCTTCGAATTCTATACAAATATGGGCACATTTCAGACAATTATTATTTCAAATGCATTTTTCCGGGATACATTTGTACCGAGGCTAGGTAAAATAATGAACCGGTTTTAACCATTTTTTATAGACTTCGTCCTTAAGTCCAAGAAAACGGCTATACCAATTATTACTAAATAATATTTAAAATTGCAACATATATTTCGAAAACAAAATTTACATAAACACCGACAGAACATTTTTAAAATTTTATAAAAATTGAAAGAACAAAATGTTAGTTTAAGAAATTCAGTTACGATGTTTTTAAAATTAATATAACTTCAGGATAATTTGATAGAAAATCTCAGGATAAAATATTTGAAGAACATTTTTGATATTATAACAAAACAAAAAAATTTATTAGAATTTCTAAATCATGTTCATATATTGTTGTCGGTATTTTTGTTAGTTACATATTTTTAAATAATTTATAAATGAATTATTATTTTTAAAATTTTAAAGTCCTTTTAAAAGGATATTCGAACATGAAGTGGAAAACTAAGTTCACAGTCCTATCATAAATATCATAAATAGTTTTGTTCTTGTGTGAAAAATGCTGTGTACAGTGTATCATTTGAGTTTTAAATTATTATATATTATTTCCAAACTCTCTCCCTGATAATATATAATGTGACATGATTATATTCATGTCATGTTTTTTTTAAAATGTGAATTGGATTTTGTAAATACTTAAATTTCTAAGACTAAATATTGTATGTATGCATTGATTTCCATCTTTTTTTATGAAAAATTAATGTTATTCTAAAGATAAAGATACAATAAATTTTATTTAAAGTATTGTCGGATGCTAAGATTTTTTCCCACCTTTCTAGTAATTTATGGATTTAATTCAAAAACCACTTCTCATCTTTGGAGTTCAGAAACGAATCAAGCCAATTTTTGATGCCTAGGACATGAAAGAATCAAATAGTAGTCAGAAGAGGAAATGTTCTTTCTGTACGGTGAACTTTCCATCCACTATTTTCTAAATAGTTTTTAACTGGACGCGCAACATCAGGCCGAGCATTGTCAAAATTTAATGTTATGAACTCGTGTCTGGTAGCATAAATGACAATTTTTCATTCAGTGCTCTCTTCAAATGGATCAGTAATGTCACCCATGATCGTTTCATTGCCGAGCGTCAAATTATCGTCCGTGTGAATTCGATACAGAAACAACTTCGTTTTTAGGTATTGAAGCAACATTCCAAACATCCAAAATCCCTTTTCTACGTCTTTTGACTTCAGCTTCATGGAGTGGCTCCCAGCACTTCATGGGTTTTGATCGAGCAAAGCCTCTTGTTGAAAGTTGCTTGGCTGGCCGGAACGCTCCTTGCACTTTTAAACCATTTCACGACAAGTTGCCTCAACCAAACCATAAACTTTCTACAAAATACTATGGCGGTTTCTTTAAAAACTAATAATGAAGTAAAATCTCCCGCCAAATACTATTAACTCATTCTAGTGTAAAACGATGGATATATTGGGCAATACGCCCAATATGTATTTCAAAACAGACTTTGATTTTATCGAAAATCTTAACATGAAGCTTCTCCACACTGATACACGATTTGGTCATTGTGGATTAGCGCCTTCAACTCTCCTTGCACTGATGGGAATTTGGGATAAGAAAAGCTAGAGAAGCAACATTGTCAACCAGCATCCGATTCAAAGGACCATATAGAAGTCAAAATGAAATGTTTATTTTTTTTTTTGTATTCCAAATTTAATGAAATAATATCGGTATTTTTAAACACTACAATGTTGTATTTCTAGGAAACTATTATGTTAAGTAAAAGAATCATTTGATCTTTTTTATGAGAAATTTGTTCTACTTACAGTTAAACATCGTCATATACTTTGATTTGATGTTACACGTTTGAATTTATGCTTTCCGCATGAGTATTTGGAAAAGATCAGAACGATCTTAATGAGATTTCGATGGAATCCGAATAAGGTTTGAATTAAGAGACACAAATATTTGGGAAAGATCTCAACGATCGTGAGATTTAGGTGGATAATAATTTGAATTTAGGGACTGTGTTCTGAGGTGGTAGGTAAGGAAGTTAAAAATAAATTTATCCTATCAGAATATACCTGCACAAATGGTGCAAACAAAAATATAATTTTTATTCCTACCTTTTTGAACATATCTGATAAAAATAATAAATTGTAAAATCTGCAATACGATTTGAATATGATATTGCCCAACGAATTGACATTGTTATATTATAAAAACCTAATATACAGTACTCTAATGGGTCCCATAAAAATAATGGCCTAAAACCCATTAAAAAACTTTTACGGCAACTCTGCTGTATATGAAATTTTGTTGTCGTCGCTTGCTGATTTGTGTTTTTTTTCTTTTCTTTTCGTTTATTATTTTGATGAGACAACGGACTACTGTTTAATAATGAATTTATTTATACATTTATGAAAATGAAGCAACAACAGAACACAAAAAAGAACATACAAAGCGTATGAATAACAATAAAAACAACAACAACACTAACAATAAATATAGCGAAAAAAAACTCTCAAGTCAGCACTTTATACAAAACGTTTTTATAGTAGTTGTTGCTGGTTGCTACTACTGTTGCTGTTGATTGCTGCATAGTCAAAGTTAGTGTACGACCAGTATTTCGTAAATATCATGACAATTTTTTTTTTTTAATTTTTTTTATCTTGAATTTCTTGCACCGATATAAAACAAAACTACATATAGAACAACAACAGCACCAAAAACATCAGCAGCAACAAGAAACAGCTACAACAGCAGAAAAAAATTAAACCGATACGTTACGATATTCACTACTTTACTCCACTCGTAGGCAGACGTTCCAAACGTAGACGTTTGAAGCAAAAAAAAGTAAAAAAAAAATCAACATTCCTGAATTTCGTTTTGTATTCGTAGTCTTGGCCGGTATAGTAAGTAGTAGCTGGTCGTATAAACATCTAAAAAAAATACTACGAATACAATCACTTTGTAATACCGGTACATACATATTTATGTGTATGTGCGTGCGTGTGTTTTTGTTAGAATACTGAACAATGGCTTTCAGTATGGGTGAATTGGAATTCAAGATTTACTCGAAGATTGTAGTGTTTTTTATATTACTTTTTTGATTTTGTTATTATTTTGTTTCATTATGATAGAGTTAGTTTGTGTTAGTATTTTGATCGTACTCGTGTTATAGTACAGTGGTTGCCATATTTTATTTTTATTTTTATTTTTGTATATATAGTACTCTGGAGATCTTTGAATCTTAGGATGTAATAGTGCAACCCATACTCTGAAGTTGAGTTAGGAAAATTATAATTACTGATGATCTTCGCAAAGAAGAAAGTTGCAGAAAATTACCTAAATATCTGCTATTATTACCACTGTATTTTTTGGTGTCAATATAAAGACTTAAAAATTATGCAAGTCTTTTAAAAGCAAAGGTTTGAGATTAACTCATATTTCAACATCTTCGACCAAACTAAAAATTTATTTTCCGATATCTCTAGTGAATATACTGGAGAAATAATTTGTTATGATTCAACTAGAAAATGCACCTCAAAATGCTAGTGAAATGTGTAGCAAGACTAGACATATCAGATTTTCCCTTTTTGAGGAAACTTTTAATGAAAATCAAAGGAGTAAACGAAGAGAATTAGAATTTTTGGCAAAATCAAAGAAATTTTTAAAATGTTAAATTTGTTCACAAAAAACCAATAAAAATATGAATTAAAGAAAAAAAGTACAATGAATTATTTTCGATATCTCTCGTGAATATACTAGGGAAAGGTTTTATTTAAGTTTCAATGAAATACAACAAAAAAAGGCACTTTGAATTTCTGTTGGAAGACAACCTTAACTTGCTGAAATGATTTTTTCAATTTTAAACGTTTTAGGGAAGAGGAAAAGTTTTTTTTTTTTTTTTGAAAATAGGAAAAAAAGTAAATTTTTTTCAAAACAGAGGGATTCTTCTTAAATTTTATATAGTATAGAAAATATGCCATATTCTATTGGTGTCTGTATATAGTCCACAAACTCTGCATTGGTACTGATAGAAATAACAATGGTCATTACGGTTGTAACTTGTTTATGTTTCTATAAACTGATTGCTGGTTGACGACGCTACAACAGAATCTATATCCCCAGCGCTAGGTTTTCTTACCAAAAGTTGCACAATGGGTCCGATCACAAAATTTTGATTATAAATCTGTATCTCCTAAACTATATAAATCTGTATCTCAGATCGAATTAAAATGTATGGAAGAGGTATAGATGAGGATTTAAGGTCTTAGAAAAATCATCATCTTATGATAATATGAAATAAGCTACAGGGTGTCAAAATTGACCAACGCGAGTATGAAAAAGTTTAAAGTAATCATAACCTACAAATCAAGTCCGATTTTAAAATATGCTTACTCAGCTATGATGTATATTATGATTAAAAATATATTTGTGCTTGAATTTGGAATTTTCGATTTATTGTCTTGACTTTTATTTCTCAAATGGTTGCTGTAATATAGGAGTGGTTTTTTAATATGTTGAACATTTTGTTTTTTTTTTTTTTTTTTTGAGATCTCAGACTTTAAAATGAATAAGAAAAATGCGGTTTTTTTACAAAAAAGTGGTCTGACTCTTTCAGTTTTTTTTTTTTTTTTTCTAAAAATTAATTAATAAAAAATATATTTTTCACATATTTTATAAGACCAGGAAATTTCAAGTTCTCAGGCTAAATAAGGGTCACGTGAGATTTTTCAATTCTAAAAAATATTTTTGATAACCTCATATATGAGGAATTGCAAAAAATTTCGAAAATCTTTGAAACCGACTTTATATGTCTTGTATTTCTAAAGTTTGTTTTAAAAATAGAAAAAGTGATAGTTCATTCTGGCAGACCTTACAATATAACTCAGAAATCCAAAATTTTAGGTCATTCATATAAAATCTCACCGAACTAAAGCCATTTAAAGCTAAAAGGTATAAAAATACTGTGTTGAAACTTTCGAGAATTTTTTTGATTTATTTCAGTTTTGCACAGTCTATTTAATTCTCATATATGTTGTATAACAAGTTACCATATTACTATATATTACAAACAATTAATCCAAAAATGAACGATTTTTCAAATTTCGCAATTTTTTTTTTTTTTTTTTTTTTTTTTTTTTTTTAATAAAAAGTTTTCGCCCATAAGTGAATTTAAATTTAAAGAAAAGCATTTTAAAGACGAAGTGATTCTCTACAATTTGATGTATATCTTGTTGATGTTAGGAAGCCAGGCATGTGATATCCTCATCACAAACTTTCACATAACTAGCGTAAATATTAGCAAAATGTATGTTTTTCGACTAACAATTACAGATTTTGTTGAAATTTATTACCGGCTACAGCGGCATCAAAATATTTCAAGAACTTATAATTTTATAGACCAAAAAAGCTGTTCTTAACTCTAAAAATCAGCTCCACAAATTTCGTATTTTAGTTCGAGTTTTAAAATAATAAAAACAACTTTCGATGTAAACTTATCACGGAATAAGATACATGTTTAAAATTTTGCGAAAATTCACTTTTTAGGAAACTAAAATCGAGCTATTTGCAAGGAATATTATCATGAGTAGTAAAGTTTAAACGACAATATTTTTCAAACCAGTATTTATATTCAATTAATTTTTTCAGCAAAATGACTCAAAATATGTCTTTTATTAACCTCTATTTTTATAGATTTTTAACCAATAAACATTTTTTGCTATTTACGAAATACTTTTTAGTGTATTTCAATAAATATTGAAAATGCTGTAGTAGTTCTGACATGTGCTGATAGCACCTTAGTGCTGTTTTGGTTTTCATAAAGCGAAGCTTCTATTTTTAAGATTTTTTTTTCTTTTGAAACTTTTGCGTTTATAGATAATAATTATTAACGCGAACAGACTGCATGCATAAAAAGAAAAAAATTTTGAAAATATTTTTTTTTCTTTTGCTCAAAATTTTTTAAATTCATCAGAAATGTAGATAGAAGAACGTATTTTATGAAAATAGTAAAATTTTTAGAATAATTTTTTAAGTCCATAAAAACATATTAAAATTCATTGCATAAAATATAATGTATTGGAAAGATTACGATTTTTTCGTTTACCAAAAATTATTTTGATAGCCTTAGCAGTTAATTTCTTATACACTTTCATTAAAAAAAAAGCTTTAAAATTATAAAAACTAAAATTTTAATTTTTGTTTTTAGCTGAAGTTCTTTAATTTTTTAAACATATAAAAATTTAAACATAATATAAAAATAGGCATACTTACTTATCCTCTAATGTATATAGTGTCTATAAATCTCTTCAAATGAAGCAACTTAGCGACCTTAATCCAGATATCTCTGACAAAATTTGCTAAAAATTCACTATTTTTTTCTATGAGCACAAGCATTCATGCATATATTTATGGACACACTAGTGAACTTAATTCCCCCTGACCTGAGTTTCGACATGTTTGCTAAAGAATTTTCGAAACAAATATATTTGACGAATTATATTAATTATTAATGTTTGTAGCATCGAACTTTCCTCGATAATAAAATTTTGGAGAATTTCAAAAAATATCGATATTGCAATATTCAACTTTTCTAAATAAAATATTGAAACTAAATGTTACGAGAAATTGTCTAAATAAAATAAATTGTGTAAATAAAAAAGTAACATATTTTCTTGTTTGTGCATGCAAAAGACTAAAACAAAGAGAATGTAATGACATTCTTGAGTCATAGTTCGTAGTGATCAGTTGTGAAATATTGCGCTATAAAATTTATGATGTGAATTCAATTTTCAGCAATTTTTAATAAAAAAAATAATATAATAAAATTAAAAAAAAAAAATGGTAAGTAATGTCGCTACTTGTCTAAATAGATTTGCAAAATAGTATATTTATCTAATAATTTTTTTTTTTTATTTTGCAGATTAATTCAGAAATTTTTTTACTAAAAGATGTGGATTTGTGCATCACAAAAATTAATAATATTGAGAAAAAAAAGCATGGAGTCATCGGGAAAAAGTTGAAATTTGGACAAAATGCTTCCAGTATTAAGTGACTTTATTAATTTTATTGTTCATTACATGAAATAATATTTTTGAAACGTAATTTATTATGTACTTATATTCCTTTATAATATTTGATATATTGTGTTATGTTGAAAATAAAAGATAACTTTAAAAATTAAATCAGCTTTTAATTTTAGATTGGGAACAAATGACAATCGAATAATATTTATAATCTTTTGATATCGTAAAGGAATCAATAAAGAATATTTTTAGGTTTCGCTATTAATATCGCTAAAGGTTCACTATTAATACAATAGATGACAGCAAATCTCAAAATGGAGAGATTTGCTGGCACAAAGTGAGCGACGGGTGAGCTTAAAGAGCTCATATTCGTATTCGCGAAATGTTCGAACGCGATAATATTATCAAAGTTATAGATGTAAATCCATGAAAATAGTAAATTTCTTAGCAATTTTTTCTGATGTGTCTAGATTTATATCGCTATATTTGCTCTCATCAAAGAAACTAATTGAGTCTATTCGAGGTCGGGAATTGTTGTAGGTAATAAAAGGTTTGTACAAATCGTACTTTGGGTCACAGTGTTTAAAGCATCCCCCATCCATGTGTCTTTTATCGATATATTTATCTATCTTTCTTTGCATATCTATGCATATCGTTTTATCTACCTATCCATCTAACTAATTATCTATTTATCTATCATTAGAGCACTGAGTGAAACGATTTATGAACAGGATAAATCTTGCTATTTCAGAAATCATAGATTTTAAAACAAAATTTAAAATGATTTTAGCACATGTTTGACACAAGTATTCTTTTCGTTGAAAAACTCTTCCCCACAAATTTCTTCTTCGCCCTACATTCATTAATCCGGTAACTCCGCAACAAAGTGTACTCTATTTTTTACACAATTACACACAAGTTTCTCAAAAGTGCATTGAGTGCAGTAAAGTGGGGGTAGATCAGTTGTTATTATTGTTATTGTTGCTGCAATTGTTGTCGGTATAGTTAGTTGTCGTAGTATTCATTAGTAGTAGTCGGCAATATTATTTTTGTTGATATTTTTTGTTATTGTTATTACTAGTATTATGGTCTCGTCCAACAACAAGAACAACAAAAATATAACACAGAAAATAAAAACAAACAGTTTAGAAACAACAAATAAATGTGTTGTCAACCGGAATATTCATTACTCGTTGATTGTACGCAATAAAAAAAATTACGAGTTTGTAATTATTTATATTAACAACTACAACAACAGCTTCAGCAGCAGTACCACTAAAAACAACAAGCAACGGCCAACACAACAAGGCACTCATTGCATCGTCAATGTTGTTGTACTCATACGTAGTCGTAATTGTCGTGGTCGTATATCATTCAGCCACCAACAATATAAAACTATTGACAATAATTTTTTTATTGCAATGTTTCTTTTTTTACCTCAAGAATAGAAAAATCTGATATCTGGTAATTTTCTTACACATATATCTATATATTAGTTTTTTTATTACTTTAGTGAATTTAGAATAAGTCTTTGGGATTGTTACTACTAGTAGAAATATAAAAATATTTTTTTTTTTTTTTTTATATTTTACGTATAAAATATTTGTGTACACTTTGTTTATCATAAATAGTTTGTGCTGTTGTTTTTTTTTTCATACAATCAAATATTTCATTGCATTAAATATATATAGTATGTATGTATGTACATAAAGAAATAGTCAGACAGTAAATCGTAGAGACAGACCTAAGATTTCTTTCCAGACTTATTAATTTTTCAGTCATGTTCTTTATATTGTTTGTGTTTTTTTTATGTTCTTTTTTATTGTTATTATTATTATTTTTTTTTTAACAACACCCATATTTATACATACATACTTTAGTATATTTATCATATAAACTCTTTTTTATTTGTGGCCATAATATTTGATTCCGTATTAGTTCTTTTGAATCTAAATTATATGATTTCTTTTATGTTCTTATAAATACAATTTGTTTGATGTTATATGAAGTGTATAGTTAGGTAGGTTAATGTTTAAGTAACTGAAGTTATAGAAATTAAAATTTTCGTAATAAATTTAATAGTTTCGATCTTTTTATAGATATTTTTTTTTTAATTATTAACACATTTTAATTCATTTATGGTAAAAATAAATGGAATATCATATGTAGTGGAATATGAATATGTTTTTGTGATTTTTTTAACTCTGAAAATACATATATTAATATAAAGTATTAATATTATTTGTTAAATAGTTAAATAGTGCCTTGACATCCATTCGCACTATATGGAGAATCGAGGCAAAGTGTTATGGTATTGTAGGATATAATTAGAATTTCGGAATTATATTTATGATTTTGTTTAATTAAATTTTTGGGAATTTGAGTGTTTTAGAGTCTATCGAAGGATTTAGAACCATGTAACCAATTAATGCCTAGTCATGCATTCTCACCATATGAAGGCAAGAGTTAAGGATCAATGCTATCTGATGATAAAACTGAAATTCCTCCATTATATTTGTTTAATTTTCTAATATTTGTAACAAAATTAAACTTACAACAAATTTGATTCTAGTGGTCTCTAAAAGAATTTTAGGCATATTTTGGTCACATCCTTTTTGTTACTCTTGAGGACCATATGGAAAATTAAATCAAGTATCTTCTCTATTCTCACATTATAGAATTGCAATTCCAGATTTCCAAAAAAAATTAAACCTTTAGTGGTCTTTGAGGGACTTACGGACCATATAGAAAATGAATGTAAGAAATCCCTTTATAGCACCACTATACAAGTAGAATTCCTGATCTTTTTTTTTTTTTTTGAAAATTTTGAAAAAATTTAAGAAAATTCAACTAAAAACAAATTTGACTCTGAGGTCTTTGAGAGATTTTTAGAATATTTGGATACATCCTTTATTGTCACTCATATGGATTATATGAAAAATAAAGACAAAAATTTTGTCTATACACTATATAAGTATAATTTCCGAATTCACTTTGTAAAATTAAAAAAAAATGAAAATTCAACTTAAAACAAATTTGACTTTGGTAGACTCGGAGGAATCTATGCATATTTGATCACATCCTTAGTTAACACTCAAGTAGACCATAAGAAAAAAAAAGAGGACAAATTTCCTCTCTACCACCCAATATAAGTAGAATTACCGAATTTTCTAAAATTTATAAAGAAAATTAAAAAATACTCCACCAATTTCGCAGTTGCAGTTTAAAGTTCTTGAAGACTGTCCATAGCAACGAGAAGAACCGCACACTGAAAAATAAAAATCATAGTTCTGGCACAACTAAAATTTAATTCTGAGAACCTTCCACTGGTTTTCAGGATTCCACTTTTAACCATAAATATTCATTCAACTATTCAACCAACCCTACTTCATTCCATCCAGAGGATTTATATTTACTCATCCAATAGATGTAAATGAAGTTCTTGTCCTTAACTACTATTTAGCGTATGATAATTAGAATTATGAATTAAAATTGTTAAGAAGTTGTCTCACCCTTTGTTTCATAACTATTTTTCCTATTGAAATAATTTTGCTGATATCAAATCTGTTTAAAACGATTATAAACATTGGAAATGGATTTTTTCAATTTTAATTTTGTGTTTTGAAGGTGAGAAGGTTTACTGCAGAAAAACCAACATATTTAAAACGTTTTAAAATATCATAAGGAGCCAAACATTTTTATAATGTTTAAACGTACATTATCTGAAAAGTCCGCAACATACATAGGGACCTACAAACGGACATATTAGGTCCACTACTTATAAGAGCTACATAAATGAAATAGAAGTTTTAAAATATATATAACAATTATCTTCTTTTAGCCTTTAACTATCTTTATAGAATCAATTAATTTAGTAAAATACATTATCGAGAGTTAGTCTCACTTTATGTTGCAGAACTGTTTTTCTACTGAATCAATTTTTCTGATTTTAAATAGCAAAATTTTTAGAACTATGATTAACACTTCACAGTGGGATAGAATCGAACATTTTATTACAATTTTAAGTTTGGAAGTGGGACCCCACATTACCCTAAGAAGCGGAGATATATAGTTTTCGAGTTATTTGCATTGGAAGGTTCAGCTGTCTGGGGTTTTGCATGATCTTGTTCAAATTTTTTCCATATATTGTATAGCCCAACATTTTCAACCGATTTAGATAGATTTTTCTGTAATTTTGAATTTGAAAATTGCAAAATTATTATTATTTTTTTTTTTTTTGGCCGAAAAAGTGTCTACCCTTTGTTTCCTCTAAAATAAACTTTTCATTAAAAACATGTAATAATCTTTTTACTTTTTCATAATTGCAAGCAAGCCCAATCACCCAATAGAGCTAAGTAGAGAACCTGCCGAATTTGAGCTATTTTATATTGAAATTTTGACTGTAGCCTATGTGTTCTAAAGTGTCAAGGCGTGGATCCACAAACGAAATTCAATTTTGAAAACCCTGATCAAAATAATTTACCAACGGCTTTTTCCAGACCTGCGACAAATGTTAACTTTATGGGCACAATTCAAAAATATACCAATTTTGCGATTTCCGCGGTTTTTTGGAAATTGCGGGATTCCTTTTACTAAACTCTTAAACTTCATCGTTTCAAATGAAAAGTCAACAGTCACGGAAAATTTCGTTAGGTTATTTTAAATAACAAATATTTTATTACAGATACAATATTTATATTTTCTCCAAAAACAAAATTTTTACTTGAATTCCAAAAATCAGAAAAACTGTGGACTCCAATTTTTAATTAAATTCACTTGTCTAACTAATATAATTCTTAGTTCTATACAAAAATGATGAAGTCAATATCTTTTATAGAACCAAAACTACTTTAAAATTTATTAAGTTACGAAAAATTTCACTCCTTCGAACATTGGCAACAGGAACGAATTATTTATTTTTTTTTTATGACCAGAGCAACCAAAAATATTATCTAAGAAAAGTTTTTATACGCATAAAAACTGCTCTTAAAATCAATATGCCCTTGAAATTTAAAAAAAAATATGCTCTTAAATTTCAAATTATTATCATGACAAAAAATAACTTGATTTTTATTAGCAATTGCTAAAAATATTGCCTCTTTAAACTTAAAAACATTCACAGCTAATACAT
Organism: Protocalliphora azurea; assembly: GCA_932274085.1. Taxonomy (NCBI): domain Eukaryota; kingdom Metazoa; phylum Arthropoda; class Insecta; order Diptera; family Calliphoridae; genus Protocalliphora; species Protocalliphora azurea. The sequence goes on along the minus strand of OW026523.1, from coordinate 124,153,390 downwards.
TTTATCAGGAAATTATGAAATTTCTATCATTTTATAAGATCAAAATTATTAAAGATTCGTATGTGAAAAACGTATATGACTGTAGAAAGAAAATTTCATTAATAACGAATTGCGTAAAATTTCTATTCGTTGCAAAATATGAAAATTGTTTCTGCTAAACGTAAGATATGCAAAAATATGCTCTTAAATAAGGATTTTCTATGGAAATATGGTAAAATATGCTGCTAAACCAAAAACATTCAAAAATATGCTGTTAGGACCAAAATATATAATATAAATATATGTATATATATGCTATATCAAATCGATGCCAAAATTCTTAAAATTACCTGAAACTAATAAATTACTAACAGATTCATTAATTTTAAGACCAGGAAATAAAATTTTGCATATTTTTGGTTGCCCTGCTTATGACTTTTTAACATCCACAATAAAGCAATATTTTTGGAAATTTTATTGAACTTTAAAGTAGAGTCGTTTTGATTCTATGAAAAATATTGACTTCAGTCTTTGCAAGGTCTTATCAAAAGCTTTAAGAAGATATAAAATTTTGAAATCGGATAAGAAAAAAATTTTGCTAGCGGTTAAATATTTTCTATATCAGAGGTATACCAATTTAAGCCCCCATACTAACGATCTTGAGAAAATATAAACATTGTGTCTGTAATAAAATCTTTATTATTTAAAATATCCTAATGAAACTTTCGTGCATTGTAGAGACCCCCTTCCATACTTACACTCTTCTACTAAGCCTGTGAGAAATTTTATGTAAATCCAACTCGCTGATTAGAAGTTAGAGATTTATTTCCAAAAATTGTCGATTCTGCCACACTGTGCATTCTACATGCAATTCATTTTTTCGGTTTTTGTATTTTGGATGTGAGAAAGTTTTCTTCAAACATAGGATTACAATTATAACGATTCAAATGTCATAAGGACTTAAAATATGTATGCACGTACAAATTTTGGCCATTAGAGGATTACGGTCGGTCAGCCAAGACCTCAGAAGCGTTTCCTATCGCAAATGTTTATTAAAAAAAAAAAGATTTTTTATAATTAAATGTTGATTACATTTTTGTACATAGAGAATAAAATGCAAAACTGCTCAAGTTTTCTATTAATCATTTATATACAAAATTATCTATTTACATATACATACATTAATTTTTATAAATATTCAAAATTAATCAAATATAAACAATTCTCATGTAATACTAGAAAATTATTGCAAAATTTACAATTTGTATTTAGAATAACTTACAAAGTAATAATGTTTAGCAAACAAACAAAAATTAAAACTTTAACAAAATGAACAATAACAGCCGTATTTAAAATATAATAATTTATGTTTAAATCACATACTAGCTAATACACAATTTATCCTTTAGGGCCGTTATTATAAATATCCAATAACTAAAGTTAGGATGTTATTGGATACATTAAATGTTTTTGATTATCATAAGTACAAGTTATGCCAAAAGTGACCGCTAAGCTAAAGGACGGAATTTTTATCGCAAGGTTTATGCAGTTAGAGCTGGCATATTTTCCGCTTTATAAAAGTAATAAATAAAAACTTATGTACAACATAGTAATTTTTCTATATATATTTATATTTGTTCCAGCGTTGACTTTTAGTTTGTTTTAAATCATTTATTTTAAAAATATATTCCTTTTTTATTTCATTATATTACCGTTACTGGCCGTTACTTTCAAATTGTTCATGTTGCCGCTACGATAACTGGCCAAAAGTAATTGGTTATTACTTTAGCCTTACCGTATTATCAAAATTATAAAATTTACTTTAATACCTAGTTGTAATAACCAAAAATAGATAAAGCTTACTTTATTGCTCACTTTATTTTATCTTACCTTTAACTATTTGATACCTTATAGGAAAATTATAATAACGGCCCTTAAAGTATTTATTAAGAAAATCGTATTCAAAAAACTCCTTACAGTCTTCATTAACTATTAAACTGTTTTTTATTAATGTAGGTAACCTTTCTGAGTTTCTCTCTCAATTATATCGTCAGCGATGTTTAAAAAAAATCATGATTTAGCTTATGTAAATATAATTATGTATAAATAAAATACTTTTACTTAATTTTTGTGGGCTGCAATTATAAGTATCCGAATAACGAATAATCTTTGATAAAATCAATATTACTATTTCAAATTTGGTTTTGTTTATATGACCCCAAGTCTATACGTAGACATTTTTATGTTGATAATTGTCAAATTCTACTCTATCTCTCTCTCTCTCTAAAATGTTACGTATGGTTCAATAAGATATCTATTACGCAATCTATTTCGCAATAAATGTTTAAACACAAAGCTGTCAAATTTCTTGTTCTCTTTTAAAATTTTGCCCTTTTTAACAAAAACTCCTTAACCCAAAATTGAAAATAAAATTGTTTCCCCGTTATTCTGCTGACGTTATTTCTAATGTAGAGTTATTTTTGTTGAGATTTTGTTGAAATTTAACTATTTAAAAAAATTGTCTGTTAAAATGCATAATTTTTATTCCGGACTTGATATATTTGATTAATGATACCTTAAACTAAGACTTGTACATATTAATGTACTATTTGGAACTACGAGCAAACAATAAAAATGTCGAACATATGCGATTGTGGCGCACATTGGGTTAACATGCGTTCAGCCGTAGTGTTGACATTTTAATCCAAAAGCACCAGAATATACTTTTTCCTGCTTTTGTTTACAATTTTAAAAATATAGTTTAAAAATAATTACAGAAAATATTATCCTCTCCCGGAATTCATTTAATACGTTTTTAAATAGCTATGTATATTGGCACATTTTTTAATTTCGGAGCGAATCTTAACATCCGGACATTTAAAAATGTGACGTTTTTGCCAAAAGTTTATGAATGAATCCAAAAATTTATTTATTTTATTTTTTATTTTTTCATTTAATTTTATTACTTTTTTTCTTGAAAATGTAACAGAAATAATCTTAAAGTAGCTATAAGGCATTGTCGATCTTACTTTACAATATTTAAAGTTAACAATGGTTTAATAAAGGTACATTAAGCGTATCATAGTTTTTGAATACAACTGTAAGAAAGTTTGCTAATAATGGTTAGTAAAGCTATGTTAAGTTTTTTTGAATACAGCTGTAAACCCTTTCGTTAAAAATATTACTTTTTAATTATCATTTAAATCAATTGTAAATGAACCCACCTACATACAATAAACGCGTGCTTTTGATAATGGAGAAGCAAATAAAAAAATTTACACAAAAAGTTACTCTAATACAACAACTACACGTACACATACATACATATCTTCATAAACGTACTATAATGATGCCCACTCAAAAAAAGTTTAATGTCTCTTGAATTTGTTTTTTTTTTTTATTGTTTTTGTTAGTGTAGTTGTTGTTATTATGTCTTTCTTGTTTATGTTTGGCCTTGTCGCGATAAATGTAAACATTTAGCAAAACAATGTTGTTTAGAAAAATACTAGTAACAACAATAACAAAAACAACATTACTACCAGCAACAACATTAAAACTTGATGCGTACAACTTTTACTACATACTACTATTCAGTATATTTAAGCCACTATTTACTAAAAAAACAATAGCAATAGCAACAACAAAAAACCTCCAAGATTTCTACGTCTACTTTTACTACTACATGTGTATTTTAATAAATACTACGTTTAAACTTAATGGTTGTATGATAATGATGATGATGATGTTGGTGATCATCATCATCATTATTATAATAATGGTAATGATTATGAAGACATAATGATCATGATTATGATTTGGAGCTAAAACTATTCATACGAAAAATTAAAAAAAGCACGTCTTTCAATATCTAGAAAAATTGTAATTTTTTTCGTTTTTGATGTACGAATGAACGTTTCTACGTAAGTACAAAATTTGTGCTGTAATCAACATCAACAATAATAGCAAAAAGAAAAAAAAGTCCAAGAATAAAAATATATAACGAATGATGAAGATTGATTCCAGTATTATTGTTGACGTCGTGCTTGTTGCACAGTGGATTTGATGGAAAACTTAATTCAAAGAAAAGTTCAATTCAAGAACTGGTTTCCGATTATTATAAATAAAGTCAGATTTTAAGGTAATTTAAATACATTTTTCCAATAAATCTGTATAAAACACGCTCACAAACAAAATACCAACATGAAATAAATGAAATTCAGCTGGATTATTTAACAATATTTTATATATATATATATTTTATAAAAAAAAAAAATATATATATATATATATATATTTTTATGATTGAAATATATATTCAATCGATTTATTGTTTAATTTACATAAATAATGTCCCTTTTATTTCTAATTTTCAATTAATTAGCTATTTGCATAATTAAATTTAAACCCAAAAACGCGAATACGAGCGTTAACTTCGAAAAATGGCTGTTACCATTGAACTCAGCGTAATCGAATTAGCTTTACCAGCAACAGTGTTAATTTTATCTATAGCAGCTTTGTTAAAGCTGAATTTACATTTATCAATTATACGAAAGTACTAAAAATTTTACGACAATTAAAATTTTGCCTAATTTTTTAGCATTTCTTTAAAAAAAACCAAATAAAATTTTAATTTGGAGATTTTTGGCAATTTCTGGTCAACAATTTGGCGAAAGAGGCTCAAAAAAATCTGACAACCCTTCATACGGAGAGTATCCCAGAAAATATTAAATATTTTATTAAAAACGAATAAAAAATTATTTTTAAATTTAAAACTTAAATATATCCGCCTTTTACAAAATCAAAATTTCAAAGAGATTGAAATTGATTGATTGTATGCATAAAATTTTTTGTACGCAGTCCTTAGTTGGCACTCGTATAAAGCATATTAAAAATGAGGACAAGTTTCCACACTACAAAGCTATACAAATGTAATTATTTGAGAAATGTTTAACAGACTTTTGAAAATTCAACTAAGAACAAATTTTACTCTGGCGGTCTCTGGGGTATTTTGGGCGTATTTGTCCACCCCTTTCATTATCCCTCATATAGAGTATATGAAAAACAAGAATATTCTCAAATACACTATATAATTGAATTCCTGAAGTGTTTTATTGAAATGTATTTTACTACATTCATCTATTTCACTCATCCGATAGAAATAGCTGAAGATCTTTTTCTTGACCTCTATTTAGAACCCACTGATTAGAATGATAAAGTAAAACTGTTGACACTGACACTTTTTGTCATAATCATTTCTCTACCGAATCGATTTTGCAAATTTCAAATAGCAAAATATTTAAAACAATTATAAAATTCATTAAAATATATATTAGAGAAAATTTTCTACTAAATCGGTTTTGCTTATTTTAAATATCAAAATTCTTAGGGCTATGATTAACATTCTACATTTAATTCATTTATTTCGGTTTTCAAAAAAGTTTATTGTCTTCTTATTGATTCCGTATATCTAAATAGACTGCGAAAAAAACAAAAATACTTTTTTTGTCTCCCTGTTTAATAGTAATAAAAAAAAAAATATATATATATATATATATAAATCTAAATCTTTGGACCAAAATTTTATTGTGTATTATTTTATAAAGGTTTTTAATTAAACAATAATTAGCTTAAAAGCTTCACTTTATTTTTGTTGCTATTTAAATTTTAGTGTATGTTTTTAAAACCAAATCACTGTACATCTTGTTCAGCAATATCTTACGTTGTATATATTAGTCGTAATCGTCATTTTATTCTTGTTGTTTGTTGTCAACTACAACAGCAGCAACAAAAACAACGGTCAAGTCAGTCAGTTGGTTCTTGATTTGTACTTTTTTTTACTATAAAGAACAACATTGCAATGACACATAATATAAATTTATGATGATGAAAATATTTCTATACATAATTTTGTCTTTTTTTTTAGAATATTATAACAAATACAACAACATCGGCAATATCTTATAAACTTATGTACGAGTATATATGTATATATGTTGTTAAATGTTGTTTGTTTCTCTTTTTTTTTTCTCAAATTCAAGAAAGTATGCTATAGCATTAAGTATTAATTTGATGCAGAAACCTTTATCTTTATTTCAGATCATCGCGCTTTAACCTCAATTAGTTGATTTTTTTTTTACAAAATATCAGCAACAACAATAGCAATTTTACAATATTTATAGTTCATTGACATACGATTTTTCTATTCATCAAAATTCCATTGATCTGAGAGTTGTTTAAAGGAATTGTGATATATGTACGTATTGCAACATGTGGTAGTAATTATTTTTCTATGAAACTTTGTTGTAGAATTACAAAAATTGATTCGTAGAGATTGAAAGAATAATAATTTTTTTAAGAAAGCTAATTAAAAATTCCTTAACAGTATTATTAGATTTAAAATTTTATTTCTTAAGTGAAAATAAATGCATATTTCGCTTTTATATCGCTTATTTTGCGATTAATTGTTATTTAATATTTGGTATATTTTTAAAATCTTTGGTAAATTTTTTAAAATGATTTATTCATTTCGTTAAGATTGTGCTATGATGATCATAACATTATGTTTGGTGATACGATTTGTGGTCCCAGTTGATCCACTCGTTTTCTGGAGTCCTTGTAGGTGTTTTTCTAACCGCACCGCTTATTTCCAGGCAGCACTTTCGTTGAATCTTTTGTAGAATTTTTACATTACATTTCTTATAAATGGGTGTTCACCATACCACTGAAGCATAGTTTAGCTTATAGGTTAATAATGGAGCCTATGGCTTTTTTATAAAATTGACCAACATCTGTGGGCTTTCTTGGCCCTTTCCTCGAAGCGTTGTCTCCATAGTAATATCCGATCCAGGATAACACCTAAATATTTTAACTGGTTAAATAGTTTTATTTCCTTATCAAGAAACCGAAAAAAGTCGTAATGTGCGATCTTAATTTTCCTTGTGAACAGACAAATTTCCATTTTTTCCGGGTCCATTTTTATTGAGTTCGCTTGGACGAGTTCAGTGCTATGTTTAGAGCATTTATGCCCATTTCATAGCACAATCGTGCAAGCTAAACTCATACGTATTCTTACGCTCTTTTATTTAGTCTTCGCTGAGACAGCGTTGAGTTAACATGCGTAGTGGGTGCATGCATATTTTTTTAAATGCACTGAGAAAAATAAATGCTAGTGTTAGTATATATTACCATTTGTGATATAAATCAATTTAAGATATATGAAATGTTTAAAAAAATCCATTATAATTCTTCTCATTGCGATAGAAATAAAATTAATTATAGAGAAATTTTGTTTTTCTCACTAAAACGACTACAGTTTTAGTCGTGGGCAATAATTAGAATCTCTTTCGCTCTTCTGCGTAGTTGATTTGGAATCTTTTCCTTAGAAGTATTACAACGTTGTCCACGTAATAGACTGGTTCAACACCCTCATCGGTTAAAATCATTAAGACTATCCCCTGTGGCGTACCACATTGTACATATCTGTGAGATTTATGTTATATGATCTAACCAGTCTCTAAGCGTCCGATCTACCTGAAATTAGTTTAAGGATTGGATAATTGTATCGGTTCGTACATTATTAAATGCTACTTCTATATAATTTACACTAATCTTTCTTTGATGTAATCATATTATTTGAATCTCAGCCTTTAATATGGCATCCTGCTTTTATACCATGTTATCCACTATCCACTCCATTGTCTTAAGCATGAAAGAAGTTAGGCTAATCTATCGAAAAGCCTTTGGAGTTGCATAACTTTCTAGTATATATGCGTATATTAGACATGTGTTATAAATAACGACAATATGAGTTGATATTATATCCACGTCATGTAGAAGATTCCATCCAGTCCCGCAGCCTTAGAGATTAACATAAAGCAATAGCTATTTTCTATGTCACAACATTATTTTACCAACGTTCAAGCCGTCTTTTTGAGGAACATAATTTACATCTCTAGGCGTTTGGTACAGGTTGGAGAACCTAGCAACGTTAACGCTGATATTATAAATGTAGCAAGTAGGTCATTATCCAGTTCGAAGGACCATGAATAAGCGACATCGGTAAATGTCTTTGTATTCTCTATTTAGCTATACTAAAATAGCCGAATGGAGTATAAGATTTTATTTCTCCTTCGTCTCGTTGGAATCGTCATGACCAAAATTAAAACAACAGGAAACTTGTATTACTTATTATTAAATAATGAAAGCATTTATTAAGTTGCATTGAAATCAGTTCAAAAAATATATACTACTAAATAAATTTCAAAAAATCTTCGTACATATCAAACCCAATTAACTTTCAATCTTATATTCAATGACTTAAATAATAGCGTCTTTTTAATTACCTATAAACAATTTTATTAAAACTTATCATCTATTTAAAAGAATTTAAAAATAAACCCACATAAAAACCTCCACAACGTTGACCAATTTATATTTATACCACATATTTTTCTTCGAGAAAAGATCACAATTTCTTTTTAATCAACAAACAGAAATCCGTTCATCTGAAATAATCTTTAGTGTTAAAATATACAAAAAAAATCAAATTCTATAGCCAGACATAAACTTCAGTAGACCGGCGATTAATACTATTTTTACGCAAATTTAAATAGACAAAAACAACAGCGCTATACAAATGCAAAAAAAAATATAATAAATTAAAGAATTGTACATACAGAATCATACTAATATACAAATAGACGTATAAATATATTCCCAGACAGATATATATTTTAATCCCACTTTTAGTAAGCGTATAACTTAGACAGACTACTATGTATGTAGCATGTAATCATGTGGTGGATAGAAGGGATTTATATAGTTATAAATAGTAACAAAATTCCCATTAAATAAAGAAAAAAATGTATAAAAAAATAAATTACTAAATAAAAAAAAAAAAAGAAATTAAAAAAAAAACATCAAATATGCTAGAACATCAGGCAAAATAAAAATAAAATGAAACTATTTGTCTGACTTTGGATGAATAGATGGATGGCTGGCTGGTTGGTCGTTTAGATGTATAGCTGACTAGTTGGACATTTAGTAGATAGCTGGATGAGTAGTTGGTATGCAATGTATTCGTTTAGAAATTCTTCAATGCATTTTAATAATAAAACTATTATTGATAAGGACAATGATCTACCTTCTAATTCAATTTAAAATTTGCTTTTATTTGTTGTTACTAATATGTTATTGGTTGTTGTCGTCGACTTAAAGGTCTTATAAATAATAAGAATTTAACATTAACATTTAGTTTTCATGTAACAAACAACAATCGATCAAATCAAATCATATTTATTACACCACAAGGTAGCAAACAATACAGTATGTAACAAGAATAACCTCATGAACAAATACTACTGTAGTGTTAATAAAAGAAACAGGGCAGAGTTTAGAAGGAGTGAATTCTTAAAAATAAAATAAAAAATAGAAATTAAAATGTTTTGGATTTATTTTTAAAAAGAGTTATATTCGTTTAAAAATTAAACTTTTTACGTAAGAGACAGTTTGGCAGTTAATGTGCAAGAGAGTATACATTTTTTTTTTTTTTTTTTTTTTTGGATATGAAATTTAAAATTGTCAGAATTTCACAATAATAACAAAGAAATATTACCAAGCTAAACTTATGTAAACCAATTTTTTTATTGGTAAAAAAATTACTTTGCTGTAAAAATGTGGTTATTTTTAATTTGATAATAAATCGATTTATTGATTTATTAGTTGTGTTCGATTAACTCACTGAAGTTACCCGAACGCGTTTCACAATTCAAAATATGTATGAGTTCGGGTAACTTTTCGTAATTTTGGGTAACTTCGTTAAGTTAGTCTAAAAAACATATTTTATTTATTTTTTAATCAGGATTGTTATCATTTTATAGTGAAAAAAAATTTTTGGTGAAAAACCTTTTTTTAAGAAAAATAATTCTTTTGTGAAAATCAACATTTTGATTAGTTATATTTTTACTATGAAAAATCAGTTTTTTCACAAAATTCTGTTTTCGAGCGTTTGTCTATGAAAAATCTCTTTACAAAAGTTCAGCTTTTTAATAAAAAGAAAAAAACTTTTTTTTAAAAAACCAAATAATCGATATTTTGTTATTGTAAAAATCGAATAATCGATTTTTTTTATGAAAACTCTAAGTCGAATTACGGAAAATTTTTTTATTTTTTTATTATGAAAAACCAATACTTTTTGAAAAATAAATTGTTTTTAGAAAATTCTGCTTTTGAACGTTTTTTATGAAAAATCTTTTTTTTTACAAAAGTTCTGTTTTTTAATAAAAAAAATTATTATTATTTTTTTATTTTAAAATTCGTATAATCGATCTTCTTTTGTTGTAAAATTTTTTATTAAAAATCTAAAAGTCGAATTTTTGATAAAAAAAAAAGCTTTTTTTCGAAAATTCTGCTTCTGAAGATTTTTTATGAAAAATATTTTTTTACAGAAGTTCTTTTTTTTAATGAGAAAACAAGTGAGAATATTTTGTTCGGCTTGGCCGAATCTATATACCCACCATCTGCAATTTTTTAAATTTCTCCTTATATGAGAGGAAGGCGGTAAAGTGTTTGAGGACCATTTGTCATTTTATTAAAAATCCATAAATCGATTTTATTAAAAATCTAAAAAACGATTTATTAAAAATTTAAAAGTCGGTTTTTATTACAAATATAGAAATCTATTTTTTGTTTAAAAACATATTTTAGGAAACTTTCTTTGATTTTTTTATCGATATTTTAATAAAAATAAAAAAATGCTTTTAATAAAAAAATACAGTTTTTGAAGAAAAATCGTTTTATTATGAAAATTCATATATATTTTTTTTTTTATAAAAATTCAGTTTTTCAAGAACAATTTTAGTTTTTGTGTTAAAAATGTTCTTTATGAATCTGTCTTAATCGATTTTGTATAACAAATCATAATTTTAATTAAATCAGCTTTTTGATGCAAAAAAGTTTGGTAGAAATATTTTTTTACTGTTTCCTCATAAACCGATTTCTTGCTCTGCTTTGGAGAACAATTCTATGACAGAATGATACCGGTAACACGTCTGGGGTTTTCAAAAAGTGATTTTCTAATGAAATTATGTCTTAGCCATAATTAGACCGATTTTGGTGACAGTCAAAAGTATTTCCGATATGTTTATATTTTACGCATGTTACTAAGTTATCTGGGGCCTTTAGAAAATTTATTTCAATAAAAAACGGTCGGACGTACTTTATTTTCGACAAACTTTCTATAAAAGTCCAACATTAGTACTTTTAATGAAGTCAGCAAGGAATATTGAAAAAAATTACAAACAAATTTACCATCTAGGTAAAATGCTAGCTGAAATGGTTTAGATCTCAAAGTATTACGCTAATAACTTGAAACTTTAATAGTGGATAAATACTTAATATAAAAATTGTATAACACCTTTTTTCAAAATACCATGGTCCAAGAGATTAAATATTTTCTCTACATCTGAAAAACGACGATTTATTTACACCTATATACATACATATATCGAAAAGGAATTATATCAAAAACTTTTCATGTGTCTAATGGATATAGAATAATTTAATTTAAAATTACATAAAACTTAAATTTGAACCAACTTCTGGAAATCTTTTATTACTACCCATCAAAAAAAAAATAATTAAAAATTAAAAACTCATTCCTATAAACTATTTCATTCATTTATATTCTGACACATAAAGCTAAAATCAAAAGAATGGTTATTATTTCTTAAATGTTCAAATAAAAATAAGGAAAAACAAAATCATACTATAAATAAGAAAAACTTCTAAATCAAATCAATCGTAACAAAAATTATTTAGGACGCATCGTCATGGACGCACTCAAGTGAACATTTTGTTTTATGAACATACGGTCGGTCGTTCGGTTGGTTGGTTAGTTAGTAGGTAGGTTGATCTGACACAGTGGTACAAGTATTGTAGTAAAGAGTGATGTTGGAGTACTTGTGATATACTATAAAATCAATCGAATGGGTTTAATGGTTTAAAGAGTAAAAGAAGTTGATATCAAAAAACAACAACAAAAGCAGCAGTAGTGGTAGTAGTAGTAATACTCATAGTAGTATTGGAGTTGTAGGCAAAGTAAGAAAAAAATTAAAAGAAAACCTGTATAACAAGAATTGGTACCTGTTTTTTTTTTTTTTTTTTTCTTAAATTTTTTTGGTATGCATGCTATACAACTCTAGTACTTTGGCTGCTTCAAGAGCCAGCAGAGATTAAAAGGTTTTTATTTTTATGTGATGAATGTGTGTGCACGTAGTTTGATCATGATGATGTTGTGTGCTTAAACTACAACAACATCACCATCATCATACTACAAGATATATAGACAGAATAACCGACCGACAGACAGACACATATTTTGATATGTTTTTTGTTATTGTTATCATTATTTTTACTGCTGCTGTAGTATGTTTAGTACTTACGTATTGATCGCGTTTGAAGAAGAAAACAAAATCAAAGAGAAAAAAAGAGCAGGTCAGACATATCAAAAAAAATAAATAAATAATAATGAAATCTTGCATTTATGTTAATTAGACTGACCAGTTGAGGTTTTCAAAATTTTAATTTTAACTTATTATAAAAAAAAAAAAATTGATCACCTCAAGCTATTGGAAGAAGTTTGAAGGCTTGTCATACAAGCTGGTTAAGGTTTTTTTAGTGAGGAATTTGAATATTAGAAAAATATTTTCTATTTACTACCTTTAAGATGTTACAAGGAAATGCATTAAAAATTAAATTCAAATTAATGGCAATAATAATTAAATATTTATTAGTTAAACAAGTCAGAAAATATAGTCGGTTAAGCCCGATCACATGATACCCTACACCACTGTATATGTGCATGGGACATGTGGTAATTCCCGGAAGTAGGTTTTATATAGCAGCTATGGCCAATTATGGGCCTATTCACTCAAAATTGGCACTGTAGTTTCTACTTATATGAACCCTGTTTCTATTAAATATTAACATAATGGTAACATTTCTGAGGGATTTGTATACGTTAGAATGATTTTCGGAAGGGGTTTTCATATGGGATCTATGATTAATTATGGTCCGATCTTCATGTAATTTGACAAAAGGGTTTATACTTATATAATAATTTGGGCCAAATTTCATTTAAATATTCCTATTTTTAAGGCATTTATGAGTGTTAAAACTTTATTCCGGGACGTCATTTGTATGGGGACTAGTTGAAATAATAGGCTTATCATAACCAAATTTAATAAGTTTCGTCCTTATATAAAAAAATCATATGTACGAAATTTCATCAAATTATTTTCAAAATTGTGATCTGTATTTTGCTCACAAGCTTTACATGGACAGCCAGCCGACCAGTCGGACGGACATCGTTAAGTCGACTCAGAAAGTGATTCTGAGTCGATCGGTATACTATGAGGAGGGGGTCCGAAGATTCTTCCTGTGCGTTCTGCACAAACACATAATACCCCAATCCCCTATAGTGGTGTAGGGATAAATATTAGTATTTAATTGATGTACACTTCCTATTAAGCCTCCAATACGTAGGGTAGTATATATATATATATATATTCTGTTCCCATTGTGCTTAGTTACCCAGTAATATTACAGTTGACGATACAAAGTTCTGAATATAAATTCGATCTCCAAAAATAACTGCTAATATTAATATCCGAAAAATAATTGTAAATGTTAAAAACAATTAGAATAAGAAAATAAATTTCTGCGATATAAATGGTAAGTTAAACATGAGATATATTAAAATCTTCTTCTATCTCTTGTACAACAACAAATTAAAGATCTTTTTGTTCCACAGATCATTTTGCACTTCAAACAGTTAATAAATTCAAATTCAATATGTACAGTCCCTTTGACTTCTTATAGGCATAAACGATGTCAAGTAAAAACTTATGATTTTATTACTTTTGATTTGATTTCAAAAAAGTTCAATTCACATCCTGAATCAATAATGTAGCTGTCGATCTCTTGATACGTAATACAATAAGACTTGTCTCATATGTAATTGTTCTAATGCTCGCTATGACAGATATCTAATACAAAAATCAAGTGCAACGGAAGAGTCAAATATGTATCTGCGAAATGGTATTTTTAACTGAAATAAAGTTCAAACATTATCGCACTACTCAACATAACACTTAGAGCCCACTTATTGCACTACATCGTATTCACCTTAAAAGAACCGAACATCCTACAATAGGAGTTTTATTCCATTCTCCTTAATTTTGTTAGCCAGTACTTTTCATGATTTTATTTAAAAGCTTTATAAAAATTAAGCCAATTTGGGGATAGGTAGGAAAGATACCAGTGTTAAGAAATCCTATATCCATAGAGACCAGTTGAACCATTATGGCTCCTTGTTGTTTGCATGTATCTCCTCATCATCATTAAAAATATAGTTGCTATTCTATACGATTTGTAAGTCTCGCAATGAGATAATCAAAAGCAACTCTATAAGAATCGAGAATTTTTTACTTACCGAGATTGTCGTGACCCGTAATAAGGAAATAACTATCTTTATCTGTCTCCTATTCTTATACAGCAAAATCTTGCTAAACTATTTGAGCATATCCAGCTATTTAGCCACTTCGTTCTGAAATTTTCCCATATCCTTTGAAAAAATGTTGATAAGGTCGGAAAAACAATCGATAATTCAGATTTCGATTGCGTCTTTCTTTACAATATAATCCGCCTTATCATTTCTTATAGTATTTTTTGTTCAGAGGGGAGCCTAACAATTTTATCATATTTTTGATAATTTATTAACCTTAATATGATTTGATGATTTTTTTTTCTTACGTTCAATTAATTTCAAAAAATATTCTGTATGTAACATGTCGAAATAATCATCTAAGATCCCATAAAGTTTATATATTCTCATGATAATCCAAGACGGTCTAACGATGTACGTCCATCTGTCTGCCTGTTGAAAGCAGAATAGGACTCGGGGCGAATATTCTTGGGGGACGAAATTTGGGTAAAATATTTGTCTTATATATGGCTTGTTTGGTATTGATAATGGGCAAAATCATGTACGACAACAAAATTTTGTACGAATAGTTCGAGGATCGATGTAAACTCAAAAACCAAAAATGGGTATGATCCGCCCACTTTAACGCCTACCTTCCATATAAGATGAAGTTTTAAATAGGGTGGCACGAAAGTTGCAGATGGTGGGTAAAACAGATTCGGCCAAGCCGAGTATAACATTCTTACTTATTTATTTAAAGTTTAATTACAAATATTCCAGTTTATATGCCAGAACTACATGGCAAAAATCCTTCAAATAACCAAAATATTCCTTCATCATTCTAAATAGAGTATTAAGCGCTTCTCCTCTAGGTCAATATTTATATATTTATCCAATGACGATAACCCGAAAGTAGCAATAATACTTTTGTAAATTCAAATACATGACCGAATTATGTTAGGCCAATTAATTTCCAATGAAAAATGATTGATGAAAAATGATTTAATGGCCATACAAGATCACGAATTAAGGTATTCAAATTTATATGATCATAATCTGTAATCCAAAGGATATGGCCTCACATATTGCTTTTGTCAAATTTGACCATATGTCATCAAAATAATGTTGATGATTTTTATAAAAAAATTGCTCAAATTTTTTTTTTCGTCCAAAGTTAACGAAAGTTGCTAACTACCTTCGACCTAATATTACATGTGTTTAAAGCATTTAAATCGGTCTCACTACCAATGAAGAAACTAATATCACATCCGTATATTTATAACATTAAAATTTGTCGGACAATCAGGGCTATCATATATACTTCCGCCTGTATCATGCTACAATCTGAGAACAGATAATAAGACTCGTTTAAATTCAGTTCAGTTCCTCATTTGGGGATATATAACAAAATTAAAATCTCTAAATAGAATCGATTAATTCCGATTTAAATGATCTCAGGATCTTGTGTTGTACGTTAAAATTAAAAATCGTCACGATCATTTTAAAAGTTCAAGAAATACTTCAACTAAAGAAAAAATTTTACTTTTTTTACACCAAATGAAAGGGCTTTTTTCAATGATTGACTGATACGTACAAATAAACTGGTATCAGGAACAATAGAACACTGAAATACAAACCACATTGCGACGATGCATAGTTTGAGATTTGGTCAATTTAGCTGGACAAAAGTCGGTTTTTTCAATTCAATTGATTGAGGACATCTTACTGGTTAAGAAGATATAAAAATTTTGTCTAATTTAATAACAGTAACAATATAACGGTACTTCAAACTTGAATGTTTTTTAATGTACTAAAAACAAAAGATAACTACTTAAAATTATCTATATTTAAAAGGGTATAATTTAATTGTAATCGTATTTTTCACAATTCTTTTTTTTTAATTTTCAAGTATGGTTTTTCCACTTTAAATAACAGATAAGTGCGCTTCTAGAACTTTGAAAAGTTTTGTAATTCGATGTGATTAAAAAAATAACTTTTTCCCAAACAAAAAAATTAATTTCTCTAAGATATATACAGAAAAAATAAAATTTTGTATTCTAATACTAAATTTATAAAATCAATTTTATTTTTTACTAAAATCGGACCTATAACTGAATTAGTAAAATCAAATATTCAAATTCGTAAATGTTTTATTTGAAAAAATTAAAATTTTTTTCTTATTAAAATATTTTTACTATTTATAAATTTGAATGTTTGAAAATTTTCATAATATTTAATAGACTTTTTACGTAAAACAATAAAAATAATATTTACGATATTTATTTTTGGATCAATAAAATTTTGAATAAAAATTTATATATATTTTTAAATGTAGCATATTTTACAATTAAATTGCGAAAACAATAATATAATAATGTTCGGGTAAATTCGGTATAGGATTCATAAACAATACTTTTAAAACTGATGCAGAAATAATAGTGTCTTTTAATATACATACATATAAATTAAAAAAGCTTATTTCACCTCGTATAAATTACAAAATCGACCTAAAAAAGAAATATAATTGTTATTAAAATTAAACATTAGTTCCAAATGACAACTTACTTACTTGTCTTGTAGGTGTATATGTGTATGATAAGGAGCCAGTCAAAAATGTTTGAAAATGAATAATTGGAAATTGGCACAAAGTCTCAAAGTCTGCAAGAAGTTCTTGCAAAATTGTTACATGTAAATCAAACAATAGTTTCCAGACATGTAAAAGCACTTGGTTCATCCAAAACCAAGGAAATTAAGTGCCATGCTAGCAGGTGCCAAGAGACATCGTAAGGAGACTTAGCATGTCTGAAAAGCTCCATAAAACCAAATCGTTTTTGCATCGAATTTTTGTGGAAGATCTGTATCGAACACAATCGATTCGTTTAAAGAGAGCATAGAACGAAAAACTTCGTGCAGTTATCTATAAGGACAGACATTTCTAAGTTAACTCACTAGGTAATAATGATAAGATATAATAATACAATATTACTTACATACTTTCATGAGATTAAATACATTTATCATCACTTGTTTTTGAATCATCTAAAAGATACATAAATTTTAATCGTTATTAAGAAAATCTCTAAGGAAATAGGGATAACTTATCTTCGAACGTCTTCAAATGCTGGACTTCATAATTTTTTTCCCTCATTTTTATAATTTTATTTTTTATTTTACTCAAATTGTCAAAATACATAAAATTGTTTTTGTTTTGTGTATAGTTTTTAAGATCATTTTCAACCAATAAAACATAATGTTAAAGTCTAATAATTTTTTTTTTTATAAAATATTATTTACAACCAAACAATGATTTATTAAAAAATATTTTAGCCATAATTTTTTCTGTGTAACTATTTGGGTTCAACAGACTCCATATCCAATTTAGTTTCAAATTAAAGGCTAAGGTATCAACTTTAACGTACGCATTAAATTTTTTGTCGAAACTTGTCGATTTGGTAAAAAAAAATCTATAATGAGTGATATAACATCTCAACATGAACTAGATCAACTCGATTAAGATTATCCTGCTTTTATCAAGAAATTTACATAAAAACAAAGCTTTTTCAAGAAAACCACAGTATCTAATATGTCATTATTTATTATATCAACGCACACTGGTCAAAAATCCAATTCCAAAATAATAATTGAAAGAAATTTTAAAAAGTGAATATATTTTATAAATGATAACAGGCCAAGCATATTATATATTAAAAAATATAATGTGGCAACGCTGGCAGCCTGGCAAGGCATTAAAGTTGGTAGTTTAATATTATTTTATACATTTTTATTAAAATGGAACTAGAAATATAAAAGCTGTATTGCATATCCAAAAAAATATATAACAATGTTGAATAATGTAAAATACAGCCCATAAGATGTATTTTATGACCTTTCATTTTCGTGCGTTTGTCGTTGTTTTTGAATTTAGAGGTCATGTGAGTAATTTATCAAGATAACCTATAAGCTTGAAGGGCGAAAAGTTATGTTTGAGCATGAACTTGCACGTGTCTACTTTATGTAACAATTCAGATGGCGCCAGTATTTTGCGGCAAACTCTTGCTATCGCGAATTTTCTATTAGTTAAATTTTGGTAAACCTAAGCGGAAATTTCTTGTTTTTCACAACCAAGTAGATAAAGATATTATGTTCTAAACAATTGTGTAGTCTCATTAATCTATTAAAATCTAAAAACTTGCAAAATAATTAAAATAAAACCAAAAGTAAACAGATAAATAAAACATTTATAAAATATATCTACTGTAGCAAAAATATGTATTATAGAGATTTAAGCAAAACTACTTAAATTCTGTTTTAATAATTATTATTATAAGATAAGATTACTGCAATCCAACCTCAAGAAGGCATTAACAATAAATTTTAAATTTATTCCAGAAAACATGGATTTTTGACCAGTAAAAAAAATAATTTTTAAATATTATTCATTATTTTTAAATATTATTTATTAATTTTTACTTAATGCACGCCTACAATAATATATATTTTTTTTTTTAGCAGTTGTATGTATAATTCTGCCTATTTTTTAACCAAGGCCTCATATTAGTCTAGTAATAAATACTTTATATCAAAATTCACAGTTATAACTCTCTAAAATGGTAAAATCTTACACTGCGATGCTATAATCAATTACAATATACTGTCAGAAATAAGCATATTCGCTTTTTCCTGCACGCACCCAAGAAGCTCCAAAACAGACTTTGAAACTCTCGACTTATACATGAAAGTAGTATTATATTTCTGGTCGAATATAGGTGGTATATTTGAACCGTTTCAACCTAGGCACTTAAATGCTTCATTTGACTCTTGAAAAATATATTATTTTGCCCAAAACATCAAGGATTTCTTGATTTAAGTATAACAAAACCAAATCATATTAGAAATAGATCTTTTAAATTGCATAAGAATCTACTAAATCAACGTTTGCTTAATATTTAAGTTATAGTTTCCCTTAATTTGCAAGTAGCAAGTTAAACTTCCTTAAACTTGTATTAAACAACGTAACTAGATGGACCCCTAACTTCCAGTTACACTTAGAGAGATTTATTATGAATCAAAATTTGTAATTTTTAATTACTATT
Source organism: Protocalliphora azurea (assembly GCA_932274085.1). Taxonomy (NCBI): domain Eukaryota; kingdom Metazoa; phylum Arthropoda; class Insecta; order Diptera; family Calliphoridae; genus Protocalliphora; species Protocalliphora azurea. The sequence continues at coordinate 124,133,836 of OW026523.1, read as the reverse complement.
TTTTTTTACTTTCTGAGTTTAACTAAACCTAGTTTAACTAGCATGTGATAAACCAGCTTTTACAAATTCGTAATGACCCAGAATTTACATACAATACAAATGTGCATAAGATCTGTATTTCATTGCAATTTGTTTTAATTAATTTATTAGCGCAAAAACAGTCTGGTCATCCTTAAATTAATAAAATCAACGAAATAAAACCAAAAAGAAAAAAAAACATTCATAAAGAATTTTTCTTCTTGAAATATATGTATGTATGCATGTATGTAAGATCGTTTGTAGTACGAGAATTAGTAGAAGAACTTGAGCATATTAGGCGGTATGTATAGTCGTCATAGTATAAGAATGTTTCAGCAAAAGCAAATGAGGATGGATGTGGATACTCATAGATAGATGGATGGCTGGCTAGTTGGTGGTTTGGTTCGCTAGCTGGCTGACTGACTAGTTAGATTTGCTAGATTGTTTTTTTGTTTGTTCAATCTACTGCTCACTATTATGACTATAAAACGGATGGACGGACGGATGGACAGACTTGTTTGTTGGCTATTTAGTTTAGTTGTGTTGGATGGATAGAAATTCTTTTTAGTTGTTGTTGGTTTTTTTTTTTTTTTTTTGGTGAAGTGTGTATACAAGTGAGTGAGTATGGTAGGTTGGTTGTCTAGTGTATGAACACTAGCACGAGTACGATTCACTGACTAACTGAATAATATGTTTGTTGTTGTTGTTTCCGTAGTAGTAGTAGTTGTAGTAGAATTTGTTTATTTATTATTTTGTTGTTGTTCTCTTAATTTTTTTCTTCTGTCTGTTGGTCCGTCCGTCTGTAAGTCTTGTGTTGCGTTCGTTGTGTGGTGTGCTGTTGCTGTCTTATGTTCTATGGGTGCGAGCGCGAGTGTGCTCTTACGAGAAGGCCAAACGATTAGTTAGCTGTCTGTTGATACATCGTGTTAGTATGAGTTCAATAATCAGAGTGAGAAGTAGTTGTATTAGTAGTTAAGCGAGTAGAAGGCGAAAAGAAAGAACACCAACCGTAGGACGGTTATGGGAAAAATTCTTAAAGAAATTACAAATAAATGAAAAGTGATCAAATCATATATAAACAAAAAGCACAAATAAAAACATTATTAACAAACGGACCGGGCCGGTATGCTCTGACGTTTGTAAATATAATTAAAAAGTACTACTAAATACACTTTTATTTATTTTATATATATATAATATATATGTATTTTTTCTGCTTCGGACTAATGTAATAAAAACATTTTAAAATAATTGATCAGAACTATTTTTGTATTAAACAGCAAACACAACAAAAATAATATTAATAATAATAATAACAAAAACAACAGCAAAACCAAGATATAAAAAAGAATAAATATTTCAAAACAGCCATAATAAATTAACAACAAAACAAGATTGAATGAACAATATTATATCTAAATCTACATAATAGTACGAAATAAATTTCTATAAATTTAACATAACAAAATAATAACAATTAAATAAAAAATATCTTATGTATTATTACAGAAATCTATGAACGTGCGTTATAAACATTAAACGTAAAAGCGAAAATTATTAAAAATAGATTCTTTCGCAGAGTGAGTGTGTGTGTGCCTAAGAGAATTTTTGTTTTCTTCAACAAAGTGCCAAAATATAAAAAGTCGATAAAAACCATCTTGAGCGCTTGCATCTTTAATGATCTCCATTGATGAAATTCCCACTCAGTTATTGTGTTCCTCGTTTTGAATTAAAAAATTTAAAGAAATATATTCAATAAAAAACAAAAGAAAATAAAAAAGTGAATTTTAATTGATATTGAATCGCTTCGAATTGTATAGAAACAGATTGGCATTTTAATAATGTGTAAAGGCGTCGTCAACGTAGTAGTAGTGGAAGAAGAAATTTATGTGCGTGTGTGAGTATTAATTGGATATCTTGATTATAGCATGTCAAATGATGAATACAAAATATCTTTGGTGAATTGTAATCGCTTTTATTTTGATCAAGACACAACAACAACAATAAACAACAGCTACTGCATTAGCCAAAACAATAGTAACAACATAAACAACGTATATCAAACAGTATTTCCAACAAAACAAAGTGATAAAAACTCTAAATTATCAATAACAACTCCCCCATCCCAAAAACCTACATTTCAAGCGGATGATATTAATGACAATAACAACAATAATAACAACAACAGCAATACAAATGATAAACGTTTTATAGATTCCCAATTTGTGCCTATGAATCTAATAACAAATACGGGTTTGGATTTAAGTCATTCCATAAGAAAACCAATTAACCAATTTACAACATATTACAACGATAACAACGAATCATTTACATATAGTAATAACACCAACAACAATTCATATGTCTCTTCGCCCTCTTCGTCAACCTCAGCTTCCATAGACGTAGAAAACGACGACGATAACGACAATAGTTGTGGTGAACGGATTATGTCCCCCGTAAGCATTCCATCATCCCACCAGCAAAAATCTCTTCTAAACGATACTCGTAACCCCAGCCAAAGTGCCTTTACAAATATGGAATTGACTGCTGGCTCAATACCTTCGGGATTTCCTCTAAATTATCAGCAACTGTATGCCAACAATGCAGCTCTCTATGGAGCTCCCGTTATGTTTTCTGGTGCCATACATGCTGCTCATGCTTCCTATATGGCAGGTTTGCCTTTGCATGCAGCACTCTCGCCCAATGAAACCTATCTTAAAGCCATACAAGCCGCTGCCTGCGGTATATATAGTCCTACAGCTTTAGCGCCACCGCCACACCCTCCATCTACTGCCTCATCAGCAACTGTTACAGCTTCTGTCAATCCTACATTAATTTCCGCAAAACCCTCGTCTCAACATAATCCCTTAGGTTCATCAATGATGGCGCTGGCGCCTTCTTCACAATCTATGGGTATTTCCAAATCACCTCAACAACACCACCACCAGCAACAATATTCACCGAATAGTGTAACGGAAGTAGAACGAGATCAACAAGCGAAAAAGGATTATCATGTATCGTCATTAAATTCCCAAACATCAGTTAGATCAAGTGTCAATAGTGGCAATGGTAATGGTAACAGTAATAATAGTTCAGGTACCTACTTGAACGATAAAGTGAATGAACGCTTGCCAAGTGGTGATGCAACAAAAGATTCGCATTTTAAAATACCAAATGGCAAAGAAGGATCGCTTAAACATCGAATTTTACGACCACCAAGCAATACTGATTGTACGACGGAACAAAATAAACAAATGCCTGTAATGAGGTATGTATGGTGAATTTCACAAATAGTTGATAGTAGAATTTAAAACAAAAATAGAGATTATGAATAAGAAGAGGAGTTGTAGTCGTTCTTTCCTTTGTTTTAGGGAAATTATTTTTTTAAATTTTCATAATTCTTTAAGAAACTCATTAATAAGCTTACAAAATGATGGGGAATTGAAAAAAAAAAACATTTAGAAAAAAATTTTATTACAACTTACAAAAATACATTTCCCAATTCATAACTTCGCTATTGTGTTATTTGTTAAAATATTATGTGAAAAAAATAACATTTTTAAAAAAGTAATACATTTTGTGAATAAGTGTGTTATTTTCAAATGAATTAAAATATTATAAATGTTCAATTTTTTGTCACTTTATTATTATTATTATTATTATTTTCTTTTTGGTTTTTAGATGATATAAATATAAGAAGGTAGTTCCACTTTGCTCTCACAATTTTTTTTTTTTTTTTTTTTTTTTTTTGATATTTGTTCTTTTATAAATAAATAAAAAAGCATTGCCACAAAAATAAAAAGGTAAAGCTATTTTAGGAATATTTTTTATTATCTGTAATTTATATATTGCAGATAACCACTTTTCCGCATATATGGTATTGTTTGAAGTTGAAAAAACGCACATCTTCCTTTTTGCTGAAATATATAGTGTTACAGAAGTTATTAAATATTTAAAAATATCCATTTAATATATAATTTTCAACGAAAACTATCCTTTTCCTTCAATGCTTTAAAAACTTACTATTTGAATTAAATGATTGCGTGAAATTTTCTCTATAAAATATGAGAACTTTATTTATAACCTTTATATCGATATATTTCCAGAATAACAGTACTTTTATGAATAAACTCAGAAAAACGGATCAATAAATTTGTTTGTTTCGAATATAATTTAATAGGCAATTGAAGGCACTGTCAAACGATATACATCTTATTCCGATCAAATAAAATAAACAAATAAAAGATATATAAATGTTTATATGACGAAACTTTGAATCTTTATATCTCTTAAATTAAAAGTTTCTTAATTAAAGTGTATATAACACTAGCCTTAGAACAAAAATCTTTACTAAAAGTAAGAAAATTTGTCAAGATCGGACATATACATATAATTTTGATATTTTATAATAATTTTATCAATGTACCTAAACATAAAAAAGTAAACAAAAACTCGGAATTTTTCAAATTTGGTACGGTAGCACGATTTGATATTATAAAATTAGTGTTGGCTTAAACATTAGATGGTTATCATTGCGACAAAATGAGAAATATGCGCTACCTTGTTATTTTTATATTGTGGGCTTTTAATGAAAAAAGTTTATGAAAATATTATTTTTAGAAAATTATGATTTGTAAATATTGCAACACCCATCATAAAGCTTACCAATAGATTCAGTATTACTTTCTGAGTCGATTAAACTGTATGTCCGGCTGACAGGCAGTTAGTCCATATATAACTTGTGCACAAAGTAAGTACAAGTTGTAATTTTAAATATTATTTTGATGAAATTTGGAACATATGACTATATAACGACATACAAATGTTCCCCCTAGATATAGTTTTAATACTCATAAATGCCTTATTATGTCATTATTTCAATAAAATTTTTTACAAATAAATTTTATATAACAGTGAATCAGAATACCAAATTTCATGGATCCATAATTAAGCATAGCCCCCATATAAGATCTAAAAATCACTTAAACTCACATAAATGCCATATAAATTACAATATCAAGGTAATATATGAAACAAGATTTATATAAGCAGAAATCATAGTTCCAAAGATTCATAATCGCCCATAGGTCGCATATAAGACCATTTCTGAAAATATAGAAAATTATTTTGAGGCTCAAACGTAATGGTGAAAGATACTTTTTATTATTGATAAATCGATTTTTTTTAAATTTTTAGTGACAAATCAGATTTAAAATAAAGAATAAAATTTCTGGCGAAAAATCAAATTTTTACGATTATTAATCGTATTTTTAGTGAAAAGTCCAATTTTTAGAGAATAATTGGTTTTTAGCGAAAATTTAGATTTTTGGTGAATAATCGGAGTTTTACTAAAAATTTTATTTTTTTTTGTGAAAATTTGGCTTTTTGGTGAAAATTTATATTTTTTTGGGAATAATCGGATTTTTATTGAAAAATCTAATTTTTAGTGAATAATCAATTTCTAATGAATTTGATTTTTTTTGTAAATAATCGCATTTTTAGTGAAAATTTGAATTTTTTTTGAAGATTTGAATTTTTGGTGAAAATTTGGTTTCTGGTGGAAAATTTTGTAAAAAAATTTTGAATAAAAAATTAAATTTTTTTGTAAGAGATCAGCAAATTTTTTAAACGAAATAATTTTTAGCGGAATTAATAAACATAGATTTCACAATATTATAATGTTATTTTAAATTTCCATATAAATTTTCAAAAAATTATAATTATAATAATTATAATTATAATATATATAATTATAATTATATATATAATTATAATATAATTATATTATAATTATATAATTATAATTACACTGCCTGCCACTTGAATAAGGAATCACATTTTTTAGCTTTAATTAAGTTATCTTCTAAACTCTCACTTGAATAAGGAATATTTTAAGACTAAGCAAACTGTAATTTATTTTTAAATTTTAGGTTATAAAAATGAAAGTTATTATCTTCTAGCATACAATTAGTAATGAGTACTGCCACCATTTTTAGAAATAACCTTAAAAATGCGATTTCGCATCGACATGTATAATGACTCTAAGTAATTTAGCGAAATTGAACTCCATGCTTCCGTTATTGCATCTTTTAAGGATTCTATCGTCTCAAATTGTTTCCCTCCTTCATAAACTTTCCTTGCAAGCCAACACCAGACATTTTCCATTGGATTCAGGTCTGGTGAATATAGGTTCCAATCCAAAAGTTGAATACGAAATGGCACCCCATACCATTATTCCGCCCTCTCGGCTGCGTGTGCGGAACAAAAATAATTCCTCCTTATTTAGGTCATAGAAGTAATAGTTATACCCCTCGGGACCATCAATATTAAACTTTTTTTGATCAGAAAATGCAACTTTAAACCATTTGTCGGACCATGTCATTGTATTTTTGACAAGCTGTACACAACGTCTACATTTGCGTTTTTCATTAAGTGTTTTTTTTTTTGCAGTTTTCGTCGGACTATGTTTGGGCACGACTTTAAAATACGGTGTACTGTTCTTAGACTGGCACAGACTACACTTTTTTCACGTATTTTTGATACCGACATGGCAGAATTTGATGCAATTTTAAGAATTTTTCGTCTTTCTTTTGGAGTTGTTGCCATTTTCTTCCGCCCTTTCATGTCTTTTCCATTTCTTTCCACGTTATTTAAATAATTGTACACAACTGCCTTTCCTCTATTAATGTTTTTGCTATTTGGACCGGATTCTGACCCTGAGATTTCAAAATCAGCATTTTTTCTTTTTCAGAGTTATTAAGAGCCTTACCACGTCCCATTTTGAATAAAAACTATTTAAAAACTATCAAATTAAAAATTCTCTAGCCGTTTATATTAAAAGAAATGCAAATCATAGCCTTCCTGATTAATATTAAAAGAATTCCTTATTCAAGTGACACACGAAATAGCACCACAGAAATACATGTCTTTAAATAAATGCATAATTTTAGTATAACAAAATATGTATAGTTTTTAATTCTTCAGGAAACTACAGCCAACACTTTGAAATTTGGTTGCGCAAAAAATTATTTTCTCTGAACTATAGTTTAGGAGATATACTTAATTAAAGTTAAAAAAATGTGATTCCTTATTCAAGTGACAGGCAGTGTATAATTATAATTATATAATTATAAGTTTTATTTCTTATAATTTTTTTATTGTCAAAATATTCCATTTAATATTTTACAGCATCTAGCCAAGTTCTCTATCTCGTATTAACCCGTTGTGGAGGAAGTGGTCATTAAACTTTACTACTAAAATTTTGTATAAGTACCGTTTTAGTTCATTTTAGAATACGTATTGATAAGCTGAATGCAAAAAAAAAAATATTTAAAGTTTTGTTTAAATCCACCTTCAATTCACTACCATAAACCTAAAATTTCAAAAAACATTTTGACAAAAAAAAGTGTATTAAAATTTTTTTTCGCATCATTTTTAGTCCATAATATTTCCAAAAAAGTATATTATATTTTTATGATTAAACTACTGGAAAATATGTTTGCAGTAATTTTGTTCCATTTTAGTAAGTTTCAAAATCGAACAAATTTCACCGAAATGCATCCAAGAATCTTAATTGTGCATTCGAATAAAATATAACACACAAAAATTGATATAAAAATTAACTGGAATAGGTTGCAATTATCAATGAAGCAATCTATTTTAGGTTTTTTTTACAGATTTATTACATGTAACAATAAAGGATAAATTAAGGATTAGATATGAATTTTTCTATTTTCTTTGAAACACCCTACATTAGTAATTTGATTGTACTTTGCGTCACTTTTTAAACCAGCAATGTCTGATGATATAAAAAAAGTTCACATAAGTCCAAGTTGAAATGGTTTGTTTTTGAAAAATTTTAAAATATGCAAATTAATATGCATTATTAAGAAAAATGTAAAAAAAAACATGTATCCAAAATATGTAAAATAAAAGAAGAAAAAAGTGATTCAGACAGATAATTAATTGGAATAGTTTTTAAACATTTGAGAACAATCATGCATTTGCATGAAAATTAAAATTTTAAATATGTAAAAATACATACTCCAGTAGCCAACATACCTCGAATATTAAATTTTATACAAATTTCTTTACTAAACTTTCAATATCATTAACTAAACTCATAAATATTTATTTTTTTATTTATTTTTTTTTTTTAGAACCTATAGTACCACTTCAAATTTTAAGAAAGGTAACTATATTGAATTGGCTAATGGAGCTTTACGCAGAGTTGAAGATATGCGTACAGAAGATTTCATACAATGTGCCGAACGTAGTCCACATCATCAGTTGGCCGAGTCCACAGTGGTTAAAATCAATACTAGTCTACCCACAACGGCTGTGATAACCTTTAGTTATGATAGAAACCGATCAAAGGTAAAATACTTATTTATATAACGAAACCCTGCAAATACTAAAATAATTTGTAATCTCATTTTCTCCAAATATAGGTTGATATGGAAATATCATTGGATCATCCCTTTTTTGTGTATGGTCAAGGTTGGGCCTCGTGCAATCCCGAAATGTCAATGAAAATGTTTGGCCTTAAATGTCAGCGTTTACAAGTTGGAGATATTTGTATATCGTTGACAAAACGTGAACATCCCAGACAACAAACGCCGCCGGTATCTCATACGACACAATTAAATGAACCCTTAAGTTATCAAAGAAGACACTCGTTAACAGTATCTAGCCCAAACGCAGCTAACCTCAAATCACCTTCTTTGCCCACCATGAGTGCAACTGCGGAAATTCCCTATGCTGCCACAATGAACGCTCATGCTTTTTCAATACCTGTAGCACAATCGAATCATCATCTGCAACAGCAGCAACATCATCATCAAGTACAACAACAGGCTTATAATGAAATGGCTAAATTAATGTCTTCTTATGCCTATGCCAAGGGTCTACCGCAGCTACCACAGGAGCAGATGAAAGAAGTAATTATGGATGCGGCTATGTTGCAAAATTTACCACCCAAAATGATGACGGCTTTTTATCAAAATCATATTTTTCAATTAGCCCAACACCAGCAACAGGAACACTTAAGACAAACTGAACTGAAAAATAATCAACAAAGAATACCAAATGCCCATTATAATATATCGACTGTACTAAATAATAGTCATAGTCCCCAGTCCACCGAATTGGAGCATAATCAACATAGTCAACCACCCCAAACTCAACCCTTAGATGTTACCATGTCACGTAAGAGACGCTGGTCCGCTCCAGAAAATAGATTCGATGATGATGAGTCCGATACTCAGCCTCCTCGCAATGGATCATCACCTGCCACTGCCAGATCATAAAATGCCATATAAACGGCATTAATCTATGAGTTAAAATCAATCAAGCCAACAAAGCAAGCAATCAATCAACCCCCATTAAACAAAAAAAAATGATCTCAAATATTTGTAAACAAATGCTATGACAATGGATGGATTATTGTCCTGTTCTTTTTTGATCGATTTTTATTATATAACTATTATTATCATTAATTTTTAATTACGAATAACAAAAATGTAAATACGGATGACTGCAAATTGTCGCAAAACAAAAGATAAGTTTTAAACTTTACTCAGCACAAACAAATGAAAACAAAACTACATACAATGTATATGACTTTGTAAACTTTATAGATATTCTTTTTAAATAACCAAATATTAAAACTAAAAAACAAACTCTGGGTAAAGAATCTACTACTAAAATAACTCGAAAAAAATTAACGAAAATACATAGACCCTCTTATAGAAATCAGACTGCAAATATTATTTATACACACACATACACACACTTTATAAAACGTATAAAAATATTTCATAATTACAACAACAAAACAAGCAGCCATATATAAACAATATAAATAACAACAATAATTATTTTATTCTTAGCTTAGTTTAAAAAATTAAACAACAACAACAAAACTGAATATTATTTTAGTCATTTGAACCAATTGCCAATTCAAAATATTACAATAAACAAAACAAATATTATTTACTCTTAAACTCAAGCAACAATAATAAACAAAATAAAAAATACAGCTTAAAGTCATTTATATAATTAGATACCTACTCTATCTTAAAATATATACATACGCATATAATATATACATATGTGTAAATACATACATAAAATCAGGGTACATACAATAAAAAAAACTAAAACTAAAAACAATTATACAAAATATTTACATATACATATATGTTGTATTAAAGATTTTGTAAATATGTAAATTTATGTTACTGTATATTTTATTAATTGTTCGTAAATAAATCTCTAGATGTTAAACAATTTTTTATAATGTCAAAAAAAAAAAAAAAAAAGAATTTGCTGTTTTATTTTTACCCCAAGATAAAATTAAAATAAATACAGAACATAGGAAAAGATTTTTTATATTCGAAAGTCAGCAGCCAATCAATAGCTTTTTTTCTTTTTTTTTTAAATTCAATGAATAATGTATAGATTAAAAAAAGGGAATAAATAAATCACAAATCTGAATGAGATTTTAATAGTTACGAAGAACGTAACCATTCAAAATGAATAAAGTATAAAATATAAAATAAGCTAAATTTAATTAAAATTTGCAACTAAAATGATAATTAAGCTACTACGATAAGTCTAAAAAAATATTTGAGAAAAAAAACGTGATCACTAAATATATGTATACAATACTTTGGTTTTTGTTGTAAGTATATCGAATCGTTAAAACGAAAGACTAACTAAATACCATAAATAATGACCAGTACAACCAAAAGTATGCGAAACCATATTTTTTCCTGGACTGAAAATGAACCAAACTTTTTAATAGTTTCAAACAATTTAAAGAATTTTGACATCGATTACAGCATATTTTGGGCTTAGCAGCATATTTTAGCAATTCAAATTATGTATTTTTGCATATTTTATACTTAAGAGCATAATATTGCATATATTATACTAAAGAGCATAATTTTTCATATTTTTCACATAAGAGAAACATTTTGCATATTTTATACACAATAGAAATTTTTACATAATTTATCTTATAAATTTTCATCTTATAAATTGATAGAACGCTTTGAATATATTTAAGTGCAAAAAGAAAATATTTTTTAGCAGTTGCTAATAAAAATCAATTTATTTTGGGTATGAATAGTAAATAATTTAAAATTTTGCTGGAAGAAATAATATTTTAAGAGAATATTTTTTTTAAGAGCATTTTGTATATGGATTTTTTCTTTCAAACTAAACGCATTTGTGTACATAGTTTTAAAGATTTTGTTTAAAATAAAACAGAATATCAATCTTTAAAATCGCTTAAAAACTTAAAAAGTTATTAAACCCATTCCAGACATGATCAAAAAATTCTTCATATGTTTTAGGACAAAGTATTTTAATTATGTGTAATTTGCTGCATACTTTTTGGGGCAAAAATTAACAAATATATGAAGAGTTTTAGTGTCATTAGAGATAAAATCGAATAAGTTGTATAGTATTTGTATAATTTTTAAAAATAGACAAAAACTAAATATTGTTATGTTTACATCAAATATGTAGTTAAAAGAGTTTACATCGTTGTATAAGCTTTTATAGAAAAATTTCAATAAAATTCATTTAAACCCGAAAAGTTTTAGAATTTTTTATGTTGTTTAAACAAAATGCTGTTAATATTTGACCAAACAGACAAAAATATATGGGCCATTATAAAACATTTTTAACCTGGATGAAACTGATTTTAATCTTTAATAAGTTTTGTAGTAATACTATTTTAAACAAAAGGATTCAAAATCGGAAATCACAAGACTTTGAATAAGATTGTTGTTCAAAATTCAGAAGCTTAGAAAAAGCGCTAGAAATTATTAAACTTTTCCCCATTCTGCTACAGTTTTTGTTTGCGCATTTATATTTTTTGATCTCTTGCGATCACATTAGTTTATATATCGGACATTATGGATAAATTCTACACCATCTTTGTTGTTAAATACAGGTTAGTCAAATTTTGATAAAAAAATTTTTTAATTTTAAATTTTTTTTTTTTTTTTGACGTGGTCTGTGAGCCCCTCAACGAATCAAAAAATTTTAAATAGAGGTTGGCACCTCCAACATCTTGTAATTATGTATGCTTTGCGTTATATATCATTGATGTACCCGATATAGCCAACGCAGTAGATAGTCTCAAAGTTTGGAAAACAAGTACAAAAATTTTAAAAAAAGTGTGTTTTTCGCGAGACACATTCAAAGTTTCTAATGGAATAGCATGGACTACTGCGTGAACTTAGTTTTTTTGTTGTATTACACAATAAAATCGAAGGAGCATTAAAAATAATAATATATATTTTTTTTATTTTGTTTTTGTATTTTTATTATTTGTGCAAATCTTGCATATATATGTAGATATAGGAACGGCGATAAATATAATTCATTGGGATCATAAATTTAAGTCAAATATCTTTGATAGTCAAAACAGATTTTGCTAAGGCACATCGCATGGACAGTACGAAATTGACCATAATTAGCATAAATAATTGAAGTTTGTAATGCTTAACGGAAATGTAGCAAAAAAAATTTCAAGAGATAAAAATTTTATGAACCAAAAAAAATTCACTTGGGTTAAAAAAGGATCACAATATTAAACAGTATTTCTTTGTAAAATAAACTATAATAAATATATATTTTCGTATAATATATGGAGAAATAACTTAGATTCGATCCGCATTTTTCGCAAAATCGAGATTTTTAGTATAATGAACATTTTATAAATTTTACTAGAAAGCCATAAAATATGCCTCACTAATACCATCAAAAAACTGAAGTCACCATAAATTTTATTTAAATAATCAGTAGATTTTTATATTGAGCGTAATTTTTACCAGAATTATACATAAACTTCTAGTTTGTAAAAATATTTATACGTTCAACTTAAAACTGCTATAACTTATATACATTTGAGTCACTTTATATTTATATATTTATATATATAAATATATATATATATATATATACAAATGGATTTTAATGTGCCATAAAATCAAAGATTTTATGACTAAGATGATATGACTAAAAGCCAGATTCTTATACTTCCCAAAAGAAGTTTAAAAAGAAAAATTAAATAAAAGAATGAAAGAATTACGGAAACATTTATATTGGAACCTACCCAAAAATAGTTCTTTTTTAGCATAACTCAAAATTTTGAGAATATATTGGAAATTTTTAAAACTGATTTACGATGTTCTCAAGAAGGCCTCTTACATTCTCTCTCGGTTTTAAATAAATTGCACAAAATATTGGCTTCCAAGCCACAAATTGTATCTTAGTCCTGGAAAATAAGTGTTCCAGCTCGGAATTTGAAGGAAGCGAATTTTGGCATATAGCTTCATCTTATACACGCTGTTAAAAATGACAGGCAATCAAAGATCACAAAAGTCATTTTTTGAATATATATCTCGCTTATTATTAGGGTGATCGATTATTCGACTTTTTAGATGTAGATGTATTTAATTTTTATAAAAATCCGTTGTCAAACAAAATCTACAAAATTGTTGTTTACAGGTTTTACAAGAGAAAAAACTAATTCTGTTGATATGCGCATTTCATTCAATATAATTATTAATTAATTATCTGTTTAAACTCAGTAAAAAATGTCCAAGATTTTGGATTCACTAATGTAAAAGTTTCAAAAGAAAGTACACTTTTTTGCACTTCGAAATAAAACTTATTGCTATACATTTTAGGGTAAGCCAATTAGTTAGCAATTGTAAGGGAGAAAACGGGCATACAAAAATTACGCCATTTGTAAGGGAATTTGGAAACTCTATTATATTTTTCTCTCTTAAAAACTTGCTTCGTTTTAATCTCCATTTTTTACACTTAACTTACAGAATTAATTTCAATTTAACCTTGAAATATATTTATAAAATATAACAAGAAATTAGACTTTATGAATATTAATCAGCTAAAACATCATTCCCAAATATCAATTCAAATATTAGTGTTTAGTACATATATTCTTACGAATAAAATGATATTTTATTAAAAAAAAAAAGAAAACCGTTTTATTCGAAAAATTAAAATTTTTAAAAACTTAAGACAAAAAAATTAGAAAACCGAGTTGATCACCCAACTTTTTAAGCATCGAATGTATTTTGATGCCATTACAGCATTTATAGGGTATAAAATTTCCAACTATTTTGTTAAGGTACATTTGCCATTACAGCATTTATAGGGTATAAAATTTCCAACTATTTTGTTAAGGTACATTTTTACCTACTTATCTTTTGTTTCGTATATATTCGAGAAATCGCTTTGAGATTGTAGACTTAAATTACAATCGCAAACTGAAAAAACTTCGGGCACATAATTTAGCAAGTAATGGGATGGTCTCTACAAGTATTTTTTAAATTTGTTTTAATTCAAAAAATTGTAAAGTTCAATTTTTAATATTAACTATCTATCAAATTCTAACAGGTACACACTTTTAATTTCGATCAGGGAGAGGAAAAGCGTGAACAAATTTATATAAATTTGTTCAGCATTGTTTGGGCACACAATTTGTCTGACAAATTGTTCCGAAATACTGCAGATTTTTCAATATACTCTGGTATTCATATTAATTAATCTTTGTTGATATCACCATACGACAAAAATCATCAATTTTTCTCTCACATATGATAAATTCCATATACATGTGAAAATATAGACTTAAAGGTCGATTATATATGGCAACTGAAATCAAGTTGTATTGTAGTGTATTTAAAAATTCGAAAAATTTAATTAAAAAAATTACTTTTATAAAAAACCGGTTTCGAATACGGTTTACCTTACAAAAGCCGGTTAATTGTTTTTTTTTTTTTTTTTTTTTTTTTTTTAAATACAAATATTTTAAAAATGTTTAAAATTTTTAGTAAAGAAAGTACGGTTATAGTACATGTCATTTATAATGATAAGTTATATAAACATAAAAAGTAATATCGCTCTTCTGCAGCTAGAGGATTATGCTCAAATTTGTATTTCTTAAACTATTTACAGAAATTTGCTTATTTTGGGTGGGGGATATATTTCTTGTGACAAACGTCAAAACTAAAACATGCATTTTACCTAGAATTTGTTAATAAAAATTAGTTTAAATAAATTTAAAAAAAAATGAACAAATTACAGTTCTCAGTACGTCTGGTGCTATCAAATCACAAATTAGACTAAATTTAAAGCTTTATCGGATCATAATATAAGTTGAAAATAGTTTCAAACAATTTAGGGCCTTATTCAGTACAACAAGCGAATTATTTAAAAATAAAATTTGTATGAAAACTACTCAAAAATCCTTTACAAAATTTTTAATTTTCATACAAATTATATTTTCAAACAACCCAACACACCAAGAAACGATACGGTATGATCAATGATAAATATAAATATAATATATCATATAATTTTAAAATTATAATGATATAATTTTAAAATTATATGATAAAATATAGAAATTATTTTTCCTTAGTAAAAAACTTCAGGAAAATAAAAATAAATTGAAAATTTTTGTTGAAGGAAACATATTTTATGTTATGTATTATATGAAAGTTATATTCTTACAGCATAATTTAGTGGAATTGCAAAAAATAAAATAGGATAAGATAAAGGAATCAATATCAGATTGGACTTTTCGGATTATTGAAGTTTTGTATTACATATAAAATTGTTTGGAGATATGAACCTTAGTTTATTATTATCTCATTTTATTTATTGGAATAATCTACCAATATATAGCAATATCACACTGCTTAAATTCAAGGATATCATTACTAATATCCTTATTTTCAAAAATTATAATATAATTTTCGAGTGTATGTTTCAAAGAGCAACCTATATCATTTTAGAATTATAAACAATATCATTCTCAGTCTTCTTTAGCACCGAAATTATATTGTTATAATATCATTACAATGCCATTTGATTTGTTGGGAATTTGATTGTTATAATGAATCGAACCCTAAATAAAGTAGTTCCCTGAGCAATTATAAAAAATGGGGAAAGTATGGGTTGCTTTAGTAAAAATATAAAATAAAGAACATTTCATAAAAAAACGGTTAACCGCCAAAAAAAAAACGGCCTTTCGAATAGTTCCAAAATAAAAATTATTCGAAAACGGTCGGTTTTTTAAAAATCAAAAACCTTTTAACAGATTTTCGGTTTCGCTTTATGAATATCCTATTGTGTTTCTATTTGCCGAAATTATATTACAGAAGGCAACTGGCAACTGAAAGCTCTCAACTTCAATTTCCACACAGGCAGCAACAAATTTTGATTGCCGAACATTTTTTAAAACAAAAAAATAAATTGAGGAATTAGTATATCAAGTACCAATACAATATATTTAATTAGATTCATTCAAAAGCGAGGAAATTGGATACAACACAAAGATTGATCCTTGAGGCATCTAAAAGCGATTTTGAATGTCTAAAATGCAGATTCAGTATCAGTTGTTTTTGTGAGAGGATCTATTATGATAATCCATCCAGGAAAATCCATACCAAATCGGTGAACAGTGTCCCATTTAAGAAATGGAAATAAATCTGCAGATTGCGGAAGGCTGGTCCGATTTTGATTTAATTTTACACAGTGATAGTAAAACTGTAGTGAAGTGTGACTATATAAACATAACGGAGGCGGGTTTACAAAGTCCCAAAGTTGGACATCTCGGGTACGGCAAATATTTAAAACGATCCTGATTCGTTCTATCTAAACCAATAGATTTAAAATATATAGGTTATCTATATTAGTTTACGTGATATTGGGCTTCAAAGATTAAAATTTTTACTTTTAAACGTATCTTGGTGAAAGTTTTCCCTAAAGCGGTATTTTTTTGAAATACTTCTTTTATTTTATTAACAAAAAATAACAAAATCATTTACAGAAATAATTGTGAAGACATCTTTACGAAATCAAAAGTGATATGCATTTGTACTTGAACTTTGAAAAAAAGTATATTTTTCCCAGTTTTTTTTTTTTTTTTTTTTTGCCAAAAAATTAGTCACATTCTTTTTTTCAGTTACATATAAATTTTTTTAAGTACATGTAGAGAAATAATATAGTTGTAGTTACCATAAACTAAGAGCAACATATTATGATTGGAATATATCGTAACAGCTCAAAATAAATATTAACATAAATAACAATTGTTATGATTCCATTTTATCATATTGTGTCATATTGTATGGTTCGTTTTTTCAGATTATAATTCGAGATTTTTATATTCCATCTTATCATAATTAAAAAAAAAATAAAAACACATTAATTCACAATTATTGTTTTTGTAATTTTACCATTATATATTATGGAAGAATATCTTATATTACTTGAATCACACCAAATATAACAAAATCTTGTCTACTTATATTAATTCATGTATAAATTAAATGAGAATTATAATGAACATTACAAACCAAACATATTTAAAGCAAATAAGTTATGAATTTTTCAACCATATTTGTGAAAAGCATATTTATTTATAGCATTTTATTGTTATGCGAATAATTTTATGGTTTGAAAACAAAATATGGTTTAAGAACAAGGAAAAAGATTTATAATATAAAATAGTTATAGAAATAATGATATTTTTCATGTTAATAAAATTTTGTTTCTGGTAAAAATATTCAAAAACATGATATTTTTGTAGTCAACTATATTAAAATTTTGATTGAATGTAAACATTGAATGATAAAACTGAAACAAAATCATTGTTATCATGAAAAAATTATTTTTAAAATTAATGAAAATTAACAATGAGAATATAATATTGATGTAGTGACAATGCCGTAACCATGTTTTTTCACTTCGTGTATAGTATTTATTATTTTTTTTCTGACAGGCAATAAAAGGAAAAAACAATTTAAAAAATTTATTACTGCGAGTACCAGAGTCTTCCGAACTAGACCTATTTTTTCCATAAATTTTCTCCCCTCAATTTATCAAATCGCAAAACTGGAATCAAAAAATTTTAATATTTTTTATATGATCTAATATGTGTTTAGTTTTTTGGTAATAGAAATATTAGCTCTCCGATGTTTTTTGTAGATCTCAATCAGCAGAATCTACACATATAAAAATTTTTTAAATCGGTTAAGATATAACGAATCAGAATCGTTTTAAATATTTGTCATACCCGAGGTATCCAACTTTGGGACTCTGTGGACTAGCCCCCTTTATGTCTATAAAGTAAAAGTTCAAAACTTAAGACCCGCTACACTTCTACTATAACTGTATAAAAATTTATTGAAAACTGCAGACTTATTTCCATTTCATTTCTTGAATGATGACTTCTGAAGAGTGTCATCTAATATGAGCTCTTAAAACCTGGTGAAATTATCGGTCTGTAACAAACACAATTCATCCATTTAAAGACTTTAAGGTTTTAAAGAATGTACAAGGTTAATTTTTCATTATGATACTTTCTAATTCTAATTAAGAAACGTATATAATGTTGATATGACTCTTATCCGTACATGTGTAAAATTAAAATGTGGACACTTAATTAGTTTAAAAGTTATGACTGTTGTCCATTTTGACATGGAATCGTCCTATTTTAAGTTATAATGACAACATTATTTGGAAGACTTTGAATTATATTTTAAAACTTAAATGACGACAAGTTATACACTTCTATTTATTTGGTTTAAAATTCGTTATTTGAATTTTTTAAAGTAGTAGGCTATGATTTTTATATTATTGGTGTAGTTAGTCAAGCGCGACCATGTAATACCCCTCACCAATATGTACGCGCGTTAAACTGATTTTCGGATGAAGTCCTTATATAGAAACTATGAATATATTTGGACCGAGCCTTGTTAAACTTCATAGGCGGTTTATATACTTACATAAAACTTATTAATGCTAAATTTAAATCAAAATTTTGAATTTATATTAAATTTGAGCCTCATAAATTGATTCTCTGGAGTGGATCTTATATGGAAACTACATATGGACCGATCCTCTTGAAATTTGGTAGTGCGATTTATAGTTATATGAATTTTAATTGTTGTAAATAAAATTATTTATATTCAATTTATGAGTGTTAAAGAGATATTTTAGAATTGGTGTTATATGGGAGATATGGTCAATTAAAGGCCTATCTTGATAGTATTATTTATACCCAAATACAAAATAACCATTCCAAATTTTATTTCGATATTAATATTTTTATATTATTCATACACGTTTAAATAATTTTCAGGAAAGAAATTATTCAAACAAATTCTTAAAATTTAATAGTAATGCCGATAAAAAAAAAAATCTATCTCGAATTTCATATAAATATTTGTATATTCAAGACAATTCTGATCACTTAAGCATATTTCTGGAAAACATTTGTAAAAAGCTAAGTAAAATAATGGACCGATTCAACCACTGCCAAGTATTATTAAATAATATTTAAAATTACAGCATTTATTTCAAAAACGAAATTTACATTAACACTGAAAGGAGATTTTTAAAATTTTATAAAATTTGAACTATTGAAGTTTTTGAAATTAATATAATTTCTGAATAATTTTTTGGAAATCCTCAAGGATATTTAAAAGCAAAATATTTGAAGGATTTTTTTGACATTATAAAAGCCCGAAGGGCTTTCTAAATCATATTCTATCACTTGATATCTCCATATCGGCATTGTTAAGCAACTAACAGTTTTTAAAGTAATTCATAAAAAATTATTAATTTTGAAATTTCAAAGTTCTTTTAACACGAAATAAAAAATTGAGTACGGAGCCCTATCATAAAATGTATGTATATGGTTTAGTTCACATGTGAAAAGCGTTGTTGTACGGTGTATTACATTAGGTAAATACTTTGAGAAGGCTAAGAATATAATAAATTAAATTTTTAGAATACATTTATGCATAGAATACAACTAGAAATTTATGTGAGAGGCACTTCGAAATAATTTTTCAAAAATTTTTTTCATTTTTTTCAAAACACAAAACCAAAATTTGTGTGATTACATATATTTTGTAATCACATAAACAATTGACAATTGAATGAGGTTTTTTTCTCTCACATAAATATTTAATTATTAATCTATGTATTTATGTATATTTATTTTATCCCGATAAAAAATTTGGTGTAACAATCCTATATGCCGTTTACACCAAACAAAAACGAGTAGTTTTTTGGCTTTATTCAGTTTTTAAATAAAAGAAAACTACTAAGACAATTATGGACCTATCGACAAAAGAAATCACCAAGTTATTAGAAAAAACATAACCAAATAAAACCCGTCGACAAAAGAAATCACAAAATTACTAGAACAAACACAATATATTGAATTTCTTTTTAATTTATCTTTATTAAATATAAAAAATTAATTATATTATAATATTAAAAATATGTAAATTAATCCACTTACCATTTATTGTTCGTAAATATCAAACAATTTTATCGAAGATATTCCATTATTTCTTTTCTCACTTTTAATGAATTTGTTATATATATCACGATTTCTTATTTATTTTATTAATATTTTTACATTTTAGCAATACTAATTTGAACACCGCTATTATTTGAAGATTTTTTAAATCTCATTTACTTTTATTTATTTTTAATTTTTATTATTATTTTTCTGCAATAAATGCATACATATACTGAAATTAACTTTTAAAGTTTTAAAACAATTTTAAAAATATACGCTTAATATTATAAAATCGACAAATTTTAAAGAAACCACACTGGTCAAAAGTCCACCTTTTCTGGCATAAATTCAAAAAGCATCGTAAGTGTCTTTTTTAGTTTGTATCGAAGTCATTTTATCTAAAATTAACAAAAAAACCGATTTTAGGAATTTTTTTCTTAAACCTCTATAATACATTATTATTTGTTTTTTAAATACGACATTTACTTGTTTGCTTTAGGTTTTTTATATTAATTTTTTTTTCTAAGTTTTTAGATTTTTGTTGATTAGTAACAAATCAATTGGTTAAAACATAAAATTTTATCCTACTTGTTTGTGAAAACCAAAGAATTGCCGCTCAGGTTTATCAAAATTTAACTGAAAGAAAATTTAAGTTTGCAAGAGTTTGACGAAAAATGCCGATATTATCTGAAAGGTTGCATAAAATAGACGATTTGGCGAATACTTGCACATTTCTACATTCGTGCAAGTTCATGCCCAAACATAGCTTTTCGCCCTTCAAAGTTATATGTTATCTTGATGAACAACTCATATAAATAATATAATAATATAATATAAAATTTTAAATAAAGGTCTTCAAATACATCTCCTAGGTTGCAATTTTCATTATAAAACATTGTTATATATTTTTCTGATAATGAGATACAGCTTTTATTATACTAACTCTATTTAAACAAAAACGCTAAAAATAACATTAAACTATCAACTTTAATGTCATATCAAACTGTCAAAATTTCTAAATTATATTTAGTAATATATGTTCTTGATTACTTGGTGTGTTATAATTTATAAAATATAATATTACCATTTCCGTTCAAATTAAAAACTTTATCACAAATTTTCAATTCATTTACCTTTTATTTCCATTTCATCTTAATCTACTACTCTTTAAATATTTCGTCTCTTCACAACACTACAATTTTTTCTTTACCTAACATAGTGTCTACATTAGACAATTTTTTATCAAGATAAACGTCAAACTTAACGCGAATTTGTAGCAGGTGGAAACAGTTGCACAAAAAGAACAATATGGCGTATTAATTATTTTTTTTATATATGCAGTTTGACAACTGTAACAACCAAAATAGTAATCAGCTGTTTAATTAAGGTTACCTTGTATATATTCGCACTGATTATTACGTTTGTTTTGATAAAAATTTGCCTAATGTAGACACTAAGTAACACTTTTATCAATAACACTTATAATTTCAAACGTATGCAACACTGCTGGAAGTTAGACTGTTTTAGCCGTCGTCGAATGGGCAATATATATTACATATCCTTTATACCCGAATTTCACTTTCAGTTAAACATTTACTTAAGTTTTAACACAAAACAGTTGAAATATCCTCATCACATTGACATTTCAACAAATTTTTGATGTCTCATACATATTAAATTATTATGACATCACACATTTTATTAAAACACAAAACATATCACTTATTTTCTTCATTTTCCATCTTTTATAGACAATTTAAACACTTTTTGTATGAAAATATTTTATTTGAAAATTTAAAGAAATTTTTGTTAAGTTTACTTTGTTCAGTTTCTAAAATAACTTTACCTAGTGTCTACATTAGGCAAATTTCTATCAAAACAATCGTCAAAATCAGTGCGAATATATACAAGGTAACCTTAGTTAAACAGCTGATTATTACTTTGGTTGTTACAGTTTTCAAACTGAATATATATAAAAAAATAATAAATACGCCATATTGTTCTTTTTGTACAACTGTTGCCACCTGCTACAAATTCGCGTTAAGTTTGACGTTTGTTTTGATAAAAAAATTGTCTAATGTAGACACTATGTTAAACGCTTCGCGCCTACAACTTATCATTCACAATAAACATTTTAATCAGGGCTGTCAGATGTGGCGGTTTTTCGCCAACCATGGCAATTTTCAATTGCTTTTGGCGACAGAACTTTGCGTTTGGTGACATGGCGAATTTTTTGGCGATTACCTAGTGTCTACATTAGACAAATTTATATCAAAACAAACGTCAAAATCAGTGCGAATATATACAAGGTAACCTTAGTTAAACAGTTTATTATTATTTTGGTTGTTACAGTTATCAAACTGCATATATAAAAGACAATAATGAATACGCCACACTGTTGTTTTTGTGCAACTGTTGCCACCTTCCTCAAATTCGCGTTAAGTTTGACGTTTGTCTTGATAAAAAAATCTCTAATGTAGACACTATGTTATAAACAAGGTGGCGACTTTTTTGGCTAATTTTAAAAATTTTATTAAAATATATAAAAATAACTACTATACTACATTCACATATAACTGTTTTTAGGAGGTTTTTGAAAAATACTATGTGCTTAAACACTACTGTTCACATATCACTTTTTGGGATTTTTAACTGAGATGTTTTTCAGTTGTCACATTTTTTCGAAAATCCTAAAATAAAATGCAAATTATACACGCAGACGCCTTTTGTTTCCAAAAACTATTAATTTAAAAGTGTATTACTTAAGAAAAACATTAATTTTACTTAAAATTTTATAATTTTTATTTTAAATAGTTTTCTTGCTAACAATCGATTTTTTTATATTTGCTTATCAAAAAAAATTAAGGACCTTAATTTATAAATAGCTTCAACTTAGTTTAAGAGATTCTATCCACAAAAAATATATAATAAATTTCAGTAAATTTTTTTTTTAAATTGCCGAATTAAAATGAAGCTAATATGTCAAAAAAGACGTATTGGGTGATTCCATATCAAAACAAGCAGAAACAGACTTTCTCGGAATATGGCATCTCCGATTTCAGATTTTGGCCATTGGAAATGTCTTTTAAATAATAAACTTTCTAGTCCAAAAATATGATGTTTTAAAAAAACGGATAAAAACTAAAAACTTCATAAAGGCGTACTTGTTTAATTGTCAATAACTTCTAAAATATACATAATAGATCTCTATTTCACATTAAAAGCAAAAATATAATATTTATAGCGATATGTATAAAATTTATTTATATCAAAAGTTCAAAGGTCAAACTTAGACGTATAACAATCAAATCGGTATTTTAAAAATTCTTAAGAATCGTATATAATGTTGGTATAACTCTTATCAGTACGTGTGCAAAATTACAATGTGGACACTTAATTAGTTTTAGTGCTATTTTAAGTTATAATTTTATTTTTTATTTAAATATTTAAATTACCAATGGCTTTTATTGAAGCTGAATTTATATTTAATAAATATGGATTAAATGTTTTCTTTTAAGAACAATATAAATTTGAAATTTGGTGAATTTTGGCAATTTCTAATTAACGATTTGGCGAGAGAGGCTCAAAGAAATCTAACAACCCTGATTTCAATGATTGTTGCCAAAAGTATGGCATCTCCGGCTGAAAGACAGCTGTCAAAATTTTATCATCAAGTTGCATCGTTATTTTCGTGGAAATATTTTTTGTTTTCTAGCTTGTGAAAGATATTCTATACAAAAATTATTTTTTTTTTATTAAATTTGATTGATTAAATAAATCAATTATATGTGGTGTTATTTGGACAAGTATTTAACAATCCCTAATTATGGATTACAATGATGATTACAGACGTAGGCCACATGAACAGGAAACAACTGTCATGAAACAGCAGCAGCAACAACAACTCAATGATGAAGAAGATGCTGAAAATCATTTGGTGGAAAATTTTCAACAGCCTCTATTCGAGGAGAATTCAAATAATGATTGGAGGCCCTTAAATGGTCTACGTAGCTCGATCATGTACGATTACCAAGATCAACGACAGTATGATGCAAATGATGCCAACCACACAGGCTTTCACGACAATGTGTCAGCTGGGCAATTTGGCAAAACAACTACTGACCAGGGCGGGCACTTTAATGATATACTAAATAGCAACAGGCAAAATAAGGAAGGTGGGTTTGTTTAAAAATTAATTTATTTTAAAGAGAATTAAAATTGTATGATAATAAAATTTAGCTTCTCAATTGAAAAAGACCTTGCCTGCTAACTCTTTTGAAACCAGCAATAAGTTTGGACGAATGCATAATTTGCCCATGTTATCGGAAGATTTGCGTATCTCGAAAATCATAAGACGTCTAATGATAGAGAATAATCGCAAGGCTGCCATTGACCTGTGCAAAAAGTTGGAAACAGCTGTACGCAATCAATCGAATGTCAGCTATATATGTCGTTCATTTGATATTTTGTTCGATAATATGTTGACAGTATTACGTCAATGTCCCTTGGAATGTTTGGAGAATGCCAGCTCAATATTAGGTATCATGGGCTATATAAATCGCTACGATTTTGCTATTTACAAGGGTCATCTGACCAAGGCATATGGAAACTATAAAAATATACGTAAATATTTGATGATGGCTTTAAAGACAACATTGAGGTGAGTATATTATATAAATAAATTTCTTTAAAAATTTATAAAAAATGTGAAAAATAAAGATATATATATATATATAAGTGTGTATTTAAAAAAATGATTCAATTTTGAAAACAAATGCATATAAATTTTCTAATTTACCAATTTTCAAAAAAGTATTAAAATTCAAAACAAGAGCAAATTAGAAAAACTAATTTTCCAAAACAGTACTACATTTATTTTAAGTACCATAAAAAAAATGTCAAATAAAGTGAGCCAACTTTTAAAAAAGTACAAGTTTACCAAATGAGTATCAATGTTCATTAAAGTAGCGATTACATCGTGCGACAGCATTTTTTGCACTTAAACCCAATGTAGTAATTTATGATTTTTTCTCTTTTTTAAAGGACTTCAAAGTTTTAAGGATATATGAATTTCAAAAAAATTATTTTAATTTTTCTACACCATGTTCTTTAGCAATATGGATATCAATCTGTAGAAGATAAAGGAATATTTTGTTTTCATTCTTCAAGGAAAAACTTTTGAAAAAATGTCCTTTAAAAATTGAAACCTTTCATATCCTCGCAAAAACTCAACAAATGTTTATGTATATATAAATTAACGATATTAACTTCATAACATGCTTAAATTTTGTTTCTATAACTGCATTACTTTATTAATAACAAATAATGAATTACAAATTTTAACGCAAAAAAATTTCCTAAATAAATTTTTAATAACTGAAATCAAACATGTAAAAAATTAGTTTTTGCCTTAAAATACTTCATATATACGAAAATATAAAGATCTTATAAAGTAAATCCTTGCTCAGTTTTTCTTTTTCTTATTTTATTCCATATAGGAAAGGATTTTACAATTATAAAGGAATTAAAAATTTCATAAATTATATTTAAAAGATACTATTATAAAACTGCATTAAAAAATAAAGTTTGGGAAAATTCAAGTCCTACATATATACCTACAGCATCATAAGTGGTAAGGATACAATGCGTTTTTATAAATGTTTTTAACGCGATCAGTCCATTTAAAGATAGACTGGCTGATCGGGTAGCTCTTTTTCTGTCCATCTAAACTTTGTGTATAAATTATAGGTCGCACATGTTAAGATAATTAAATTAATAAAAAAAAATTTTGAAATATTTATTTATTAAAATTTTTTATATATAACAGTTATTAAAACAAAAATATAGGTGCAAAATTTTACAAAGATCACCCCATAATTATTCATAACTCCATTGTAAGCTTGAGTGGATAAATATTTTTTATTGTTTTTAAATATCTTTCTTATTCTAAATAAAGACTAAATCGTAGAATTAGTATTCGGGATAGTTGTCTGAAAAGAAAAGCACAAAAATTAACTGTATACAAATCTTGTATTAAAAATATGTATTAAATGTCATAAATTAAAAACTAACTAAATGTTTAATTACTTAGTAGATACAACTTAATTTTCAGTATTTTCCATCAAAATTAAAAATTCCTTTGAATAAAAGATCAGCAAATAAAAAAACTAAGTACGCACTTTTACTATATAGAATCCATACTTTCTAAAATGTTTATATATTTTTAAGCGCAAAAACTAATATCGAGTAATTTTATAAAATGAAATGTTAATAAGTAGTAATGATTTTTTACATTAATACTTAACTAAAAGAGCTACAGGAATCAATTTAAAAAGTCAGTCTTCAAGATATATTTTTTCTACATAAATTTATTAAAATTTGTCAAGGATATAAGGATAACATTTTTAAAGGTAATTTTTTTCAAAATGTTAATTCTGATTAATAAAAGTGAAAAATTTATTTATTATTTTTAATTTGATACTCTTATTGCTAAAGAATATAGTGTAGAAATAATTAAATTTAATTTTTGGAAAATTTATCTTTACAACTTTGAAGTTCTTTAAAAATGAGAAAAGATGAGTACGCCGTATTACTACATTAAAGACAAAGTTTCTGATGTATATGGTTTCAATTAAGAGTAAGAGAGAAAGTCCACGGTAACACGGTGTTATCAAAAAAGTAACAATTTAAAAAATGAACAGTAAAATAAATGTTCAATAAAATTCGAAACTATTAAATATATTATCCTAACTTAATAAACTAATAAAACACTTTCTCTTTCCCAACTTTCCAAAAACAGATGCGATGCTGTCAACTTGGATCTGAAAACCTACAGTGAACGTCTATTAAGTCTACTCAAAGAATATCTTGAAAATGCTGAAGTTTCAGAAAATTTTATTTCGATCAGTGAAACTATAGCGGAATTTTCTAAAAATTACAAAACCTCATTTCAACGACATTTTACCGATATAGTTGATATCATTATAGGTTGGCATTTAGAAGTGGAACAGCCTACTGAACTTAAACGTCATTGTGCCAAGGTTTTGCAACAATTTGCCGATTATTTTCTGAATGAACTCGATTTTACTTTCGGCCTGTTGGGACAATTTATTGAAGATCTAGAGGCCTGTCGTGAAGATATATTGGCTGAAGATACATCCCTGGAAACAAAACAACAAACTGAAATTCGTGTAGGTGCTTTTATAGGTGCATTTACTACAATCGTCAAGGCCTTAGCCTCTAAAGGAGTAAATCTTAATGAATTTGGAACGGCTGCCACTATTTTAACCAACGCCAAGGAGGCCGTCAATAAAGTGGCTAAAATTTGTTTTGATTTGACGCCTTTGTTAAGTGAAGAAACCGTGGTCAATTTAAATGAATTTTACTGTATGATTCTACTATACAATAGAAGTGTGGAGAATTTGAATGCATTTGAAAATATCATACAATTGCAATTGAAACATTTAACATCATTTAATGATAATCAACAGTCCAGTTTTCTTTATATGGTTTTAAATATTGTAAGGCAATATCGTACACAACTTCCTTTGAGTTTTATTTCACTCATAATGGGTACCGATTGCACAGTTTTACAAGATATTAAATTAAATTGTGGTTTGAAAACTTGTAAATTATTATTGAAAATCTATCATGAAATTTTAATAATAAAAAATGTACCCCTGCTGCAAGAAGCATATCGTCATATACTAGAAGATGTAAATAAGACAATAGCCTGTTTAAAAACCACAGAGGGTACTGCTGATAGCATGATCAGATGTGAAATGTTATTGAATTTTTATTTGGCTGGATTAGCTGCACTAGCTTGTCAAACTTCTTCGATTATAGGAATGTATGCTTTAAAGCCTTCTATATTGGAATTACTTATCAAAAATTGTCAGAGTTCGAGTTGCTCCCTATGGAGTAAATATCCCACTTTACATTTAGCCTTATTGGAATTAATCATAGATC
The DNA here is from genome assembly GCA_932274085.1 of Protocalliphora azurea. Classification (NCBI taxonomy): domain Eukaryota; kingdom Metazoa; phylum Arthropoda; class Insecta; order Diptera; family Calliphoridae; genus Protocalliphora; species Protocalliphora azurea. The sequence goes on along the minus strand of OW026523.1, from coordinate 124,105,479 downwards.
ATTGCATGAAAAATCATAATTTTCGAAAATCATCACGTTTACTTAGACAACATCAAGAATCACCTTCTTCGGAAAATTTTGCTATGATTTTGAAATTTTTAGCTGAATTACTGAAATGGCATGTTTCGGAGAAAATATTTAAATGGTTGGAAAATATTTTACAAGAATGTTCCGAAGATTTTGATATATTAACGCAAAAAGAAGATTTTTTGCAAATATGCGAAAATATAACACTAGCTGCTGTTAAACAGCCTTTAAAATGCTCAACTATAATAGAAACTGTGCTCAAATATCCCAAGATTCCAGAACAAATATTATCCAACATCAGAGATATTGCCTTGTGTATAACTGAGAGTTCTGATAAAAAACTTGCTGCAGCATATGTTAAAATTTTGGCTCAATTGCCTTTGGATATTTGCTTCACACCCAATTACGATAAACCATTCTATAGTAAAAACAAAGAGAAACTATTTATTCTCTATCAATGGCATAAATCATCACCTTGCTTTAATGGTTTAAGACCAAAATATTTCAAATCTTTCTTAGAATCTTTAGATCCAAATTCCCATATAAATAGTTTACTTTACCCTTCGTTTGTTGAAAAGAGTTCTTGCAATTTACAGCGTGAACATTTTGTAGAATATTTAAAAATTCTACAAGATAATCATCAATTGTTATCATATCATTTACAATATGAAGCGGCCCGTTATTGTGTACAACAAAAATTGCGCACTACTTTAGGCAAACCACAAGAAACTTTCCTGGCCATCGAAGCTGTTATAATGAAATATGCCCGTTTTCTAGCTGAAAAGGAGGGTTTACCTTTGTCATATAAAAATTTACAAAACATAATGGAGGTACAAGAAAATTGTCGCATGTTGTTAGGCTTTTTAGAGTGTTTGGAAAAACATATTTACAATTCTGCCGAGGGTACGGCTTATGCCATGCTACCGGCTGAAAAGCCAGCAAAAACATTTTTTCGTGTTAATGCACCCACTTGCAGAGAATGGTTTAAACGAATACGCACAGCAGTAAATTTGATAGCAATACATTGTATGGAACCGGAATTGGTGATAAGATATTCAGAGGTAAGCTTAATAGAAATTTCAGAAATATTATAAATAATTTATTATACTTTATGTGTAAATTTTAGAATATTTTACAAATTGAGGTCAATCACACCAACCTAGCTCTTCTAGACCGCACAGTAACCTCTTTAGTGTGGGCTCTCTATAGCTGTGGTGAATCGGACACTCTCTATGGTTTAACATCATGGCTAAAGAGTAAACATGGCAAACGTTTTGAATGGATACAATATGTAGCAGAACAAGCAAGTGGACATTTAGAAAAGGCTGCCACAGGTTATCTCTATACACTACACGATGAAAATAGCAAAAATATGGACTCGTACATGAAGGAGTTTATACAAAAACAATTGACCGAATGCTTTTATCACACAGCAAGATGGTCGGAGATCCCTGCTATTACTCAAGAATCCATTTATTCAAAACAACATTTACAAATCATGGAAAATGTCTATCAATCAGTAGGTTATCAACAACAATACAACTGGCAAAACGAAGAATTAATTACGGCCTTAGTAGAATTAACCGAATGGCCGGAAGAGTTAACAACATCTAGTGAGAAATCTAAATTAACACCCAAACTGGAAACCTATTCGTATTATGAGGTGTTGAGAAAATTACAAGATTCTTGTATAATAAATGCCAACACAAGGGATGAAAAGAAAGGTGTTTACGAATCTGTAAGAAACTGTGTGGAACAAGGTATACGAGAAGGTTTATTACGTAGTTACGAACCAGGTTTCAACAATAACCAACTAAATGAATTAATGGTTATTAATCACATTTCTCAAAAGTTATACCATAAACAAGATATTAGTATTTCTTGTCATGATAATTGTTTGGATACAAAAATGTCTTCGCTTCTGTTAAGTAAATGTTTGTATTGGTCTCTGATCAAGGGTCAACAGGATAACAAACAACAATGTGATCTATTGATAAATTTATCATCTAAGGCCCGTTTAGAAAACAATACAAATTACTGTCAATCTTTGCTCAGCCAATTCTTTAAATTGAAAAACATTAATCTGCCTCTCAATGAAATTGCTCAACTGCTGAAAACAAATCAGTTGAATATTGATTATAAAGATACTATTTTAATACAAGGTATAGAGGAATTGGTAAAGTGTCTTCAGGCTCAAACTACTTCAATATCAGAAGCTTTAGAATTGGGCTCGGCCTGTTGTTCGGATATCATACAGTTACAGCAAACACGGGAACATAATGAAAATTCTTCATATCCCACTTCCATATCAAATCTACTTTTAACCATGGCCGATTGGTTAATCATTCATCGTTTGAATAACTCAAATCTCACAAATGGTCAACAATTTCAAAAATTACAAAATCAATTACCCGACATTACTTGCTGTTCTCAAACGGACAGTGCTAAATCAAATGTTTTACCTTCTTCTGAATATTCAGTGGGTAAACTATTAAATGCTAGCATTTTAAGTAAACCAAATTCGGGAGAAGCTTGGTTTTCTTATGGCAACTGGTGTTACCGTTGGGGTAAAAAACTGATGGAGACTAAAGGGGCTGAACAAACTTCCGCTGTTGCTGTTAATGACCTTAAAGATATTAAACTTACCAAACGTAATGTTGCTTCTATACAAGATATACTAAAAGATAAATTTGATTCGGTTTCGATAGAAAAAATTATTATAGTTTTAAATAATCACATTTTAAATGCCATAAATGATGATAATACCGAAGATTTAGATGCTAATGGAAATTCTGAAAATACTACAGAAATTTTGCAGCGTGAATTGAAAAATGTTTGCTCTCTGAATATGGAAGAATTAAATGCCATACTTACAATTTGGCGTCAAGCGCAAAAGGGAGTTTATAGTTTTTACGAAGAGGCTACGAGGGCATATTTTAAATATTTGGCGATTGAAAGTGAAAATGTAGCAAAGAAGTCGAATGTTTCAAATTCAGATAATAATGAGGTAGAAGATTGTACTTTTGTTACTACTACGCTGAGGTTGTTACGTTTGATTGTTAAGCATGCTATTGGATTGCAGGTGAGTTATTCTAAAAAAATTTACTTTTTAATTGATACTTTTAATTTTAACGTTTATTCTTTTGTAGGATGTACTCGAAGAAGGTTTACGCAATACTCCGCTAAGACCTTGGAAAGTTATTGTTCCTCAACTCTTCAGCAGATTAAATCATCATGAGCCCTATGTAAGACAAAGTCTAGCAGAATTATTATGTCGCTTAGCCGTTAATCAGCCCCAATTGATAATTTTCCCAGCTGTAGTAGGTGCACAACAAGAATTAAAGCATCGCAACAATGGTGATACCCAAGTTCAACTAACCAATTGTTTTGGCACACTTCTAAATTCTCTAGCCGAACAAGCACCTGAAACTGTTTTACAAGTTCAATTGTTAGTCAAAGAACTTAGACGGATTACTTTGTTAGGGGATGAATATTGGGTACACAGTCTTTCGCAATTATATGCAGAATATTCTCCTCTTTATAATGCTCTTGATGCAGAGGCTAAGAAATCTATTAATCCTGAATTAATGCAAGCGAAATTTGAAGTATTTAGACATCATTTGTTGGCAGATTTTAAACAAATCGCTGCAATTACCGAAAAAGAACCAGAAACTAATTATGAACGTAGTTTCCAAGAACGTTTTGGCACTTATATTGAGGCAGTGTTGAAGGAGTTGGAGAAAAGTTTTGTGGAAACTAAACCTTTAGAATATTGGCAAAAGATTAAACAATTGTATAGTGTTTTTCAACAAAGACCTTTAAGAGGAAACTCTTCCACATTACGTATATCCGAAATTAGTCCTGTTTTGGCTAATATGCACAATACCACAATAGCTATGCCAGGAGTAGATACTTATGAGCAGCCAGCTGTTTATATAAAATCAGTAGATGTCACAGCTTTTATTTTCATTTCTACCAAAACTAAACCTAAAAAAATTTCCTTCTACGGAAGTAATGGTCAGCGTTATACTTATTTGTTTAAGGGTCAAGAGGATTTACATTTAGATGAACGTATTATGCAATTTTTATCTATCTCAAACTCCATGATGGCTCGTTCTTATGGATCCAAAGCAAAAACAGATTGTTTTAAAGCCAATCATTATTCGGTAATACCTTTAGGCTCACGTTCAGGTCTTATAAGATGGGTAGATAATTGTTTTCCACTTTTTGCCATATACAAAAAATGGCAACAACGTGATGCATTGCTTAAGCAACAACAAAAAGAACGCCAGTCATCGGCTAAGGGACAAGAACAAATACAACAAAGTCCTGTGGCTAACAATGCAACAAGACCCTCGGAATTGTTTTATAATAAATTAACACCCTTATTAGCTGAATGCAATCTTAAAGTTACCGATCCACGTCGACAATGGCCCATGAGTGTTCTAAAACGAGTTCTGAAGGAACTTTCCGCTGAAACTCCCAAAGATTTATTATCCAAGGAGATTTGGTGTTATTCTGCCAATGCTGTGGAGTGGCGTAAATCAGTGCGTCGGTATTCCGTGTCTTTAGCTGTCATGTCTATTATTGGTTACGTCATTGGTCTGGGTGATCGACATTTGGATAATGTGCTTATTAAATTGGCTACAGGAGAAATACTTCATATAGATTATAGTGTTTGCTTTGAGAAAGGTAAAACTTTACGTGTCCCAGAACGAGTACCTTTCCGTATGACGCAAAATCTTAAGGATGCTTTGGGCTTGGTGGGAACAGAGGTAAGTAATATTAAGTGTCATTTTGTTGTTTTATAATGGACAACTCCTGTTGTACTAGAGGCGTAATTTTAAAACACACACATTAAAAAAAAAGCATTTAAAGGTTGAGGAAATATCATATCACATGTTTTTAAATACTCATTTAAATGCAATCCTAAACTATAATAACTATGAGAATAAAAATATTTTCAAACATTTTTTCTTTTGACATCAACGTCGATTTATGATTTTTAAACCAACATTTACACATGCAATGTATGTTCGCATTAACCATTTTTATCAATGCGCACAAAAGTTGTGGTTTAAAGTTGAAACTTTAAAAGAAAAATCGTTTACTACTCAAAAAGCATGATTTTAATTTTCGCAAATTTTTAAACATGTATGTTATTTAATGATATGTTTTCACTAAATAACATACGTGAAATAGTTTTTACTATTTCAAATTTCGAACTATGGCTTATAAGTTTTATTGTATGTGAAAAAATTAGTGACGTTAACTTTTTTACTTTTGTTATTATAAATAAATAAGTAAATACGCGTTTAATTTTTACTTAAAATGAATATTTAACAAAATTTTTGCAAACATATAATTCAAATTAATAATCAAAACCGATGTCTACCATAGTAGTAGGTGAGTTAAGAAATTCAGTTTTTTGTGTCATGAAAAATACGAAGATTTTATAATCACGAAAGGAGCACGATTAACCAAAGAAAAATTTGATTTACAGATTGTAGGATCGCAGACAAAATAATACCAATTTTAAGAGAAAATATCTACATATCTGGATGGAATGTGGTTCATTCTTTAAATTGGTCTGTATCTTTTATCAAAAAGACCCACGAAGTAAAAAAGTTCCAGAAAAAGTGTAAAGGCAAAAGATAGGATGAAAATTACGGAAACTAATTTTTTCTAAAATATGAATGCTGTCCAAAACGATTAAAGTACTTTACAGTATCTTCAAAAACATTAATACCGCTATAGTCAGTATAAATAATGTTTATTTAATTTTCTATAATTTTTTGTTTTTTCGTATTTCCAATTTTAACTATTAACAGAATTCCCTACAGAGATCAAAACTCCTATCTTTTATTAAAATAATACGGAACAACATTTTTAAATTTGAACAATATTTTAAAAATTGCATCAAATTTTTGGCATTTTTGAATTTTTAAACGCCCACTTGACTTGGAGTTGTTATTTATTAAGAAATTTTGTTTACACGATATTTTAGACAATTTCAATAAAATGTATAATATTTGTCAGACCCGAAAATTTACATTTTGTTAATATATAAGCTAATTATATGGAAAATTGTGATAATGCTACCCCATGCCAGGGTTTCTGACATTAACGTCATAAACGTCAAACTGTAGAAAATCTGTTATCTTTTAAATTTTGTTCTCAAAATTTAATATCACATGAGCGCAAATTTTCTATAAAAAAAACTGCGAAATTTAAAAAATCGTAAACTTTTGTTCCATTTTCTATCACCGCATAAGTTCCTTGAGATTTTAAGTGAATGAACTAAAATTTATTTTGTAAGTTCTAAGAAAATCCCTCAAAAGTTTTTCTGTTTTACAACTAACTAGGTTTCAAAGAGATTCGAAATTTTTTTGAATTTTCTCATTATAATTCCTCACCATAATTAAATGTATGATATGCAATAAATTATATTAAAATTAAATAAAATTTCACACTAAAATATTTTTACATTCTTCTCAATGCAGTCCTTACAAAAGTTATTTTTACTCTTATAACTCTAAATATGTATTATTTAAATTACAATTCTACTTTTTTTCATATTTTCTTGTTTATTTTAATGCAACGATAAGCAATCCGATGTTGTTGACATTGATACCGTATAGATTTTTGGTAAAGGTTCTGCTTTCACTTGCAACGGCAAGCCATTAATTACACACACATCAACATCAGTTCCACTAATCACATACTCGTCAACATTATGATTTATAGGTATATTAGCACTTGATAAAGAACATCTTTTGTGTGCTATAGGTGAATCGTTGCTGGAACAACGTTTTTGTGACATAGGTGACTCTTTGCTAAACTCTGGTGCTGTCTGATAACAATTAGGAGATTTACAATGCAATAGCCGTATAAAAGCTTTACGGAAATTTGAATTTTTCCACGCATAAATAACAGGATTAAGAGCTGAATTTGTCATGGCTAATGAAAATGTTGCTTTATATAGTAGTGGTGTTATATTGTAAACTTTAAAGATTTGTGAACAGGCCACTATAAAGTAGGGAAGCCAGCAAATGGAAAAGCAACCCATAATAAAGACAACAATCTGAAAAGAAATTAATTTTTATAATTTAAAATTTTTTAGCTTTAAAAAGTAGCAGCAGTTGAAAACACTCACCTGTACAGATCTCCAATCTCGTTGTAGATAATTTGTTCTTTTTCCCCGGGGATTTTTTAATTGTTTTGCCTGTTTAGAAGCTTCTTTCATTATGCGCCAATACATAAATAACATTAACATCCATATAATGGCAAAACCCGGTGTTATTATGCCTGCCATATACCAGGGTGGCAAAACTTCATCAAACTCACATTGAAACGCAGTATTCCAATTGTTCCAAAACATTGGAACTGCTGCCACTGTAGCGCCAACTAACCAATTACATGCTATTATAAATATAGCCACTCGTCGTGTCATGTATCTGGAGAGAATAAAAAAGTAAATTGTTTTGATTATATATATAATTGATATTGGTATTATGATTAAATAATAGCAAAGATACTATACTAAATTTAATGCTACATCTCCGAAATAACTGTTTACACAAATTTTAATATATGTTGTGATTTTAATTTTATATTGTGAAATAATTAAAACAATTATTGAACATATCTTGCTGAAATACTTTGCTACACCTACATTAGACATTTCTAGTAATATATATATATATATATATATATATATATATATATTATATATATATATATATATATATATTTATATTATATTTTTATGTGTGTATGTAAATGTTCTTATAGAGTAAACAACTCATTTTACGCAAATACTTTCTTACGAAAAAAGGTTTTTGACAACTAACTTCCTTCCGTCTCTTTTTTTTTTACTTTTTAATGTAAATTCGTTGATGCGAAAAAATATTATATAAAAATTCTGTTCCCGTATATCGTTTAATTTCTGAAAAAGATATTACCTTCTTACTGTATCACATAGAATGATTTTACTGTATAACATAGAATGTGTAGTATAGAATGATTTTTGCTGCTCTTATGGTTTAATAAATATTGACAATTCCTCGAAAGAATGCCCAAATATTTAACGAGTGTCTCAATTTTAGTTTCTCGAAACTGCTTTTTTACTTTAAAAAACCTTAAAAATCTCAAAAGTATGTGACTTTAAAAAGCAATATTTCTTGAAAAGCTTTATGGATTTTAAAAATATTACTTTAAAATACATTTTAATGCAATTGCATTTTCGTTAAATATGTTATTTCAAATTTTTAGTTTTAAATACACAAAGCCTTCTTGGAGACATTTCTATTAAAAGTTACATATTTTTGAGCTTTGAGTTACGTACTTTTTGGCTTTTTAAAATGCTAAATAAAATCGCGAATTTTTGCAATATCGCGAAATTAAAAACTGAAGTCAATATATGTTTCAATTGAGTTTTTAAATTTTAATGTAAATTTAATGGAATTTACATATTGATCATATTTTTTTTTTATTTTGAGGTTATATTTTGAATTTTTAAAGAAAATAATTCATTGAAATCCGACCCCCAATGATGACAATAGAACAAAAAATAATAAATAAAAATAGTAACCTTGTAAACAAAAATCTGATTTTTGGTTAAATTTCAAAATTAATTCCCTATTTCGTATTTTTGGTGAAATAACGAAAAATCGGATATTTGATAAAAATTACTCGAGTTTTTGATGAAATTTAAAATTATTGGTGAATTTTATTATTTTTGGTAAAATTTCGAGTTTTTGCCAAAATTTCTAATTTTTGATGAAAGTTCGAATTTTTAGAGATATTTAAAAATTTTGATGACTTTTCGGTGAAAAAAAAAAATATTTTTTTTAATTTGATTATACATCGAATTATAAATTAATAAATAAAATTGTAACTTTAACAGTTTTTCTTCGATTTTAACAAATCTTGCAAAATAATACAAAAAAGTGTTGCTAAGGTTAAAAAATTCGATAAAATAATAGTTTCGAGTAATTTGGATATATTTTTATACCCACTGTCAAAAAAGATGGGGGTTATATTGGATTTGTCATTCAGTGTGGCACAAGTCGAAAAATCATCTACTCCATTAAGCACATATATTCTGGATCTTGATAAGATTCAGAGTCAATCTAGCTATGTCCGTCTGCCTGTTGAGAGCAGGATAGGGCTCGAGGCGGAACACGTAGGGGGACGAAATTTGGATCAAATATTTGTCTTATATAAGGTTTGTTTGGTATTGAAAATGGGCAAAATCAGTTCATAGACAAAAAAAGTTATGAACCAAATACTAGAAACACAGGGTATCCAATATAACTCCAGTTACTGATATCTTAAAAACAAAAGCATGTGCAACAATGAAATTTTGATCGAAGTGATCGACGTGATCCGCCCACCTCCCATATAAGGTGATATTTCAAATTATGGTGGCACAGAAAGTTGCAGATGGTGGGCATAACAGATTTAGCGAATATAACATTTTTAATTGTTAAATTTAAAATTCGTTTAAAAATAAATTTTTTGAGTTTGTTCGATAACTTAGATTTTATGGGTGTATTAAAATTTCTGAAAATTGTAGAGTAATCAATCTACTTGTTATGCTCTACGACCAACAATAGGTCACTTTAAAAGTATATATAAAATTTTTTTCATTTCATCGGGTTATCATCAGGGCAACCAAAAATATTCAAAATCATATTTTTCCCAGAGTTCAGATGAACCACACTGTGAGTTATTTATCCGTTCATTCATTTTTATTATAATATATATATATTCTAATAATTATTATTTCATGAAGTTTTTTTTTAGCATGAAGATAGATATTTTCGGATGGTTATTATAATTTTAAAGTTAGAAAAATTTATATTTACATAATCTATTCTTGTATGCATATTCATGCTTTTTTGCGTATTTCTGTGCATTATATACAAAAAAAAATTATGAAAAAATTAAATTTTTGTATGAAAAAACTGGTTGTCACGTTTCTAAAATATTAAAAATAGTAGGTCACCTTGTCCAAGAGCAATTATTATTGCATTTACGAATGTATTTTTAAATAAACAGTTTACCTTTGCATTATTGCCTTTAAAGAGGTTTCAGTTAGCCTTCATTGGAGCCTTGAATCATTAAAATCCATCTACATTATAAAGGGATATTAACATTTAAAGTTACCTATTTTTTAAATTTTTTAACTTTTATAAAAATTTAAACCATGAATAAATTCGCGATTTTTTGGAATTGGGAAAAATAATGAGAAAGACTAAATTACTCCATAGGTTATATGCGTACCAAATAAGAACAAAATCTGATGACGCTTTTTAAAAAATATATGTATATGAATCCATTATTATGTATTTTCACATAAGTTCTATATTAGAGAAATTTTGTGTCACACGCGTTTTAGTTTACCACCATTTTAGGCACATATTGCTCCTAATGCAATTGTGAATCAAATCAAGATGTGAATCAAATCAAATCTGTTGAAACTCTTTTTAACACTACAATAATCACAGACTTAAAAAAAACATAGTAACAATTAATGTTTTATTTCTATACCAGATTACCCTCGATTTGCGTGGTTTGTCAGTAAATATTCAAAAAGTAATGTCAAAAAATGCTAAATGGCTCAAAAAATAACACCAGAAAAAAAGTTAATATTTGTTTAATTTAAAAAATTGTTTTTCTCGTTCTCATTAGTTTTGGATGTCTTTTTTTTCAAAAATATTGTAATATATTTATAAATGAAATATAGAACAGCACAAGTCACCCAAAAAATTACCATAAAAATTTGGGTTATGTCAAATTTTAGAATTCTGTTGATATGAAAAATTACTCAATGTTTTGAAATAATTTTTCATCATATATATTTACACTTTTTAGAAATTTGGATATGTTTCAGAAAAAGCGTAAAATTTGTTATTTTAAGCAACTTTTTTTGACAAAAATGTTTCACCAACAGCAACAATTAAATTTGAATAATCAACTATAATGATCGTTGGAATAAAACACAAAACATATATATGTCTCATTTTCCGCTTTTATAAGATTTTCTTTAAGGTTATATTCATGAATATTTTCCATGGTTAATGAAATATATAAAAAAATTATAATATAGATTTAGTTAGTTAGTTTTGATTTGGAGAATGAAGCACCGCAGGCGAAAATTTTTTATATATATATAAATATACAAAAATGCCTAAATGAATGATTCTATAAAAATAAAATTAGTAATAGCAAATTAGAAATTATGTATTTTCTTCGTTGTTTTAGCTTTCTTAAGGTAATTTTAAAATTCAAAAAAAGCTAGAAGCTGAAACGAAAATTTTGATGCTGAAAACAAAATAAAAAGACTAGATATAGCCTTAAAAAAGCTAAACTGACAACGCTGATTGAGACTTAATACGCAACCAATATAATTTCATTTATATTTTTATCATAATAATAACAGAAGGTAGAATCACTTGAGAGAGTTTTCAATTTAAATTCTTATTAAGTCAAAAACTCAAATTTGAAAACTAAAGAAAAAAAATAAAAATACGTTTGAAATAATATAAAATATAAAAAATTTGCTCACAAAAAACATTTTATTTAAAATAATATATATATATATATATACAGCCATGGACATTAAATTAGCACAAAACGTTTTCATAAAAACAATCATATTTTTTATTGTATTTTAGATATAGCAACAAAAAAATTTAAACATAAAAACTTAAAATGAATATTCTTCTTTAAAAAAAAAAACAAAAACTTAAACGAAATTGCCAATCGACTGCTCATTAAGGCCTGAAACATATCATAAGCCAGATTTTAGGTGGACATTAAAATAGCACAAATTAAAGTTTCTGGAATAGAAATAGTATATTTTAATAAATAGTAAAAATATTAATGTTTTTAGTTTACATAATCAATATTTTGTAGAGTAGCCTTTATTTTCAATCACCGCGTGGCATCTACGGGACATGCTTTGAATCAAATTCTGGCAACGTTCTTTTGGAATCGAGTACCAAGCATTCCGTATTCCAGTCCACAGATCATCCAAGTTTTTGTACTTTTGTTGAGCAATTGCACATTTCACATCGTTCCAGAGGTTTTCAATCGGGTTTAAGTCAGGACTTTGCTCCGGCCAGTCTAAAATGGGAATGCGTTCTATAGAAAACCAATCCATTACCAGCTTTGACGTGTGTTTGGGGTCATTGTCGTGCATGAATGTGAATGAAACTGGCATGTGTTCAAAAGCATATGGTTCCATTTTGTTCTTCAGAATATCCAAATACTGATATCGGTCCATTTTTCCATTAATTTTAACAATTGGACCCACACCGTGCCATGAAAATGATCCCCACACCATAATGCTTCCTCCCCCATGCTTTATGGTCTTCTGAGTGTAGCGTGGATTTAATGCCTGGCGTTTTGGTCGATGAACAAACACTCTACCATCCGGTCCCATACGATTCACCTTTGTTTCATCACTCCAAAGTATTTTTTTCCAGAATAAGAGGTCTTTATTTTTGTGGCTATATTTTTTGGCTACATTTTTTTTGATAGAAGTGGCTTCTTCCGGCTTCAGCGTCCAAAGAGCTTTGCGTCATTAAGACGTCGTCGTATGAGCCTGTCTGATAAATTTAACCCAAATTGAAGGTTAATTTCATTGGCAATATCACGTGACGACATGAAAGGGTCCTTCGTCGACTTCCGAACAATAGCACGGTCCACGACTTTGGTTGTTTTCTTGACACGTGGCTTTTGTTTTTTGTTTTCTGTTGCATTAATTACGTTTGATTTCAAGGAAATGATCACATTATAAACCATTTTTCGCGAACGATGCAAAATTTCGGCGATTTCAGCCATCTTTTTCCCATCATTCCACATGTTGACGATAATGCGTTTCTCCTCTGGCGTGCAATCTTTTCCTCGTCCCATTTTTTGCAAAAATTAATTTAAATTACACAAAATTAAAAGAATTTAACGTAAAAAAAAATTACGCGAACAAAACTTTTACATACAACACTTTTATGCACTTTGTGCTAATTTGCTGTCCAACTGGAATTTAGCTAATGACACAAATCAGCAATCAAAACAAAAAAAGGCGAATGATAACGGTAATATTTTTAATTAAGCAAAAGCAAGATGTTGGTATGCAACAGTGCAGACCAAAACAATTGGTCTAATTAGAAAAAAAAATTAAAAAAAAACACAATCAAAATATACTATCATTTTGTGCTAATTTAATGTCCATGGCTGTATATATATATATATATATATATATATATATATATATATTTATATATTTATTTATTTTTTTAAATAATTGAAAATATTATTTATTTTAAATTATTGTACTTTAGTGAAATTTTTAAAATCTGTACCGCAATTCCGTAACGTTTTAGCTACAAAAATTTGTCGTTAAGCATCGAAAATTCGTTATTTGTCAAATTTTACCGATTTTTGTCGATAAACATCAGTAGTTAACGATAAGTTTCGGTAAGCTAACTACAAATAAAAAGCTGTCATAAAATAAGATAATAACAAGTAAGAAAGGTATAGTCGGTCAAGCCCGACATATGATACCCCACACCATACCCCACGAATACAGAACATTTCGTTAATACTAATATTTATATAAATTTATGCACGTTAGGGTGACTCCCGAAAGTGGGCTTATATTTGAGCTATGGTAAATTATGGAGCGATTCTCATAAAATTTGTCACTGTGATTTCTACTTATATAAAACTTATTTCTGTCGAATATAAACTTAATACTAACATGTGTAAGTGATTTATGCATGTTAAAGTGATTTTCGGAAGAGGGTTTTATATGGGAGCTATGGACTATTATGGACCGATCTTCATTAAATTTGGGGCAAAAATTGATACTTATACAGAACTTCCTTACACCGAATTTCATTAAAATATTGCTATATTTAAGGCATTTGTGATCGTTAAACCCCTATGCCTGGAGGACATTTGTATGGTGGCTAGGTGAAATAATAGACCGATCATAACCAATTGAAATAGGCTTCTTCCTTGTGTCAAATTCATTTCATTATCTTCAAAATTGCGACCTGTACTTTGTGCAAAAAGTTTACATGGACAGCCAGCCAGACGGACGGAAGAACATCATTAGATCGACTCAAAAAGTCATTCCGAGTTGATTGGTATACTTTAAGGTGGGTGTTGGATAGTTTTAATGTTGTTAAGTCTTAAAATGTATTATAAAAAATGTAATTTTGGATCTTAAATACCATTTTTTAATTTTGATAACACTGTTTAATAATTTAATTAGAAAAATATAATGAATAATAAGGGCATTCGTTTACGTAAAATGTTTTATTGAGTTTTCGTTTCGTTTTTAGTAAAAATTTATGTTTTTTTTTTTCAGAAAATTATAATTTATTTGTAAAAAATGGGATTTTTGTGAAATGTGGATTTTTAGTAAAAATTTCAAATTTTATACAAAATTAGGATTTTTTGTGAAAATTTATTTTTTTATAGAAATATTTTTATTTTAGTGAATTTTTAGTACATATAAAAGAATACTTTTATATTTGTTGTTTGATGGAAAATATTCTTTAGTAAATTTTAAAAATAAGTTTTACATCGTTATGTTATTTATAATTACAATACAAATGTTCAATGAACGGGCCTAATATAATACATGCAACACCAAATTAATTTCACAAATATTTCCAACAACATACCATAATATACTCATATTGTTATGTTTTTTCACAATTTCTCAAGAAAAAAATTAAAAATCCAATTTTAATAAAAAAATTTTTTTTTATTTTTTTTTTTTTTTCAAATAATGACATTTTATCATTTTTATCTATATTCGACGTTAAAATATACTGACAAAAAAAAATCGTTAACTAATAGAAGAGAATAACAACATCTTTAAACAACCGATATTTTTCGTTAGTTAACGATATCGATAGTAAGTGAATAAAAGTTATGGAATTGCGGTATTGATATTTATATAATTTAGCAATTCTTTTAATTCGATTTCTGCTATTAAAATTTGTTATTTTTAAAAGCACTTTAATTAACTACCATGTTAGGTGGGGGGATTTCTGTCTCATTCAATATTTTTCCATACAAAAGTGCAAATAAAAATGTTATACACTCACACACACTCTCACTCACCTCCTATAATGTAATGGATAAACGATTGCAATATAACGATCAATCGATATTGATATTAGTGTTAAAATCGAGACACAACAAGCAAATATTATCAAAAAGAAACGCACTAAGCACAATCCATGTACACGGCCCCAATTCGATCCCAAATAAAACGCCAAATGGTAAGGCAAACTTAAACCGACAATAAAATCCGAGACGGCCAAAGAACAAATAAACATATTCGATATGAGGCAACGTAAACGGCGACATGAGCGTACGGCTATAATCGTTAGAGCATTACCGCCCAAAATGCAAATTAATAAAATAATATTAGTAAAGGCCCATAGAATAGTATCCCAGCATAGATCCGTAACAACATTGATGGGATGGACATTAATTAAAGTGTTATTAACCACTGTAGAAGTTAAAGGTAATGTTGTTGTTGTGGTCAAATCAGTTATGGAAAACTCCATAGCATATTGTTTGGAAATTAGTTATTTAATTTTTTTCTTCTTTTTATTAAATTTTTTATTTAAATTTTGTTGATCTTCGTTTCTTGTTTTGTTTTAATAATGTTTTATTGTTTTACACTGTTTGTTAGACATTTTGTTAAAACCAGTAGTTAATTTAATTTTATTTTCAAAATAATTTATTTATGTAAATATTTGTTTAGTTTAGCTTTTTTTATTAAATTTTATTTGTTTTTTATTATTATTTTAAGACTAAATCCGTTGTATTAGAAAAATATCAACTTATTCGTTGTTAAACAGATTGAATATTGACTATGATTTAAACTCAAATATACAAACGCTGTTATTTTTTTTTTTTTTTTTTTTTATTTTCTTTACCGTCTTTTTGATTTTATGATTACTACTATTAATATGTATGATATTGTTGTATATTTGTTGTACATACTAACTATAAATAAATTTATACGTACTAATATATATACTGATATTCCCAGCAAAACAAAATAAAGGCATGATGAACTTTCGTTTTACATGATTTGAGTATAATTTTTTTACAAATGTAAAATTAGTTTACTAAAACATTTAAATATTTGAATAAGGAATTCAATTCTGAAGCTCTTGAATGACTTCCTTAATAATTACTTTGTTTTTGTATAAAATGTTTTATATGCATAAAAATTAATTTTGTTGAATGAATTATTTAGAAATTATACAAATATCAACTTCGAACTATGTACATCTAATAATTTTTTGTTGGGTTAGTTTATAACTCTTTTATTATGTGGGCGGGATTTTTTTCTATTATACTGCTGAAAATGTTAAAAAAACGCACTGACTTTCTTCATGGGACTTTATTCCTATTATTTTAGTTAAATTTTTATTTTGTTTTTGTTTGTTTTCCTTCTGCCGGTACTTTGTTCATCGAATACAAAATTCACACAAAAATTATACTAACATATGTATGTATGTCGTCAAATTCACTGATATTTTTTGATAAAAATTCATATAAAAACAACAATTACAAATACAAAATTGTAACTTCATTTGGGATATTTAACCAACTGCGAATGCTACAACTGATAACAACAACAAAAATATATCAACCCAAAATAAAAATATAGATTGAGAGAAAAAAAATATGTAAATAAATTTAACAACAATACAAACAATAAATAGTAAATAATAAAACAATAGCAACAATAATAAATTTATATTAACAATCCTCAAAACATCAGGAAAAACACATGTATTGTTCCTTAGAGT
Organism: Protocalliphora azurea; assembly: GCA_932274085.1. Classification (NCBI taxonomy): domain Eukaryota; kingdom Metazoa; phylum Arthropoda; class Insecta; order Diptera; family Calliphoridae; genus Protocalliphora; species Protocalliphora azurea. The sequence continues at coordinate 124,088,590 of OW026523.1, read as the reverse complement.
ACGTAGAAAACACTCTACTGTCGTGTTATCTTTGTGTCATTAATAATTTTTATTTGTTTTATAATGTTTCTCAGGATATTAGGGTGATCAGATTTTTTATAAAGTTGAAAAAAGTGAGCCAAGTACCTTTGAAATATTGTTTTGGATCAGATACCTAAAATTGATATGCAAAAGCATAAAATGTATGTTATTGTTTAATGTGTTTGATATTCTTTTTTATATCATTTGTGGCGACTTTTAAATACTTCGTTTGTGTATTTGTAATTTATAAAATTTATTTTGGAACCTTGAGCAACAAATTTGGAGCCACCCTTACATACAGTATATAAAATCAACAGTTGCATTCAGCTAATTAGAAATGATATTATAGTTAGATTAAAAAACATTTAATTTAGTAAAATGTGAAAGGTGTTTTGATCGAAAATATAAGTTTATTAGACTTTATGGCAATGTTAGGAACCGAATTTATATTACATTTTAAAATATCATCCAATTAGATCAATATTTACCTGAGATTTTGTCTATTGAAAATCATCAGAATCAGTTCATAATAGCTGCATTACAAGCAAAAAATACAAGTTATAGTGCTATATTCGGCTATACCGAATCTTATATAATTTTCATTAATATATTTTAAATTAATGAAACTACAAAAATGTCAAATGAAAACATTAATTAAAAAAAGATATTTTGTAAATTTATGGACCAATTAAATTCGAAAATATTTGTCACAGATCTGTGCAAGAACGAAATCCGTAGCTTATATAGGGACTTCAAAAATTTTAAAAAACCGAATATGGTATAGCTTATTGTTATTTTTTCAGTGTCTATGTAACAACTATATGCAAAGAAATCATTAAATAATATCATTAAACATTAATAATATATATATATATATATATATATATATATATATATATATATATATATATATATATATGACCGATCTGTATAAGAACTAAGCCCGTAGATTATATTGGAGTTTCAAAAAGTCTGAAAATGTGTATTTTATGCATATATATATATATATATATATATATATATATGTATATATATATATATAATTTGTAATACCCACATAATATGCAATACTATACTTTTTTTCTGCGCTTCAAATTAATCGAATTGTTAGTTATTTATCCGTTTTGCACAATTTTAAGAATTTTGACATTTTAATGCATATTTTAGTTTAATTTAAATTACGTACATATTTTTACATATTTTACACTTAATAGCATAATTTTGTATATATTTCACTAAAGATCAAATTTTACGCTTAAAAGCACACATAATTACATCATTTTTCAATTAGATCATTTTCATACTAAAAATTATAGAAATTATATTTATTTTAAAAATTTCTTATCAAAATCAACTAATTTTTGTCGTGAAAATGTAGATAATTTGAAAATTAATTTTTGTGAGTATATTTTCAAATTTTAAGGGCATATTTTTCGATTTACAGAGCATTTTTAATGCGCATAAAAAACTTTTATAAAGTATTTTAATTGTCATGGTAATGAATTATTAGTTATCCCCAATATGCCAAGAATACACAGTTCACCGCAAAATATTCTTACCAAAACGAATGATTTTGTTTATCATAATATGTATTTCTAAATAATTAAACATTAATGTTCGCCCTTACATACATATGTATGTGTGAGTTAATATATATATATATATATATATTTATATATATATATATATATATATATATATATATATATATATATATATATATATATATACACTGTCGGACAAAACAAAGTGCGGTTTCCTACTCTTGCTGTTGGTTTCATAATAATTTTCTTCTAGGTGCATTATCGGATAATTTTTTGGTATCTAGGTATTTGTCGCCTTATATTATTTAATTTAGTAAACAAAAGAAGTTTTTGAATTATGTGCATTTCGTATTTGGAGGAAAAATGTTGTATTGGTCGTGGATTTTATGCGACAAAATAAAGAAACACTTTACTAAATTTTTTAATTTGTCTTCCTATTTTTCAATTTTTTGTTACAAAATGGAAGGTAAATGTTTCTATTCAAATTATTATCACATTTGAAAAATAAGGATAGATTCGTCCATTATTGTGTACTCTTTAACCACAATACCATTTCGTTATACAAAATGACAATTTAGAATGAAAATTAGTAGAAATTGTGACAGCATAAACCTTAAGACTACGAAATAAAATCGTAACGATATCGAAATTCTCGCTAAAAAAAAACTCATTTACGTAAGCGGAGAGATAAAGGAAGACGTAATTTTAACTATTACTACCCTGCTATTATTTATAAAAAGTTAAAATGTCTACCTTTTTAATGGTTCTTTCCAAAATTTGTTCAGTTTTTAGTATTTTCTAATAAAATTTTGATCACTCATTTAAATAAATTTATTTTAGAATTATTCTGTGACTTTAACGATTATTTTTCCATTACGAGTCGCTTTATTATATTAGCAACACGTAGAAGCGACTTTTGCTTAGAATAGATACTTCTAAAACTCATATGTTGGAGCTTTCCCTTGACAGTAATAGTAAAATAGTTATATTTTTTTATCTTTTTTATCTCTTTGGATGATGAAAGTCATTGTCTTTTGACGAGGATCGCGATATCGTTATTAAAATTCAGAATTTTTAAAGCATCTATTTTCCGTTTTGTAACAAAAAATTGGAAAATTGGAAACCAAGTTAAAAAATTTTGTAAAGTGTCACTTTATTTTGTCTCACAAAATCCACGACCAACACAATATTTTTCCCCCTAGCATAAAATGGAGATAATTTAAAAACTTCTTTTGTTTACTAAATTATATAATATATATGGATACCAAAAAAAAGTATCCCATAATGTACCTAGAATTCAATTATTATGAAGTAAATAGTAAGAGTAGGAAACCGCACTTTATTTTGTCCGATAGTGTATATATATATATATATGCTATATATGCTGTGGGAAAAATCAGTAGCGTAGTCTATAAAATAGTAAAAAAATGTTTTCGAAGTCAATTTTATTGTATCACATTAATAAGCGTTTAAGTTTATTTTCAAAAAAAAATATTTTCGTGGATTCCAACATTTGAATATGCACAATTACAATGCAATATGGGCATACTTATCCCCCTCATTACCTACGTCAATGTTTATTTCAGACATAACTTTAGGGAATAAAATAAAATAAAATATCTGTCTCATCAAGGTGTTATTAAAGCCTTTCAATTAATCGTAGTAATAGAGAAAAATTAGTGAGACTTAAAGCTTTCCCTGCAAGCAAAATAATACGAAAATGATTCGAATTCGTATTGCTTAGAAGAAAAATTTTATTGCAGCAATAATCATAGTCGCATTGCGAAAGTTTCCCCCCTCCGAAGAGATTGTGCATTTCAGGCGATACATCTGAGCAATAAGAAATCAATACGCCTGGATGAAAAGTAGGCAATATTAACAGATAATCGTCTAGGTTAAAAAAAGAAGATACCGTCAGATAATCTTCTGAAGGATTTAATAAATGTATAGAAAATTTATCGCCAAATAAATTTTGAAATAATATAATAAAGAAAATTTTTACATATAAAGTATCCATTATTTCCATTTTTATTATTTTTTTTTTTTTTTTTTTTTTGCTAAAAGGCAAACAAATTTTTTCAATATTTTTCATTTTTGAACAATTTTTCGACAACAGAAAAAATTGTGACTGAAAAATAAAAGTATTGTATTAATTTCTTCCAGATGATCCCAATGGGTTATCAGCTATTTATTACTGAAAAAAGGCGATATGTTGAGGATGAAAATAATAAAAAAAAATAAAAATTTTTATTGTTTATTGCCTAATTTTCTTTAAACTGATAAAAATACATTATTAGAAAAATATTGCTTTGATGATTTTTGTCCCAATAATAAAATGAAGATGTTGCGTAAATTTCTTCTAGGAAGATATCTTCAAATGTTTGTAGGGTTATAGAAAAAAAAAAAAAAAAAAAAAAAAAAATATATATATATATATATATATATATATATATATATATACGAATGCATTTATTCTTCACAGTTCAGCTCCCCTTAAATTTTAACTTATACTAATGTAATTATAAGATAATTGTTTAATTTTTATCTATAACTATTAAGTACATACTATCATCTACAAAACAACATTTTTAAGAGCTAATTCTTTAGAGGTGATTGGGGCGAAGTGAAGCATACTTTAATTAATATTTTTTTTTTTTATAAACTTTTTGTGGATAAAATGGGAAATGTTAGAGTAAATTGGAAAGTATTAAAAATAACAAATTCAAAGATATTTAGCATTTATTAAATAATTTTAAATGATTTTTATATTTACGAGTCCTCTCGATTACTAAAAAACAAGTAAATAATGAAAACATATAGGTAATAACTGATAAAACTAATAGAAAATAATAAAATAAAATTTATAAAAATATGCCGTTTTTTCTCGTATTTGGAATAGTTTAATTCATAGGTGTAATAAATTGCAAATATTTTCGCACACTTTGAGTGTATCATATTTAGCGTGTTACAGCATACACTACTTCCGCAATTTTTAAATTCATATTTTCTTACTTTAATAAATTCATATTTTCTTACTTTAATGTACATGTTGGTTCTAGGAATTTTTTATGTTATCCATGGAATTTACTAAGCTATTTCCCATTTTTATATGTTCTATTGCCTTACTAAAACATCAAATTTTTTTTCTGTTATAATAAATTTTGTTATATATGTTCATATCATGGGTGATTAAACAAATTATTTACTATATTTCAAAATTAACAAAAAAAAAAAAAAATGTGAAGAATTTTTTTTTTTTTTTATCTTAAAATATTTTTACTAGATTACCCCAATTCCACAATTTTTACATCAAGTAGAGATCTGAAAATGGATATGTTTTTGAGAGAAAATTTTTTTGCAGTTTATATACGTACAAAATAAAGTATTTAATTTTGTATTCATCGATTTAAAAATGCTCTTGATTTGAATATATTCGACAGAAACATCTACAAAAAAAATTAAAAAAAAAATACTTTTTCAGTACATTTTATTTTCTTGCGCTCGAAAAGCAATAAAATCAGAGATTTCGTGTATGAAATATAATTTAGAAATGTAATGCAATAATGACAAATATTTACCAGTAACCGTTTTTGAGAAAAGATTAATAATTACCATACGTCATCATACCCCCTTTCCCCTATAATAAACATTAGGCATAGTTTAAATTGTGCAAAAATATTCCTTATTAATATTTGACTAATGTAAAAAACTAACTATATAGTCATCGTCGTTAGCAGAAATAATTTATTGCATATTAAATTTTGAACTTAGCTATATTAAATAAGATTCTTTTTAGAAAACTCATGACGACGTGAGAAAAAAATCTCTCTTTTGTGAGAATGTGAGTTTTTATTAAAGTTCAAAATCCATTTCTATTTAAGTAAAATCTTCAAATGTCTGCTGCAGAGTTTAAGTGAGTAAGGTCAATTGACTTTATATTCTTATACTGAATATTTCAAATGATTTCCTTTTAAAAAATACCACTATTTTATTTCAGGATGGAAAAATTAAAACTATTTTTTGCATTTTGTGAAATGTATTGATCTTGATTTTGACATATTCAAAAATGTTATTCAAATATGTATTTGTAGAGTTAAAGAATGCGGTATTTATTTAAGTATAGTAAACATAAATAACACTGGTCTGCAAAGAAATCCTTCTTTTAACAAAAACAGTTTGAATATGATTTTGTCTTTTTGTTTTAAAGGCAGAACTTATTTATTATTTATATATTTTTTTTTTAAATGTCTGTTTTGTAGAATGTGTAATAGAATACGACATGAAAAGTAAGATAATTATAACTTAATAAATATGTATTTAAATTTGTGACAATAGAAATTATTATTTTAAAAACATAATTTTGAGCAAAGTAACTATAAATACTATGTTATCACCAGACAACCGAAAATTTTTTAATTGTATTTTGTCGCAGAAAAAATGTATAAAAAGTTCTTCAACTACTTCTAGGACGCATGGAAATAGCCTGCACTTGTTCTACTTGGGCGTTACGACCAATAATTTTTTACCACCAGAACTAGTTCTGTAGAAGTGTTACCTATAAAGCGGTTCTAGAACTATTTCTTTAATTAATAATGTTTGTTCAATAATGTCACATTCAGAACTAGCTATAAAGCGTTGGGGAACGGTTTCAGAACTTGTTTTTTTATTTTATTTTATTTAGCCATTTCCTAAAGACTACTTTTAAAATCAATTTAATTTTGTTACTCTTTATACCCCACACACCACCATAGGTAGTTGGGGTATTATGCGTTTGTGCTGATATTTGTAACGCACAGAAAAAATCATCCAACACCCACATTAAAGTATTCCAATCGACTCAGAATCACTTTCTGAGTCGATCTAACGATGTCCGTCTGGCTGGCTGGCTGTCCATGTAAACCTTTTGCACAAAGAACAGGTCGCAATTTTGAAGATAATTCAATGAAATGTGGCACATAGGACTTTCATGGCAAAAGAACGAAGCCTATTGAAATAGGTTATAATCGCTCCATTATTTCACCTAGCCTCCATACAAATGTCGTCCCGAAATAGGGGTTTAATTATCATAAATGCAATATGCAATAATATAGCAATATTTTAATGAAATTCGGTGTAAAGAAGTTTTGTATAAGTATCAATCTTTGCGCCAAATTTCATGAATATCGGTCCATAATTGACCATAGCTCCCATGTAAAACTCTCTTCCAAAAATCACTTTAACGTGCATAAATCACTTACACATGTTAATAATAAGTTTATATTCGACACAAATAAGTTTTATATAAGTAGAAATCACAGTGACAAATTTTATGAGGATCGCTCCATATTTTACCATAGCTTCCATATAAGCCCATTTTCGGTAATCACTCTAAATTATATAAATTCATATAAATGTTAGTATTAACGTAATATTCTGTATTCGTATATTTTATTTTACACTTGGTAAAAGTATCGCTCCACAATTGTCCACATATTTAATATAAGATCCCTGCACGAATTTTGATGGACATACACAATGGAGTGGGGTATCATATGGTCGGGCATCTTTCTTATTTGTTTTTTATTTTTGGTTTTTTGAAACAGTTCTAGGAAGCCATTTGTAGAAGTCGTATCAGAATTAGTTCTCAAGCACTAGTTCTAAAAACATTCCTTAAAACCAATTTAGAATCATAATCCCAGAAAAAGCTTAATTTTCAATTTTTAAAGCAACAGCTTCCTGTGTGTATTACATTGTAGCCTTAAGCTCACTTTCGGCATGACCAATTAGTACTTTTATAAGCAGTTTTTAGTAAATATAAAAGGAATATGATTTTTACGTAGCTCAGTTGTCTAGAGCGCCTAATACAAAAAATTAGTGTTAAAATCAAAAAGTGTTCAACTCCCAATTAAAGCAAATACATTTTTTTTAATAAATAATGTTGATCTCTATATGAAAACAACTTTTTAACGCATAAAGATACAAATCTGTTTTGGTGTAGCGAGTAAGACACAGACTAACAAACATAAACAGTGTGGTAACGTGGGTTCAAATCTCAACCGAGCCAAATGTTTTTTCTTGTACGTAAAAAAATAATCTGCATCCAAAACAACTGTTTTGGTATCAAAATAAAAAGCAGGTGAAATTTTGGACATCTTGAACAAAATTCATCAGTTTTAGCACCAACAGAGGAAGCTGTTTTTCATATTGTTTTCGCTTACAAAACACGTTATTTAGTAGACGAAGTTTTTTCTGGGAATAAGGTTCTACTCTAGGAATGCCAGAATTGGTTGCAACACCACTAGTTCTAAGGATGTTACTAAAGAATCCGAAGTTGTTCTGATTACACCAGTTCTAGAACTAATGATTTTAGAACGTGTTCTCAAATTTTTAGTGGGTTATTATAAATTCTTTACTGTTTAAAATATTTTTTCATTTGTTCAAAAAAATGTGAGATATTTTTATGTAACCCAATAAACCAAAGAACGATATGATAGCGAAAACGATATGATCTTAGGTGCCTATTATGATATTATATCGTATTGCTTAAAACGATACTGTCATAGTATTACAATTTCGAATATTTTATTTCCAATAAAATAAAAAACACAACAATTTAGAAAAAACTTCAAAATAAAAATATTCAAATTAAATTTTTTCAACAAAAAGACGTAAACCAAATATATACAAATAGACCAAGACCGGTACAACCAAATTTATATGTAAGTTCATAATTGAGAAAAATATGTAGCTAATGAAGAAATATGCATGCAAACAAAATGTTTGCATAAAAAATAAGATGTGTGTATGATGCATTAAATTGCGTGTTTTATATTTATTTAGGATTTTATTTTATTTCAACTAATTATTTTACGCATCCTTACATATTTAACTGCTATAAGCAGCAGTAATAACAACATTCGGACAAAAATTAGATTACGCCAATTTTATTATTGCTATTTTTGGAAATTACGATATCGAAATTAATGTCACAAGGAAAGATACACTTTAGTTCGTAAAAACAATCGTTTTATATGCGAAAACCTATGATAATTTTTATCACCTATATCATACCGTTTCGATATCGTTATAATATCGTTTGGTTTATCAGGAAATATCCATCATAATGAAAAAATATATATCTTTTTAAAGTAAAAAAAAAAATTCAAACTATTGTTTTTTATTCATACTCGTACTTTTGTTTTTGTTTAAAAAAATATTTTTACGCCCAATAAACCAAACGTTTCTCAAATGGGGTCTACAAGGACATTCGTGGGGGGGTCGCGAAAAAATCCTGAAAAATATTTTTAAACACATATTTTTTTATGGAAATATTATTAAAAAAATCCAATGAAGGCATAAAACTATTTAAAAATAGAGACATCTTTATACAATAAAAATATATAAAAATATATATATATATATATATATATATATATATATATATATATATATATTACTTTTCTAAGATGAATTCATTTAAGATGCAACTATCCCTAGCTGCATGAAAAACCAATGAAGGAATCTGTGTTTTGCTTCGATTGAAAATATTATGCTTTAAAAAGGCTACAATGATCAAATAAAGAAAGTGATGCTCTCCAATGACACAATATAAAGAAAACTTACGATGTGTCAGGGAAATATTAATTAAAATGATAAATAGTTTACTTTAATGAAACTATCGATTTTTGAAATGAAACCCCACTCTCTTATTTTTTGTAAATATGTTATGCCAGAACTTTTTTATAAAGTCAGAATTTTAACCATAGAATAACATTCTGTGGAATAAGATTGTTAAAATTTGCTCGAATGGAGCAACTTTTCAACGCTGAGTGTACAAAACTTTTATTTCGTAGAGAAGTTTTCGGGCCATTAACATAAAATTTGCTTAAACGACTTTACAATTTAAATATCGATAAAATACTAGATTTATTTCAAAAAGAGTTAAAGTGTAACTCATGTGGTAAATTCATTTTTGAATCAACAGATTTCAAAGCATTTTATTTGAAATATAGCAAAGTTTATCCGCTTGTTGACTACGAAGCCCTAAAACTATTAGAACAATTTTCATCAATTTTTTTATGTGAAACTTTCTCTTTCACTCTTTTCTCCATTAAAACAAAGAATTGATCTTTTGTGGACGCAGAGAATGTTATCAAAGATCTCATGAAGCAAAAACAATGTTGCATTTATTAACATTATTTTTAAATTATTTTATCTTTACATTTTATCTTTTATCTGATTTTTAAACTAGTCAAGATTATGGTGGGTCGCGCTTCCATTGAAATATTAAAAGGGGGTAGCGAAGCAAGATCTTGTGAGAGCCCTGGGATATGCGCAATCTTTTAAAAAAAAATATGTCTGATAGTTTCTTTAAACTTATTGAAAAAATATTTATTAATTGTTGTCTAAAAAATTGTTATTTTCGAAAACATTTAAAAACTAGAAAAGATTACCAATCCTAAAGACTTAACAAAATACAAAATCTAGGTAAAGTGTTTGAAAAAATAATGGATTTTAGAGAAAACAATGGCATTATACAAAATGAACTAATCGGATTCAGAAAAGAATATTCGACTATTAACCAGATCAAGTGAATTGTTAATTTTATTCAACACAACAAAGATAATATAAGCAGTACTCGTGCGATATTTTTAGATGTCGAAAAGGCATTTGACAATTTGGCACAATGGGCTTATTTATAAGCTTAGTATATTTGACTGTCCAATATGTTCCCAGAAGGTAATAAAAAGCTTATTAAATAAAAGATTATTTGTGGTTAATATTGACGATATATACTCTAGTGAGCGTAAAATTTTAGCTGGTGCGGCACAGAGTTTAATTTTGTCATCAACATTATATTCAATATATCCGATTTTAAGTTATTAAACTTATAGCAACTGGAAAAATGTCTAATTCTATCGTAAAAAAATGGGAAAAGCACTTTTACATGCTTAAAAATACTTTTTGAAATGGAAGATTAAAATTAACGAGCTAAAAACTCAAGCAATAATATTCCCGTTTAATAAATCACCAAAACTAACTAAGATTTAATATTCAAGGGACTGATTTTCCTTTTTCAGATTCCGTTAAGTACCTGGGAGTTACACTTGATAAAATATTAACTTTTAAACAGCACATTCTACAAACATATAACAAAGTAATCAAGTGTGGCAGAGCTCTATATCCTCTATTAAATCGCAAGTCAAGTTTAAATTATAAGAATAAAATATTACTGTATAAAATTCACAATGGACCGGGATCGGTCTCTGGGTGGAGATGTGGTACTATCTGGTATCACATCAACCTTCTCTAACCTTCTCTATCTACTGTATAAAATGTATATAAGACCGATAATGATCTACGGATGTTATGTATGGGCAACAAAATGTGCAAAACAAAAATTTGAAAATTATACACATATATAATTTACCACGTCTGCACATATATAATAATTCGTCTGCACAGGAAATATAAAGAAGACATGTTCGCAACAGTGACTAGTAAACTAACATAAAGATTCGAAAACCGCAACAGATATTCAAATTACGATTTAATAAGAAATTTCCAAATTTAACATCTTTGGGACAGAATTTCTTTAAATTGTTTTCCTTTAGATAATAAGGTTTTTTTCTATCTTTTCCCTTTACTTGTAAATAATTTAACTAAAAGTCTATATTTTATATTATTTAAAACAATTTATACTTGCTGCAATACTTTTTAGTAATACCTCGAACATTGTAAATATATAAATATTTTATATATTTTTTTAATTTGTAAATGATAAATTTGTCAAAGATAAATAAAAATAATAAAAAAATTCAACAAGGCAGGCTAAAAAGTAAACCTTTTAACCTTTGAAGCCTAATATCTTTTAAACTAAAAGAGATAAGATATGCATAACACGATGTTTTTGTAGATCTCGACCAGAGGAATCCTCTTATATAAAAATCGATTCAGATATAAGGAATCAGGATCGTTTTTAAAAAATTGCATACCCTAAGTGTCTAAATTTTGGGACCCTGTGGAATCGCCCACTGTAGATCTATATGGTCTACACTTAAACTCACCTACACCTCTACTATCACTATATGAAATTTCATTGAAATCGGAGCAGACTTTCCGAAAATCCATAATTATTTCCATTTCATTTTTTGAATCGCACACTGTACGACGTCCGGAAGATTTATTACCTCAGGAATACTTAGATCTCACAATTTAGAGTCTTGTTATAAACATATAAGGGTCCTCATGAAAACGCGCAAAACCCTCGCAATCGGTGCAATGTGTGCAAGTTTGCACATTCGCAAAAGAGGTATTAAAAATTGTATGGAAACTATTTAGTCTCGCAAAACTTGCGTTGTTTAATTGTGCATTTATAAATCAACTGTCTTTTGTTTATATTTTAAAATTACTAATAACTGCGATGTAAAAAATTATAGTTACGTTAATTATAATAAAATCATTGCGTGTATCTTTAATTTTAACATGTTGCCTAAATTTGCACAAATGAGAAACTTTTGTGTTTAAATGAGGTACTTCAATAATTAAATTAAATATATTAATTTTCCAAATTATTATAGTTTTTTCTGTTTCTTTAAATTTATACAAGTATACTTTGTCGCCACCATCTGTTTGTGTGTGTATGTGAATATTTTACCAAACATTGGCCGCTTAAACTAGCAAATAAAACGAGATGATCGACAACTCAAAAACAACATTCAACAATTAAATTTAATTTAATAGCTAATCTTTAAGTGAAAAACTGGCTCTAAGAGAAACCTACTTTTGTTATTATCAGAGAAACCATAAATATGTTCTAAAAAAAAGTGTTTTATGTGCATTAAATTGCAGTAAAAAACGAAAAATATGCTCTAAAAACGAAAAAAAAATGCTCTTTAAAAAAACGAAAAACCATTTGCAATTTTTAAACAAAAATTATTTATTATTATTTTTTTCTTTTTTTTTTAATAAAACAAAGTTTTTTATTAATATTTTAATAACATAAAATAAGGCAAAACTATAATTTTTCTGTCAACTTTGTCAAAAGGACTTTTTTTAATTCCAATTTACATCATGGCTTTCATTAAAAATTGTTATTATTATAAACTATTCGGGCAAGTTGAAAAGCTAATACGTCCTCTATACCATATTACAAAAATGGTTTAAATAAAGATCAAAACTTCATGATTTGTTACTACAAATCAAGCTTCTCAGAAATTTTTAACGAACTTTAGCGATATCCATTAAAATTAAGTTTAAATACTAAATATTTTTGGATAAAAAAATTTGGTATAAAATAAATTACCTTCAAAATGTCAAAATATGATATAAAAGGGGTGAATATGCTCTAAAAATCACTATATGCAAAAATATGCACTTACAAATCGATGCCAAAATGTTTTATTTGTTCTGAAACGGAAAGTATTTTATCGGTGGATACATTCAACGTATAGAAAAAAATATTCAGTTGCATATTTGTGGTTTCCCTGGTTATTATCATAGATTAATAAGTAGATAGATATCTGAGAGAAATAAACCTAATTCATACAACAACAAAGTACATGTATTCACGCGCATACATACATATGTGTATTTTAATTTTGTGTTAAAAAAAAATACATTTTTTGAAAATTATTTTGACTTTACTCTCAGATAACGTTCTATCTATATTCCATGATTTTTATTTTTTATTAATTTTTTTTTTTTTTTTTGTTTTTTGCAACTGTATTTGAATAAAGATGTAGTTTAAGTTTGAACTCCTTCGGCCTTCATTATTCATGTTTAATATCTATAATCATTACACCCCATGATATGGAGATTAGTTATAAATTTAACCTCGATATAAATAAATCTATAGATTTATTGAAATTTGTTAACTTTTGGCGAAATTGATACCAATACTTTTAATTTTTCTCCTTATGCTCTAGATTATTATTACCCTCTACATTACTTTAATGTTATTATAATAACTTCCTTGCAATTCGTTATGCAATCCTGTTCTATGATACAGCCAAGTTTAACAGTTCTTGAATCATTTCCTAAATGATAAGAAACTGATAATTTAATATTCTTTTTAGGGTGCTTTCCGTTTGGCCTGTACTCATGTACTAAAAATTCTACGCAAAGAACGAGAAACTCTATTGACATTATTGGAAGCTTTTGTCTATGATCCTTTGGTTGATTGGACAGTAAGTGATGATGGCACTACCACTGTTTCTAGAAGAACATCAGCCCACAATGCTGCAAGTATAATAACATCACTGGATGTCAATACAACGACACAACATCTAAGTCCAAAAAGTCTATACAAGAATAGAAAACAAGAAGTTGATTTATCTAGACAAACCATGGCTTTAAGAATAACTGAAATTAAACCAACATGGTTGAAATACAAGTATGCTCAATTAGAATAAAGCTGAACTAAAATTAAACAAATTCTTTTCATATTTTTTTAATTTCAGAAATGATTTTGATTCCCAGCTTAATGATTTGGACTTACATCTTCAAAATGTTTTAGATTGTCGTAAAAATATTCTGCAATTAGAACAGGAACGTGACAATTTCACCAAACAACAGGCAATGGTCAGAGAATTAGAAGCCTTGGGTACAGCACAATCCAGTCATGCATTCATTCAACGTTATAATGTCTACAAACATGATTTAGAGAAATTTAATAAAATTAAATTAATGGTACAGAAAACTGTTAACGAACTGGATTTGTTATTAACGACCTACTTCAATATCATAGCAAATCCTGAAGCAATGCACAATATTGAAGTAAATCCAAGGGCAAATGATAATGTAGATCATAATGAAAGTGAATTTGATATTATTAAAGATTTGCTGATCGATAACAATTGGAATAATGTGTATGTACAGGCAAAGTTTAATAGACACGATATGGAAAATACATTTATACAAACTCAACGTTCAGCCTTAGAATGTCGTGATCTATTAACGTTTTACGGACGTGTTATGCAATTTTATCCACGTGTAGAATTGCAACATTATCGTTTAATGAAATATAAAAAAACTTTTACCCACTTACTGGGAACGGAAGAAAAATCAAATGATAATATGGTAGTGGAGTTGAAAAGTAATATTGAACATTGTAGTCAATATTTTGAGTGTATGAAAATGATTTCAATAGATTTACAAAATAATATCGTACAGGCTAAACAGATTTTAGAAGAGCATAAACAGCAACCCGTAAGTTTATTTATGATAGTTAGAAGAATTACCGCTATTTAATATATTTATTTTTTGCAGATTATTGACAGATCGTTGACCCTAAATTCTATCAATGAATTTGTTTCAATAAATCCCTCGTATAATTGTCAAATTCTTATTATCTGCATGCTACGTCACATATTACAGGCATCAAAGGTTTTTCAATTGCATGAGCAAACACTTATACAAAATCGTGATTATTTTTTGCCTAATAAACAATTAAATTTTCTTCAATTAATTAACACATTTGTCAACTCAATATATATTAATTATAACAATTCTCTACCCAATAATGAGATTCTACAATTGCTTATAATAGTCTTAGAATATATATGTTACATAAAGGAAACCATGGAATATGCTATTGGTAAAATATTTAGTATTTTCATGATGGACGATAATGAAGAACTGCAAAATGTTTTAAAAAATTTTGAAGCTGATATCGATAGTACTGTATTGGAAAAACATTTACTGTTAAAAAATATATTAAATAATATTGATGCATCAGTGGATAAGTTAGAAATATCATTAAAAATGTTACAAGATAAAATATTGTATATACAAGAAGTCCAAGGTGAAGTCTCTGAGGTAGGTTTTGTTTTGCTCTTAATAAGATTGTTGTTTATTATTTTTTTATTTAATTTTATTTTTTTATTATTCATATGCCACAGTTATCTTCTTGGAACATAAATATCAGCGAACTTGTGCAAAAACTACGCATTGATTTGAAGATAACATTAGTGAGAAATCTCAAGCATAGTGTTGAATCATTTAAAACAAACGATTTCAATAACATTTATGATATACGTAAAATACGATATGCAATTGACGAACTAGTATTTGCTTTACAATCAAAGCTATTCGTAGGTTTATTATCACATGCTATACAGAACATAAATCAAAATATAACAAGCACTCTAATACCACTAGAAACAGTTAATGAAATTGATTTATCTAATGCCGATTTATTGTGCGGCAATTTATATGTAGCATTACAGCATGAATCATTAATACTGTCTGATGATTTTGCGGTAATACATCATTCGAAATTGCTTGAGGAATATCAGCTAATAACCACGGCTTATTATTGGTTAAATGAATCACAGCTAAAGGATATACAAGACGCACATACTATAATTACCAGCAAACAAGAATTTTTAACTAGACTTCATGAAATTTATCAAGTTTTAGTCGTTTGGAAGTCAACAATGTTGAAAATACAAGCCGACTTGGAATTGCATCGTCATTCTTTTAAAGATCTTATACAATCGTTAGTCTCTAGTGAAGATTTGATTATTAAACAGCAACAATTTGATGATGCCATTAATTTCATCAATCAACGTTATAAATTCTTTATGAATTTGTGTGTAACGTTGTCAGAATATGCAGCAGTTTTACTGCAATTTGAAATGTGTACAGAAGAGCAATCGTTTGAAAATATGGTTAAACTTTTTGTCGACGTAAGCAGGGAATGGCAACAAAGTGAATCTTCGATAACTGTAGTGGAACGCAAGTTAGTACAACTTTTGGATCCTGAAGATAAAATCGACCAGTATTGGATTGAAAATGTATCGGGTTTGTTGGATGAAATGATCTTTGGGGTACAAAAGAATATAAGTGATATGGAGAAAGAAGATCAAACAATGCAAAATATTCTGGTAACAGATGGCCAACAAATGCAGGTAAGTGTTAACTTTTTTTCATAAATTTACAGAAGCAATGTATATAAAAAAATTTTAGTCTCTTTTGGATTCCACATTGCGTTTGGATTTACGCCAGTTATTAAAAATGCTAACGAAATTATGTAAACAAACTACAAAATATGATGATAGTGAAGACTTATGTCAAGATTTAAAGGATATACAACAATCTTTAAAACTTTTGCAAAGCAAACTAAATGAGCTACAAGTTCAACTATACTCTAGAGAATTTGATTCACCATCTATTATACAAATGCAAGAAAAAATTAAAGAATTACATAATATAGCTGAAAGAAATAATAACGAACTGAATGAATTACTAATACGTTTCCTGCAAATTGATACAGAACGTGACCAACAAAGAAGTGATACGCCAAGTAAAATATCATCTCAAAATGATCTCACACATAAAGAGGGTAAAACTAAACTAATATATGAAATTATTTATTT
Source organism: Protocalliphora azurea (assembly GCA_932274085.1). Taxonomy (NCBI): domain Eukaryota; kingdom Metazoa; phylum Arthropoda; class Insecta; order Diptera; family Calliphoridae; genus Protocalliphora; species Protocalliphora azurea. Next base: position 124,071,666 of record OW026523.1, on the reverse strand, counting down.
ATTTATAACTTTGTACCTACTTTGACTTTTTAGTTATCAACAGTCAAATTGGCGAGCAGAAACGAAACGCCTATGCTGTTTCTGTTTGGAAACGTATACGCATGAAATTGGAGGGTCGAGATCCTGATCATAATCGACGCAGCTCTGTAGCCGAACAGGTGGACTTTGCTATACGTGAAGCTACTAATGAAGAAAATCTAGCTTCTTTATATGAAGGTTGGACTCCTTGGGTGTAGTTTGTTACGAGCAACAGCTCCCCCCGGCAAGGAGCATGGTTAAGGCTTTTGCAAACAAATTAAATCATATAAAATAGAATTTAAAACCAAAATGATTCTCAGAACCACAACTACATGCAACATCAACATCAATCTACCAAGAAATCATAAAGACCGGTTATTAAAACGTCAACCACTATAGGTAAAACTCTAACAAAGCCAAGAGTATTGAAGAGAGATGGGTGTCATTACGTTCTCTTAAATAGGTTTTGTTTTAAATTACAGGTTAAATATGTAACATCTAGGCAACCGACCCTTTTAGTTGTCACACACTCAGCCAGACAGCCAGTAGTAATTTTAAATTAAATCTCCGACTCGCTTTGCATTCGTTATTGAAGATGGCGTAGAGAATGTTATTGATGATGATTAATAATCAAGTGGAAGCGGACATGAAAAAGGCGGTGTGATGTTGCTGTGTTATGGTTGTGGACATATTTTTGGTGTATGTGTGTGGTTGGACAGTGAAGTATGCCTCTTAATTTTTTTAACTACCGAGTGTTTTTCAACAGTTTACTATTTCAAAAGTAATAATATATATGTATATATATACTTATATATATATATATATATATATATATATATATATATATATATATATATATATATATATATATATATATATTTCCTCTTTAAAAAGTCTCTAAATAACTATAAATTGCATAGAACTTCTTTAGTATATTTTCGGTAAATTCTTTCTTTTTTATGTTTAACCACCTTTATTGCTTAATTTTAACATTATTTTTTAATTATATTAAAAATAAACTATTGAGAATATAAACGAAATATTTATTACTTTATTGATAGTTTCGAAATTTTAGTAGTGTGTATGAATGTGTATTATTAAGGACAACGAACGAAAAAGCAAATTCACGCTTTAGGGTTTATAACTTTCATCATATATGCGAAATATTATACAGTTAACTCATTTAAATTTTGTTGTAATAGCGTAATTAATTTTTCTTAAAGTGAACAAATTCATGCAAACGCATAATTCAAATTTATAATCAAAACACATGTCGACCATATAAAACAATTGCAAGGAACGCAGGTGAGTCGGGAAATACAGCTTCTTGAGTCATAAAAAAAATACAAAGAGTTTACGATCACCGAAAAGAATTCTCATAACCGAAGAAAAAGTTTATTTACAGACTTTAGGATCGCAGACAAAATAATACGAATTTTAATCTCTGGATGAAATGCGACTCATTTATTAAATTGACACTATCTTTTATCAGAAAAGTTAAAAATAGCTACACAAAGTAAAAAAACAAAAAATATTGAGATTTTTTTAAAAAAATATGAATGTTGTTAAAGTACTTTATTCATAACTTCTAATAGAGAAATGTTCGTAATCGAGCGCTCTCGGAAAAGATTCCTTTCTGTCATTAGAAAGTACAACGATTTCTAATTTTTCTTGTTGGTAATACTTAAAGCTGACCAAAAAATAAAGTAAGAGTATAAGAAGAAGTAAACGAACCCATTCCAACAAAAAAGTGACCGATAACTCAATAAAGCTATTATTCAGGTTATTCCAGAAAATGTAAAATATTTTATTAAAAATGAATAAAAAATGTACTTTTCTTTTAAATTTGAAACTTGAATATAACGGTCTTTAACAACACAAAATTTCAGAAAGATTAACACATTGGTCTCATTTTTATAAGCTGAATTGTATGCACTAATTTTTTCGTGCGCGGTCCTAATTTGTAATGTCTGTGATTTTCTATGAGCATTAAACAACTTATTTTTTATTATCACTTGTATTTTTAAATCCTTTTAGCTCATTTATGATAAAGATTTGAAATCATGTACATTAGGGTAGGGTGGCCACGAAATGAAAGGTATTGATATTCCCAGCTCAAATGAAAATTTAGTTCATTTTAAACTAAAGTTTCTCAATTGTCTCCTGACATTATCGTTTTGTGAGTTGAAGCAAAATGAAAACTGCTATTTGTTCCTTTTTTTATGCCCACAATCCAAAAAGATGGGGTATATGGAGTTCGTCATTCCGTTTTATGGCGATTTAGTTGTCCGTCTGTCTGATTAAAACAGGATAATGGAGCAAAATGTCTCCAATTGTACATGAAAAATGGATTTTTTCAACACTGATTTACGAATAAATATATAGTATAAATATCAGTATGGATATTTTTTTTTTATTCATACTTTTGCTTTTGTTTCAAAAAATATTTTCTACTATTTTATTTATTTGAATTTTTGTATATGTGTTTTGTGTGAATACATACATTTTAAATACTTTTTATTCAGTGAAATTGTTGTTGTTTAGAATTTTTCCATCCGATGAAAAAAATCAGAAAATGATTTTCAACTTTTGTAATAATATCGCAAATGATATTTATATTTTTCATTTCGATCAAAATGGAAAAAATTAAACTATTGCTGAAAATAACAAAATTATGATGGATTTTTATTATTTTTAGTATTAAAATCCGGTTTTTGAATATAACCGACTAAAAAGGGAGAAATAGTAGATCTGATAGACAAAAAACAGAAAGCAGATTCGGCTTCAGCATGTCAAATTGTATCTAGTCCACCTATTCTTGTTTGAGACAGGATTTTTCTAAGAACCAGTGTAATTGGGCTTTTAATATATATACGATTCTTAATCCATTTACAAACTATTGAAAAAAATAACTTTAATAAAATACTTAAATTTAAAAAAATCTGAAAAAAAATCATGCTCCAGGTGAGGCTCGAACTCACAACCCCGGCATTGCTCACAAGTTACTGATTATAAGTACCGTGCGCTAACCAATTGCGCCACTGGAGCTGTGACAACCACTTTGACAAAACGCTTTTAATAACACATACTTTCTCTTATTCGTTCTGAGAGAATATTTTCTTCACATTATTTCAATTAGTACTCTTTTATTGTTCGCTCTCACATAAAAACGTAGCAAATTTCACTAAATTCAACTGTGTAGAACAAAAATATATAAAGAAGAGTCCTGCGCCGCTACCGCCTACAGGTGGCTGAGTAGAGACGCCGGTTATTTTTAAGAGTCGCCGCCGCCGTTCGGCTTAACATTACTTAAATACAGCCGCCTATTTTGGTCAAATTTTAGTAAATTTAATGTAAAACTTTTAGTAAATTCCTTTACCTCAGGTCTACAACTGAGATTAACATTGATATAATATGTGAGATAACGTAAGCAGAAGAGAGTAACCATTTTGTTTATATTATGTTTAATCTTAAATAAGGGATACACGTACTCTAATAAATCCTATAAGATATCATTATTTTCAATCAGTTACAGAATAAACATGTGCTTTTTATTTAAAAAAAAAACGCACGTTTTTAACACTATTTCTTCAAAAATATATTTTTTTTTTTTTTTAATGTAAAACAATCATTTAAAGAAAATAATTTTACAAAAAACATTGTTTTTTTTAGTAATTTCCAAAATATATAAGCACAAGCACATACAAACTTCCGTGTGTGTGTATTTTTTTGACAGTTCATCTTATAAGATGGTTGTGTAGAGAAATCTCATCACAACAGTCTCATAACATAGTGTCTACATTAGAGAATTTTTTATCAAGACAAACGTTAAACTTAACCCGAATTTGTGGAAGATGGCAACAGTTGCACAAAAACAACAATATGGCATATTCATTATTGTTTTTTATATATGCAGTTTGTCAACTGTAACAACCAAAATAAAAACCAGCTGTTTAACTAAGGTTACCTTGTATATATTCGCACTGATTTTGACGTTTGTTTTGATAAAAAATTGCCTAATGTAGACACTAGGTAAACTTCTTATAATACTAATATTTGAACCTACACGTGAAATAATTCTCTCAGAGAGCGAATTTGACACTCTCTGACAGAAAAATCTTACATATTATGTTACATAGTGTCTACATTAGAGATTTTTTTATCAAGACAAACGTCAAACTTAACGCGAATTTGTGGAAGGTGGCAATAGTTGCACACAAACAACAATATGGAATATTGATTATTGTTTTTTGTATATGCAGTTTGACAACTGTAACAACCAAAATAATAATCAACTGTTTAACTAACATTACCTTGTATATATTCGCACTGATTTTGACGTTTGTTTTGATATAAATTTGCCTAATGTAGACACTAGGTTAACAGCCCGTCTAGACGTAACATAATATGTAAGATTTTTATGTCAGAGAGTGTCAAATTCGCTCTCTGAGAGAATTATTTCACGTGTAGATTCAAATATTAGTATTATAAGATGTATTATGAGACTGTTGTGATGAGATTTCTCTACACAACCATCTTATAAGATGAACTGCCAAAAAAATACACATACACGAAAGTTTGCTTGTGTGTGTGCATGTGTATTTTGGAAACTATTGAAAAACAATGTTATTTTGTAAATTTGTTTCCTTTTAGTGTTTGTTTTAAATGTTAAAAATCATTTTTATAAAAATTGTGTTCAAAAAGTGCGAATTGCTTAAATAAAAAGGACATGTTTACTCTGTAACTGATTGAAAATAATAATATCTTATAGGATTTATTAGAATACGTGCACCCCTTATTTAAGATTTAACATAATATAAACAAAAAGTTTACTCTCCTCTGCCGGCGTTATCTCACATATTATATCAGCGTTAATCTCAGTTGTAGACCTGGGGTAAAAAGGTCATATAAGAAGCTGCGATTACAAATCACTTCCATATTTTCTGTATGTTATTTGTTGTGAACTTCATAATAAATGGCTTTAATACGTAATTTAATGTGTTCTTTGTTGACTTTGATACTTATACACAACAAAAAAATAATAATAATAATAATAAAAATAAAATTTAAATTTTTTTTCAAAAATAATTTTTATTATGTGAAAAATATGTTTTCTTTTTCTTTTTTTTTGTGATTTTATTTAAATTTTCTAAAATGCATCTATGAGTCAACTTATTTAATTAAAATTACCATTGTATTACTACATTAAATTGAAAATTGTCAGTAATTATACACTTATTTATGTAAATGTAATGATATACAAACTTACAAATAGCAAAAATATATATTTTAATATTACCCTTCCTTAGTTTTAAAATTTTTTTTTAAATTTTAAGTGATTTCGAAAAATTAAAATTAAAATTTCGATTAAAAAAAAACTGATTTACAGAACAGGAGTTAATCACCCACGTGATTTTAAAACTGTCTGTGATTTGAAATCAGACGGTTTTCAGAACAGGCTTGTATGTGTTCTGATTCTCGTATATCCATTTCTAAAGATGTATTTCGATATTAAATCATTGGGAACCCTGCAGCCCAATACATTTTGATTTATAGAATAGATTAAATATAATATAATTATAGCGCAGCCATAAAAAAATGTTAATAGCTGATTCATACAAAGCCAAATTTTCACCAAATTTACCAAATAAAACTTTTCTGTATAAAATTCAACAGACTCACTAAAATATCGTGAAAAATAAGTGTTTGGTGAATGTAATTTAATTTGATTTGCTCAACCATACATTACTGTAATATAAGAATTATCAGATTCCCTTTGTTTCCACTGTTCTCGCAAATTTGTTGGTAAAAAAATCAGTAATACTTGATTCTCATCATCGAAGAGGTAGACATAGTATGATCAAAACAATCGAATTGCATTCGTCTGAGGAAAAGTTATCAGACACAAGTTAATATCAGACACTCTTCATATTGTTTTCCATTTTTAAAACGTATACTTTTCTAAAATAAAACAAAAATCACATTTGTGAGTTTATAGGTTTCTGTTGTTATATGCCCAAAACTCTAAAAGTTCTAAAACTTTTGTAAAACTTTTTATTTAGATCATTGGTTTTGTGTTTACATTAACAAATAATATTTTATAAAAAGTCTAAATTGATTTGAAATGAAATAAAAAAATCCGTCTGATATTAAAACATTGCACTTATTGTTCAAGTCTTCAAATGAGGTTGGACCCCTTTTTCTATATATATATGTCTATTCCAATCGTTTTAATTTTACCATCTATATCTAACCTGAAAACCTTTTCATCTCTTTCAACCACCTTGTATGGACCATCGTATGGTTGTTGTAAAGATTTTCTTTGTTCTACGCGTACAAAAACACATTTACAATTAGAAAGGTCTTTTGGGACGTATATACCCGCATTAGGGTTTTTGTGATGTGATAAATTTGAACGAACAGTTTTGAAATATTCTTTTAATTTATTTAAAAAATTAAAAGAGCTTTCATCCGTGTTTGAAACAACTACTTCTCCAGGTAATTGTTACGATCATTTAAAGAAAGTTCTTATTGACTGACACTCTATGAGTGAGAACAGGAAATTAGATAAAATCTTATCTGATTCTGAGATGGGAGATCGAAAGCCATCCGAATTTTATCGTTCGTTAGCATTATTAGCAGAATCAAATTTTAGTTCTGATGTTTTGAAGAAGCTATGGTTAAGAAAATTACCTAAGAGTTTGAACGTAGCGTTAACAGGTTCGAATTTGTCAGATGTCATCTTGGCTCTGAAAAATTTTTCATAATTTTTGCTATTTCTTATAGATTTTTGCGACTTACTAAAGTTGAATTTTTATCGCAAGATTTTATATTATCTTAAAAATAAGATTTTGGACCGTCTTTGGTACTGTTAATCTTAAATAATTGATTTATTAACCCGTGTAAATAATTTTGAAATATAAAATTGTGTGTAATTATTTTTTAAATGAAAAATGCTTCAGAACTTTTCTTTTAATGTCAGAAATAAATACCGTTACTGAATCAGAAATTACCACAATCTACTGTACACATTTTAGGCATTGCAAAAACAAACCATTTTTTTCAAAATGTTTTATAACAACAATATTTGAATTATTTTTCAAATGTTCAAAAAATTTCAAAAAGTGTAAATATATATGATTATGACTGCATTTTATGTTCAAACAAACGGTATTCGTCGCCCCCTTACACCTAAGGGGACGTGGACCTACTTTTGGGAACCATTGCTCTATAAAACGATGCGAAAACAGGGAAGTAAAAAGTTCTTGTTAATTCTCAGCCTGCTAACATTCGATTTCGAACCGCCGCCGACAGTTTTTACAAAAGCCTCCGGCGCCGTTAAAATTGTTCGACGCAGGTCTCTGCGTCGAATACGTAAATAAAGGAATTTTTTGCAGAAATTTAGTCAAAATTTCCAATAGAATCTATAAAAAATACTAATAATGTGTTGCGTAAAAATTGTAGCTACAGAAATATGAGTTGGTTTGATACAAAAAGTTTTGCCAGTTTAGCAAAAACAGCTTTAAAAGAAGCTCAAAAGAAAATCGACAAAGTGCTTGACATACAAGAAGATGAATTGGAAGCAAGTACTGCTGGTGTTGGTATTGTGGGCGAATTTGGAATGGAGGGACCAGCTAGTCCTATAACAACAGAAGTAACAAGTAGTTTTAAAAGATTTCCGGGATCTGCTAACCGTTCGGAAAGTGTTGACGATCCTAAAATTGACGATAGAGAACATCAAGCTGAGCCAGTATTTGCATCATCACCGGATTTATTGGTGGATACTCTTTTAAAGGGAGAGGAACAAACAGAAATGATAACTACCGCACCTAGAGTGGGAGAAGTGACTAAAGAAATTGAAGCTTTATCAAAGGTCTCAACTGCTGTTCAAGAAATGGGTACTCCAGTGTCAATTGATGTGCCAGATAAGAGACCTTCTGTATCTTCTACTTTAGAATCAGTTGACGTTTTATCGCCTCTTCAAATATCACCTTGCTCGGATGAAACTACTGATATTTCAGATTCGGTGGAATTAATAACCGCTACCAGTGATATGATGACCTCAGGATCTGAGCATGTATTGCCAGCGACGGCAACTTCTGATAGTATTGTCATAATAGGTAGGTCAAGTGATGCTGGCTTAGATACTGAAAGCAATTTACTAGATATGGAAAATACAAAACTAGATGATTCTGGTAGTTTTGATACAAAAACCTTGGTGGAAAGTATGGAAGGTAAGGAAACAGTATTTTTAAGTTTGGAAGATAGTAAATAATGCATATTTCAATATTTTAAGACACCACTCAAAAAACATTAACAGCTATGGATATTAGTACTACTAGTAATAAACTTTTGCAATCCATGGAAATGGTACCGTATGAACTGCAAACTATAGATTCTGATTCTACACAAAGTTTTGAGGATGTACAATTGCAATCGCCTGCAAGTGGTAGCAATACTTTAAATACCCAGCTCATGAAGAAAATTTCACGTAGTAGTAAAAGTGATACTTCACCACCAAATTCCAATGACGAAATGGAGACAGCCACCTCATCGGATATCGAAATAATCTCTAATCCTAATGGTGATGCTTCTAGCACGGCTAGCACCACAACTCGTACCAGTCCTTTAAAAAATGATAAGAAAATAGATAGTATCAACATTTCCATAACACCATTAGCAACCAATAATGCTACGCTAAGCGGTCGCAAAGGACACTGTCGTGAACCTTCAGAAATATCTATACTTTCCATGGATTCACAATCTGAAGATGAAATTGAAAAACTATTAAAACGCATTTCGGAACTAAATAGTATTGTAGAGGCTCGAGAATTAAGGCTGCTACAGTCCGAAAGACAAAATGCTGAATTACAAGAACGTAATAATGAGCTCCAGGCTTTGGTCAATATTAATAATTTGCAATCTTCGGAAGAGTACACTAAACGAGTTTCATCACTGGAAAAGAAATTTCAAAATTGTATACGCGAACGTGATTCTTTACGAACAAAAGTAAAAGATTTAGAAGAAAAAATACCTAAAAATGATTTAACCGACGCTTTAAGCGAAAGCCAAAACATGGTAACGGAGCTAAGACTTGAAGGTGAGAAATTGGCCAAGGAAATTTTACAACAATCTAATATAATTAAAAAACTAAGAGCTAAAGAAAAAACTTCCGATAACCAACTTAAATCCTTAAAGGATCAGTTGTCCTTAACACACGAAGAGGTAGAACGTTTAAAAAAAACACTTTCGGCCAAAGAAGATGTCGAGAGAACACAAATAGAAGCCGTCCACAAAATGACCTCCGAGAATCAAAGATTATCATCTGACAATTCCCAATTACGTAGTAAATTAGATGATACCCAACAGAAATTAAATACCCTGCAAAGAAGTTTTGATGCTGTCAAAACGGAACTGCAGCAGCGCTCCAAACAACATTCCGATCTCTCACGTACGGCTGAAAATGTACAAGCCGCCGAAAAAGAAAAAGCTCTAGCTAAGGCTGAAAATCTTGAATTGCAAAAGCAATTGCAGGAGTTGAGAGAAAAAATTAAAACAAACGAGCAACAAACTATGAAAAGGGACCAACAATTAAGGGAAGAAAACCGTCAACTTATGGCACGACTAGAAGCGGCCGAATTGCGGGCCGAATGTTCAACACAAGAAATAAGTCAAACTACCATACCGCTTATGCGCCATTTAGAATCGCTACAACAAACTCTTAATCAACGTACCGCCAATTGGAATAAGGAAGAGAAAGACCTTTTAGAAAAGCTGGACGCTGCTCAAACCCGTCTCAAAACGCTTGAAAATATTGAAAACTCTACAAACGCTAAGATTGAACTATTGAAAGCTAGATGTCAAGAGTTGGAGGAAAAATTAGCTCACGCAGTTATGGAGGAAGAAAAAACTAAAATCTCAGTACAATTAGAGTTGAAGCAAAAAGAAGCCGAGTTTAATAGGTATGTTGGAATTATTAACAAAACTGTTTTAAAAAATATATAATATTTTATAACCACCAAAAAAAAAAAGGGGTTATATTGAGTTTGTTTCTGTAACATGTCGAAATATTTGTCTAAGACCCCATAAAGTATATATATTCTAGGTCCTCGTAATCTATTCAGAAGATCTTGCTGGTTCTGCAGGATAGAGCTCGGGACGAATCACAAAGGGGGACATAGTTTGTCTCAAATATTTTTTAAATATATGGTTTGTTTTGTATTGGCCAAATTTGGTTAATAAACAAAAAAGTTATGGGCCAAATACTAGAAAAACATGTCCTTTAGTAATATATATTTAATGGCCTTGAATTACTTCTTTGCATAATTGATTTAAATATAGTTACGAGGTTCACTTTACAAACTCTGACAGCCTTTGATCAGCCATAACATTTGATTGGATTAAATAAGAGAAAGGGGAGATACACTTAAAATTAAAAAAGTGTTAATATTTGTCGAACAAATAAATAAGTTTATTTGAAAAAATTTGTTATAGAATTTATATAGAACTTATGAGTCATACAGTTAACCAATATGAAATCGAGTACCAAGCATCCCGTACACAATTGTCCATAATTTATCTTTGTGAATTTAAGAAGTAAAATAACATCCTGGACAATTTTCCAAATTTTCTTAATTAGATTTAGATCCAATGGTTAAGAAGGCTACTTCATGAAAGTTAAAGTTTTCCATTCTAAACTAATATTTTACTATTCTCAAGATATGTTAGTGTCATTATCTCTATGTTATCGCGACTCTAGAGTCATTTTACATTCGGTTTATGGTAGCATTGTTAAGAATATAGGGAAAGAGATGATTCATATTTTCTTTGAATCACAAAATCGTTTAGAATGGAAACTTTAACTTTCATGAAGTGCCCTTCTTAATCACTGGATCTAAATTTAATTAAGAAATTTTGGAAAATTGTCCAGGATGTCACCAACAATCCGTAATTTCGCCAAAAATTTGAAGTTTTAGCAAAATTTCGAACTTTACTCAAAAATCCGATTTCTTTCAATTAAATTTTTCCTTATAAACACTAAATAATGTTACACAGTTACAAAGTAAAATCTTTCTTTAGAAAGAAAAAGAAATAGTCCTAGAATGGATATAAACTCGGAAACCAATGGGCGAATGTATCATTCCTTCCTATTCTAATTCGATTTGAAAAAGTTATATATATAGTTAAGCATAGAGCAATTTTTCTTGTTGCAATTCAGAATTTGTTGGAGAGAGAGAAGAAAATACTAAGATATTGCATTCTCTTTACCTCTCTCTTACAAAAGTCAGTATTGCACCTAGTTTTGCCGTTTTGATTATTTTTAACCAAAAATAGTTATTTTATTTTCCAATGTAGACATGGTGACTTTTATTATTATTTTACGTTAGGGATATAAGTTTTTGGCATTTTTGTTAATATCAAAATTTACATTGCATTTAGTCTATTGAAAAATATTAAGAAATGAGATATTATATTTTCGCGTTTGTAAAAAAGTTTTCACACCAAACTCGTTGAAATTGATTTTTTTTTTTTTTTTTTTGCATATGTTAAACATTTTTTATTAGTAAAATATTTAATTCGTAAAATCGTATATTTTAAAATTATTCTTGTCAAATGATCATATAGTTTCATTGTATTCCGCTATTTAAATGCAAATTTGAAACGATTTTTTAATAACTCAAAAATAGAACAAACGTATATGGTAAATCTGTCTTAATATTTTAATTTTAGAGTTAATATTAACCAACTAATTGAGAACGAACATTTTATTTCCATAATTTTAAAAATTAAAAATTTTCAAAAAAAAAAAAATCCTGAAAGGTTCTAACAAACATTTCCTGAAAAGTGCGGAAGGCTTTTGTCCCAAAATGACAATATTTCTTATATCACTACGATATGCATCGTGATAACTTTTAAATTTTTTTTTACCGACAAAATGTAATTGTATTGTACATAAATTATTGAAAAATTTTATTATTTTTTTATTTTTTTTTTATTTTTTATTTTATTTAGTTATAATTAAAATTATAAAAAATAAAAGGAGCACTAGCATCTAAGGCTTTCGGCTTTTGTTTACTTTAGTTATGAGTACAATATACAAATTATATTTTATTTTTCAGATGTGTTAGTTCTAAAAATTTTGAAATTAGTGTTATGTTATTTCTTGTTGGTGATTTCAAGGCTTCTGTGGGGTTCATGTTTCCTAAAAGGTTTTCACGATTTTTACGAAAAGATGTACATTCATTGAGTATGTGTTTAATGGTTAAAGGTAATCTACAAAAATTACAAGTAGGTTGTGTTGTTTTTTCTATTAAATAGTTGTGTGTGATACGGACATGTCCTAGAATTAGACGGGTGAATAATTTGCTTTGGAAAGCGTTAGTATTTGGCGGAAGAGTAATAGGGGTTCGATCACGGTTGATCTCCTTATAAGGTTGGGTATATTGTGCCCAGTTGTTTATATTTTCCAAAATTATTTGAGTTTTTAATTTTTTTATCACTGATCTATTGTGTAAAGATGTTTTATAAAATATGGGAGAAAGTATTGCATTTTTTGCTGCTTTGTCAGCATTTTCATTTCCTATGATTCCAACATGACCTGGTATCCATATGAATTTTATTCTGTCGCCTAAAGCAAGAGTCATTTGCTGAATGGATTTTACTACTTCATTTTTTGCCTTTGTATTTTTAAGCGATTGAAATAGACTAAGACTGTCAGTAGCTACAATTATTTTTTGCTTATTTTTCATATTTATTTGTAAGCATTCAAATACAGCTTGAGCTTCAGCATCGAAAATTGTTGCGGGGTCAGTTAGGATACCGTGAGTGATGATTGCTCCATTTTCATCAACAACTGCAAATGTTGTTCCATGTATAGTTTTAGATCCGTCCGTGTAAAATATTTTCCAATTTTCTAATGAATATTGGTTTGCAATATCATTGTATATTTGTCTATAAATTGAGTTTAATGTTGATTCCTTTTTGAGTCTAATAAGGTCATCTAAGAATGTATTTTTATTTAGCATCCAAAGTGGAATAAATTTTTTTGGATAGATTGATTTTTTATAATCGAAAGGTTTAAACATTTGCCAGATATCAGTTAGAGTTGATTTAATTTTTAATTCAGTTTTTCGTTTTTCTTTAAATTGTCAATTGTGTGATATAGCAAACTGTTGTTTTGATTGATTTTTGGAATCAAATTGCATTTTAGAATTTGAATTCTTTCTTCTAACGTTTGTATTCCTCCTTCAACAAGAAGATTTTTTATGGGTGTTGTTCTAAATACTCTTAAACTGCATCTTATATAAGGCTTTTACTTTTTGTACGTTTGATTGAGAGCTTTTCCTATATATCGTTAAGTTTTGGAGCATTAATTAGGGTATTCGTATGAATTTGGCTATTTTGAGAAGACAAATATTTAATTATATTTAGTCTTTTTTGAAGATTCGTATATAAATAATCGCAGTGGTATTTAAAGGAGTGTTTATTGTCGAAGATAAGTCCAAAAATTCGAAGTTTATTTGTATTTATGATTTGGCAGTTGTGAAGGACAATATTTACGTCGTTACAATTGTATTTTTTACATACATGTATTATATTATATTGTTTATTTTAACCCTTATTTTTCTATTTGTTAGAAATGATTTTATATAGTTAAACATTTTGGGTCCAATTTTCCAATCAAAAAGTTTTTTTACTACCAGATGTATTCCCAATCGATCGAATGCCTTTTCGAAATCAATTGATAATATTGATAGATGATTTTTTGTGAAAAGGTTTTTGCATATCAAATGATCAGTGTATAATAGTGTATCCATAGTTCCAGAACCAGGTTTAAATCCGACTTGGTTAGGTGAAATCTTTTTGGATGTTTGTAAGAACCATAATAGTCTTTTTGATATGATTTTTTCAAGCAGTTTCCCCAAGCACGGCAGGAGTGAGATTGGTCGATAGTTGTTGATTTCAATTGATTCTTTGTTGGGGGTTTTTTTTATTGGTATTATTATTGCAGTTTTGTATATTTGAGATATGCTTCCTCCGTCAAATATGTTGCTATATAAGTTTATAATTTTATCTTTGAGTATTTTAGGAGTTTTTTTTTTATTAAATTATAGGTTATTCCATCAAAACCTGGGGATGATCCTGAAGAGGAGGTTAGACAGCTGTTAAATTCAATTAAATTGATAGGACTTTCTAGGAATTTAGCACAACTTTTTGGTCCGTAAGTATTGTTTAGGTTTAAGGCATTGTTTAGTTGAAGTTGGTATTCGGTAGGGTATAGGTCAGTATACCTGCCCAAATATTTTTTATGGAAGATTGAGGGTTTAGATTATTTGTGAAATTTTCAAAACATTGTCTTTTTGCTACTTTTTTTAGTTTATTGAATTTAGCATTTTTCTTTTTATAATCGAGAAGGTTAGAAATTGTCATGTTGTTTCTAAACGTTTTCCAGGCATCCTGTTTCTCTTTTTGTGGAATACTTAATTCTTTGTTCCACCAAAGTACTTATTTTGATCTGGGAAAATTTGTAGGTACGCGTGGTATTGAATTATTACAGGCTGAACGAATAATTTTTTGGATTTTTGCGGCATCTTTGTTAGTGTTTTGTGTTAACGTTATGTTTATGGCTGAATTTTCTATTTGGGTTTTGTATCTAGACCAGTTTGCTTTGTTGTAACGAAATCGTAAATTTGTTACAGATTGAATTGGTGGGTTTATTGTATTGTTTGTGTATATTGTATATATGGGAAAGTGATCACTATTATGTAGATCATTTATAACTTCCCATGGTAAATAAGGTAGTAATAATGTAGAACAAAAGGTGAGATCAATGTTAGTGAAGGTGTTATGTGTCGATAAATGGGTAGGGGATCCGTCATTAAGTATTGCGATGGTGGTTTTTGATAATATATTTTCGATTATTTTTCCTTTAGCATTGGAATTGCATGATCCCCAAATTGGACTCCATGCATTAAAATCACCTGCCATGATAAAGTTTTCATTAGAAGTGATTAAATCTTCTATATCTGCATTAGTTTTAATTTTTTCTGGTGGAATATATACTGAAGAAATTCTGATATTGCATTCAGCGTTTAATGTTACTGTTACTGCTGAGATGTTGTGTGAGTTAGTAATGAATGTATGTGGTACATTTTTATGGATAAGAAGCCCCGAACCTTGTCGAGTTGAATTTTAGAAATTATGAAAATATCCTGTATATTGTTTTGGAATTGTTGGTTTATCTGTTTTTTAGTGTGTATCTTGTAGACATATGACATGAGGGTTATATTTTTTTATTAAAAGTTCTAAATTCGTATAGTTATTATAAAAACCGTTTATGTTCCACTGTATAATAATAATTTTCATTAGTAAAGTTAATAAAATTTAAGTTAAGTACAATGTCAGTTAGCTGTTATTATTGTTTTTTATTTATAATTTTATTTTTTTTTTTTTAATTTTGTTTTTGGGTTTTGTTGCTTTCAGTTGAGGTTCTTGAATGTGTGGTTAATGAAGTGTTATTGAAAGAGAGTGTGGTGGGTTTTATAATATTTCCGTTATTTTTTTCTATGGGTTGTGCTTCTAGCTTGGTGTTTGAATTGTTTTTTAATGTTGAAAGAATTGTTTTTGTTGATGGATTTTGAATTGATGTTTTTCGAAATGAGTTGATGGTTTCTGATAAATCGATTATTTGAGAGAGATTGGAATATGTTGTTGGACAGGAAGTTGATGGTTTTTAGGAGTGTGTGGTTTTGCTTTGTTGAGTTGATGTGTTTTTGTTTTCTATTATTTTGGAGTTATTGTTAGAATATTGGTTTATTGTGTTTTCTGTGTTGATTTGATTATTGTTGTTAATATTTTTGATTATATTTGAGTATGTAGTTTTTTGTTGATTGGGGTGCAGTTAACTATAAATTTTTTTAGCTTCACCAATGCTGCATTTATTTTGTGTTTTTATTTTAAGAGTTTCTTTAAGTTGTTTATATTTAGAGCAAGAAACAGACGAGGATGGGTGATCACCGAGGCAATTAGCACACATAGTTCTTGAGCAAGGCAAAGGGGTATGAGGAGGAAAATTGCAGTTTTCACATGATGTACTGTTTTTACACCTGTTTTTGGTGTGGCCTAAAAGTTGGTAATTTTTACATCTCATCGGGTTTGGGAAATATTCCCTGACGTTAATTGTATACCACGCAATATTGATTTTAGATGGAACTTTGTATAAATTAAATGATAGTAGAATTTTTCCGGTTAAATATTTAAATATTCTAAAATTTCTTCTTCACTTGTTTGGATTCGATTCCGATCGTAAATTTTTCCTTTACAAATTTTGAGTGAGTTATGAAGTGAAATTGCTACATCACATAAACCTCCAAAATTTTTGGTTCGTATGAATTTTTCCGCTATTTTTTGGTTTTTAGTTAACACGAGAATAGAACCATGTCTTAGAAGACTGATAGTAGAGCATTCATTACTAATGCACTTTATTGCTTTTTCTATGGCAAATACACTAAAAGAGGTTACGGGTTTATTTTCATTTGTTGATTTAATAACCACGTATTTCGGGTCATTTCCCATACTTTGTTGATTAATGGAAGGAAACATTTCACTATTTGAATTAGGTTTTCTTTTTTTGCTTGGTCTTTTTGAGGTTTCGTCTAGAATACTGAACCTGTTCCCCGAAGGGAATGGGTCATCCACATCCATCTAAACTCTAAATATTTTTTTTTTTATATATATAATTATTTCTTTTCTCTTTCTATATAAATAGTAATATAAAAAGATTCTTTGTGTTAATTTTTTTTTCTAAGATAACGGTATATAGAAACGTGTGAGTAAAGCGATTGAAAAAAACACTTGTTAACGCGTGAGCTGTTAGTCGAAGACTGTGAACAATTTTAAAATTTTCAACTCATTATAATTTGGCTTTCTATCAACACACTTAACATAAAAGATCTTTTAACGTTTTGTAATAAGAATAATTAAATTTGTATTATTGAACTATAAATATTTAAAATATATTTGTATGAAATCGTAATTCTAAACGAATAATTGTTAATTTTTTTTTTTTTTTCTTTTTATATACTGATGTTTTTCGACACAGTTTACTTTATAACCGATATTAAAAAATATTTTAAGCCTTAATATATAAAAATTATATAAAATTTTGCATAAATAAATTAAAAATTTAAATTTTAGCTATTTCTTTTCTAATTTGATTACTTTTTTTCAAAATGTTGGTTACAAAAATTGATTTGCAGTATATATATATATTTCAAAAACTACCCAAATTTTAAATGAAATTTCTTACAGACAAATTTCCGAAATAAATCAAGAGTTAGAATTAAGCCAAACCAAAATAAAATCTCTCGAAGATTTACAAATAACCCTGAAAGAGAAACTTAAAGAAGCCGAAAGAAAAACCTTAGCAGCTGAAGAAAATCTACATAGAGAACAATCATCACATTCTTTGGGTGACTTACAACATTCTCCAACAGACAACCCTCAGAGACCGCACTCTCCTGCCGTTAGTGCAGGAGTAAATTCTTTGGAAGATGGCATGGGCAGTAGTATAGATTGGCATCAAGTAAATTTAATTTCAACTATGTATTTATTTACATTTTAATTATCTAAAATTTAACCTAAATAGGATGATTTGGATTGTATTTCCAATTCTGGTCGGACAACTGGCATTCAAGGTTTTGGTGTTCACTATTTATCTCAAAACACCTCAAACTTTGAATATTTACAATCGATGTTGAAGCAACGAGATGGTGAAGTGGCTCAAACACAATGGGAATTATCTCGTTTACAGGCTGAACGTAATATGCTACAGGAAGAGTTGTCTCAACTTGTTATGGAAATGGAAAATGTAATTTTTTTTATAATTAAATACGAAAATAGAAAATAATTCTTCTTCTTCTTTACAGCTTAAAGAAAAATTACAAACTTTGGAAATGTTAGAAACCAATTACAATGATTTGCAAACTCGCTACGATGCCTTATTGCAAATGTATGGCGAAAAAGTTGAACGTTGTGAAGAATTGGAATTAGATTTGAAAGAGTGCAAAGAAGCCTACAAAGTTCAAATACAAGAACTTTTAGGGAAGCTAAAAACATGATTTATTACTTCTATTGGTTTGTCTTCTAATGTGATGATATTTTTCATTTAGTTTTTTTTTATTTCTTCGTTTTTTCTTTTTTTATAATTTTTAGGTCATGTAAAAATTAAGAAATATTTGATATATATAAAATTATATTATTGAAAACAAAATTATACATACCCCATACACACACAACCCCTATATTATATATAAATATATTTGTATTGTTATGTTATGTATTTTACTAGTTTAGTTAAAATTGTAATAAACCCATTATTGCAAATAAAAATTTAAATTAAATATAAAGTATAGTTTAAAAATGTTTATCTTAAAATGAAATATGTACAAACATATATAAATAATTCACTTTCTTAGTTACGATTTATTTTCTTTGACTGCAAAATTATCTTAAAGGAAAATAAGTAAATTAAAACAAAATACTAATTGCTTTTTATGTTAAACAAGAACTTAAAAAAGGAATGCTTAAGTTATATAAATAAAATCTATACCACTCCAGTGGGTCGTGATGTTGGAGGCTGAGCACTTGGCTTCGTTATAATATCCATGGCATTTTTAAATAGTTGAGTTTTAACAAAATCCGTTGCAGCTGAATTTAAATCTTTATTGGCTCCAAAATTACATTTTACATAACCATATAGATTGGCTCCATTTAAAGCTAAGGCAATCATGACTAAAAGCAACCATTTGAATTTTAATCCAAATAAAGCTACAACAAAAAATAGGCCCCAAAAAACTGGACATAATATTAAGCCTAACCAAAAAATGCGAGCTTCGTGATTGTTAATTTTTCCCTAAAAGAAAAGGGATATGTATTCAAATTAATTATGATCAAAGCATTTCGAAAAATACATTTTGTAATTCTGATCAAATAATACTTGGTAATTCGTAAGTCATTTGGACAGTGCAATATTTGGCAGTGCCAAATCTTAAAAAAAAATGATTTATTTGCCCAAAATACAATCTTCTTCAATAGCAACTGACCTTTTTATTTTATTTTGAAAATTGGGATATTTTTTTAAGAAAATTTTTACTTTTTTTCAAAAATTGGTACTATTTTGGATGTTTTTATTATTTTTTTTTTTTTAATATTACTATTATTATTATTATTATTAATTTTTTTTTTAATTGGTACATTTTAGAACATTAATACTTTTTTGAATTTTTTTCAATTTAAAAAATATATATATTTTTTAAAAATTATATTTATTACTTAAAAAAATTTTTTCGAAAATTAATAATTAAGAAAATCTTTTTTTTAGAAAAACTATACTTTTTTTTAAGAAATGTGGAATATTCGCAATATTTTTTGCAACTTTTTTTAAAAATTATATACCCAGGAAAAATTTAGAACACGTTCCAAAATCATTCTTTAATAACATCCTTAGAACTAGTGGTGTCGCAACCAATTCTGGCTCTCATGGAGTAGAAACTTACTGTGATTCTAAATTGATTTTAAGTTATTTATTTATTTTTTTTTTTTAAGTAGTGCTTAAAAACTTATTTTTTATGATTTCTACACACCACTTCTCTGAACAAATTACTCGTTCCCAAATAACTTCCTAGAGCTGTTCAAAAAACTTGAATAAAAAATTCAATAAAATTAGAAAAAAAAAACCAAAAGAGTTTAACAAAATTAAATTGATTTAAAAAGGGGGCTTTAGGAAATGACTCAATAGAATAAAAAATTAAAAAAACAGGTTCTGACACCGTTCCCTATCGCTTCTATGGAAAGAGTTCAGGATGTGACAA
Organism: Protocalliphora azurea; assembly: GCA_932274085.1. Classification (NCBI taxonomy): domain Eukaryota; kingdom Metazoa; phylum Arthropoda; class Insecta; order Diptera; family Calliphoridae; genus Protocalliphora; species Protocalliphora azurea. Next base: position 124,051,777 of record OW026523.1, on the reverse strand, counting down.
TTTTGAATTAAAATCATTGATACTAGTTCTAGAACCATTGAATGTAATGGGTACTTACTAGGTAACACTTCTGCAGAACTAGTTCTAGAGGTGATAATTTCAAACAAAAATCAAAGTACAACTAGTACATGCTATTTTCATGCGTTCTGGAACTAGTTGCAAACCTAATACAGTTTTTCCTTTTATTACATAAAAATTTGCTTTATTCAAAAATTGGTATTTTTTGAATGAATTTAAACTTGACTTTTTTTAATTTTTTTTATTTACTTTTTAAAAATGTTTAACTCTGCTATTTTTTAATTTTTTTTTAATTGCAACCTTTTTAAAAATTATATATATATGTATATATATATATATATATATATATATATATATATATATTTTAAAATATTTTTTCCAAAAAGTGACATATATATATATTTATGTCATCTTTTGGAAAAAAATATTTTAAAATAATTCTACTTTTTTAGAAAAAATATTCTGCTTTTAAAAGATAATAAACTTGAAAATTCATTATTGTTTTTTTTTTTTTTTTCTATATTCAGTACGTTTGATTTTTAGTTTCAAAATACTTTGGTCATTACCCGAGAAATTGAGAATTGAATGAATATAGAAATTACAAACGAAATAACTTCACACCTTTGCTGTAGGGCATTTGCAAAAATAATACTCATTACATAAAAAATCACAAATCACACCACCGAATTCCCTGTTATTATTTATTCCCATTATATTTCTTTAATGAAATATCGAAATTACCTTCTTTGCTTCGTACACCCAATGTGATACTCCCTCATCGTCTACATAATTCCACCAACGCAGACCCACCAGTAAACGACCGGTAATATTTTTCACTGTCCAAAAATCGGCCGATAAAAATAACACTACAAATACAAAACTGGTTATAAAAGAATCACTAAACCAGCCACAAAACATATAAATCAGAATGGCAGCACCCCGGAAGAAGAGATGGAAAAATGTGACGTAGGGATGCCTACAAAAACAAAATAATGTAATAATATAATAAATAAGTAGGTATTGCCAACAATACGCTTTATATTTACTTACGCATATTTCTTGGCTACTACATTTGGATCTTGCATTTCATCTTCCTCGCCAAATGGTATTGTATCGTCATCAAGTAGTGGTACCTAAAGATGTGGAAAGTATACAACAACAAAAAATATTGTTTACAATTATTACTTGAGATAAAGTGGAGGGTTTACTCATTTTTATATGAGACATCACGATATAAGACAAAAACAGTTTTACCCAATAGTCTGCCACCAAACCAATAATTTACACATCCAAAATACAAAATAAAAATATTAAAAATTCCTTACATTTCTTACCGTGGCCGAAGTCATTATTTTTTAGTTTTATAACACACAAAAATTTGTAATTTTTATATTTTACTATTAATTCTATTCTTGCTAGCAGAGAACGAAACCGATGGCTTTGCGGCGGTTTTTACAAGAACGTATCGGCGGCAACTTTATGTCGTGTTAATTGTAACGTCGAGTCCAAAGCGAATTCAAATAGGTGACCTCACTTAATCAGCAGATTATTTTTTTAAGTACTTCGAACTGTCAAACTCCACATTACCCCAGGTCTGCAACTGAGATTAACGCTGATATAATATGTGAGATAACGCCGGCAGAGGAGAGTAAACAATTTGTTTATATTATGTTATATCTTAAATAAGGGGTACACGTATTCTAATAAATCCTATAAGATATTACTATTTTCAATCAGTTACAGAGTAAACATGTCGTTTTTAATTAAGCAATTCGCACTTTTTTAGCACAACTTTTATAAAAATGTTTTTTTAACATGTAAAACAAACTCTAAAAGGAAACAATTTTACAAAAATTACTGTTTTTTTTAGTAATTTACAAAATACACATTCACGCAAAAACAAACTTTCGTGTATGTGTATTTTTTTGACAGTTCATCTTATAAGATGGTTGTGTAGAGAAATCTCATCACAACAGTCTCATAATACATCTTATAATACTAATATTTGAATCTATACGTGATATAATTCTCTCAGAGAGCGAATTTGACACCCTCTAACACAAAAATATTACACATTATGTTATGTCTAGACGGGCTGTTATTTAAGGTTTAATATAATATAAACAAAATGGTTACTCTCTTCATCAGGCTTTAATTCAAGTATTATATCAGCGTTAATCTCAGTTGTAGACCTGCGGTTAACACTTAACGGTAGCAACAAAACACGGCTACTATTTTTATTTTTTGTAATAAATTAAAAATAAATTTAAAAAATAATTATCTTAAAAAATACCAAAAACTACTACTTTGTAGAAAATGCATTTCGATGTTATTAAGAAAATTGGCATAGTAAAAAATAAAATTTAGATTTTGTTAATATGTATGTATTCTGTTAATATGTATATTTACACTGGTCGTCAAAAAAATTTTGTCCGATTTACATAGTGTCTACATTAGAGATTTTTTTTTATCAAGATAAACGTCAAACTTAACGTGAATTTGTGGAAGGTGGCAACAGTTGCACAAAAACAACAATATGGCGTATTCATTATTGTTTTTTATATATGCAGTTTGACAACTGTAACAACTAAAATAATAATCAGCTGTTTAACTAAGGTTATCTTCTATATATTCGCATTGATTTTGACGTTTGTTTTGAGAAAAATTTGCCTAATGTAGACACTAGGTTAGATAAAAGAAAGACCAAAACAAGGCAAATTTAATAAGGTAACAAAAGTTCGAATGGGATTTTTACTCAAGTTTTTTATATGTTTATGGAGAGAGAAATTTACCATTTTTATATGGAATTTGACAGTTTAACAAATCAAATAGTCAGCTGAGCTAACTATATTACCTTGTTATTTATGTTATGCACCAAATACCTTGAATATAAAATTAAGTTTTTATAAAAATTGCAAAAGGGTTTTGTATAGTGTATTCGAATTTTATAATAAAATTGAAACAAATATGTTAATAGATTGGTTCTCGTAAAACTTTCCTATAAATAAACAATTTACTCTGACAATTTTAAGAAGATTCTTATTTTAATTTTTATTTTTTATGAATGAATTTGCTTTGAAGAAAAAAATATATTAAAAAATTCTGAAATTAGTTCTGAATCTAATTTCAGGAAAATCGTGAAATTTTGGGGCAAAAATTGTTAAATCCTCAAAACGGGATATTTTTAGTACCAAAAATTATCAGTGACGATAAATCATCAAATCTGACATCATTGTCTTCAAGTAATCTTAACACTTTTTAGTCTGCTCAATATTTTCGAAGTTATTCAAATATTAGGGTGGGATTTTTTTTTCTATGAAAAATTAATGAAAACATAAACATTTTTTAACAAATGAAAATGGCAAAAAATTATCATAAAGCTAATAATGCTACAAGTAAAATAAGCCGTGTATCATCAAAATTGATGCACAAATCAGTCCTTGTCAACAGTGCCTGCAATTTTGATTTGTTCCGTTAAAACAACTTTCAATAAAAAATTCGATGTCAAAAAATAGAACGATTTTTATTATTAATCGGTGTTAGATAATGAGCTTACATCCCCATACGATAATATGTCAACATTACAGAAATACATTAAAATTTCACCATCTGGTAACGCTATATCCATCAAATATAAAATGTAAATACATTTTGTAAACTTTTTGCAAATTATTGTTGGAACATTAGAAAGATATGTCTGATGATTATGCCTGTGTATCAAAAAGTAAATTAAAGCTTAAGAACGATGGCGGTGTTAAAAAGAAAAAGAAGAAAAGTAAGGACAAAGATAAGGAACGTGAAGCTCTACAACAAACACTGCAACAACAAAGTGGTGGAAGCTCTAAAGGTAAACCGGAACGACAGTTAACCAAAGCAGAATTAGCTTTCAAACAACAACAGGAGAAGATGGTAAGTTTTCTTTTTCTACTCTGTAACAAATTAAATAATAAAAACATCTACTACATATAAAAAATACTGCTATATTTACTTTAAAGCGAAACAAACGCATAATGGACAAAGCTTCAACTACCCACAAGGAAAGAGTAGAAAAATTTAATGAACATTTGGATTCTCTAACCGAACACTTTGATATACCGAAAGTATCTTGGACAAAATAATTTGTACTTCCTTTGTTATTTCACTAGTTTTATTAAGTTTATTTTCTATTCACCTAAGTTTAAAAAGAATATGTATAATACAATTTAAAACAAATGGATTAATAATAGTTTTAAAAACAATAAATAACAGAGCAAACAATATAGCTTAAAATTCATAACATCTTTGGTCTATCATCATTTTTAAATTCAATTGGTTTTTCAAGTCCTTAGTATTTTATAAACGACTTCGATTAATGGAAATTTTTTGTCTTCCACGCATATTCCTTTGAAATCATCGGTATTTAAAGAAAACATCATTGCTCCTCCCAGACCATGCATTTTAATATATTTTGCCTTGCAGGCTAAGCTAGTAGCTTGATCGAAAGCAATCCATTCTGTAGCACTACTAGCATAACAGGAACAAGCATCCTTGTCATATTCTAAAGAACTCAATATATTGTGCTGCAAAAACCAACATATTTCACCGGATGCTATAAAACCTTGATTACCAGTATGACCATAACCTGCAGCAGGAGCACCAATGGCAGTATTAAAGGGATTAACCAATCTAAAGAAGTTATATTTTTTTATTTATTGTAATAATAGATTTACTTGGAAAGTATGCTTACGTAAAGGAATGACCATAAGTTGGCAAACCTACAATTAATTTTTTACGTTCCAAACCATTCTTAAGCCACCAGTTCACCGAATAATTAATATTTAAAGTAGCCAGAATAGAATGTTCATTACTGCGAGCATATAAGGGAGCATTTAAACCTGTAAATATTATTTATGCTTTAATATCATGACTGACGTACTAGTTTTAACTAACCTGTAAAAGGCGTTCCTTTGGTATAGAAATGATAATCATAAGACATTAAATTGACATGATCGGCATACTTATTAATTTCAGATACATCGTAGGCGAATAAAGCAATACCTTCGGGTGCCGCCACTGCTACCGACAGCAAATAGGCACGCTTTTCTCTTATATACTCTTGTCGTATTTCATAAAGCAATTGGGAAAAATGCATACGTTCCCGATTGTAAGCACTGGGAAATTCCCAATCTAAATCACAACCATCCAATTCATATTTTCTTAATACTCCCTTTAATGATTGTATAAATACTTTTCGACTCTGATGATTTTTAACCATATCCGGAAAACCATCACTTGCCGAGCCACCTCCTCCAATACACAAGAGGAATTTTAAGTGAGGATATTGTTTTTTCAGTCGCGGCATATCATTATATAATGAATTATTTAGGCCTTGACTAATAACAATAGAAGAATTATATATAAATGCCATACCCACATTAATATGGGTACATAATGTTCCGTTTACTTGTGTCAAATTCAAATCCTCATACTGCATATCTGCATCGTTTATTGTATAATAACATACCACTAAAGTTGCTTTGGGTGAAGGTGCTAAAATACTGTTAGTCTCTGTTGAAGAATTATCATCCTGATCGGAGTGTAAATATTTAATACGGAATGTGGAATTTTTAACCAAACGAAAATCATGTGATTCTTGTGTTTGATTTTGATATGCTAAGCTATACATAGTAGCTCGTTCAATCCATTCAGGAGGTATATCTAAAACAAGAATTTGCAATTTTAAAATACATAAATATAAGGATATTTTTGAAAAATTCTTTCACTTTGCTTGAACTGTGGATATCTTAGGATAACCGTATAATATGGTCCATAGATATGTTGCCATATTCGATAAACCAAAGCAGTGGAGCAAACGCATAAACTGACCAATAACGCAATACGCCATCCTAAATGCTTGTAGCTATTAAATATACATTTTTAAATTATAATTTTTAAATGCCTTGAAGTTTGTATATATGTAGAAATTATTGTAAAATCATACCGTACTCCATTTGTTTCATCTATTAATTCATAATTAGCCATTTATCATGTTATTTTTTGTTTGTACTGATAGTAATTTTCTTGCTTTGTTTTTTCTATTAATTATGTTTTTTAATTGATTTTAGTGTTAAAAAAAGATTATAAATAATCAAATAGTCTTTCTCAATGTTATTTCTCCAAAATTTTTTGTGAGACTATTGTTGCGAAAGAGGTGTAAAAAGAGGACACGATAAAATAAACATTGGTTTTAGGAGTTGCCAGATTTTATATTGTTGGCACAGGGTTTGGAGTTCACATCAAATGTTAAAATTTCAAATTAATTGTGTAAATTATACATGAAAAATATGGTATAAATCAAGATCACCGGAACTATGGTTTTTTAAGTAATTTTGATACTGATTCAATAGTTTTTTCACTTGTTATCGAAGTAATATACAAAATTTTGTCCGCTAGTTCCTAGTTGTAGTTATAGGATTTTAAAAATTCAATATATTTTCTGAATATCTTTATTAATACATGTGCGATCTCAATTATATTATATTACAAATACCTTTTTAATGAAATTTTACATGACCATTGGGATTAAAATTGACATTTGTATCGATATAGCGGAAATTAAAAAAATTTGATTCGAAAAAAGCCTAGAGGAGAAAGTCAACAACTAATTATCTATCTATCTATATATATATATATATATATATATATATATAGATATAATAATATAATTGAAATCGCACATGTATTAATAAAGATATTCAGAAAATATATTGAATTTTTAAAAGCCTATAACTACAACTAGGAACTAGCGGACAAAATTTTGTATATTACTTCGATAACAAGTGAAAAAAATAGTTCTGGTGATCTTGATTTGTTTCCATACTTATATATTATTTAAAGATTAAAAATTATAAAATAATTATATAAAATATTTTTGTTTCGAAAGCGTTCTTTATAGACTCAAATATATTTTACGCTTTTTGGGATGTAAAATCAATATTAAAAATTCAATGAAAAATCCAAGGCGAATTTATTCACGAAAATAAATCCGATTTTTCGTAAAGCAAATTCAATCGAATTCAATAATTTTTTTGTATATAAATTTTGACACTTTAATCAATTGTATTTATTTTAGATATATATAAAAATAATCTGCTGTTTCAGTGAGAACACCTTCTTTGGATTATTTTTGGAACATATTAGACTATTTTCAAATATCTCTAGCCTTAAATTGAGATCTCAGATTCATATTGATGTAGAAATTTTTTAGTGCAATTAAATAGTTTGGAAGTTATAGGCTTTTGAAAAACGTATTTCCCTAAGAAACTCATATGAAATTTTTTTATTAAATTATTGATTAAAATGAAATAATTATGTTAGCGAAGGCGCTTTTGGACATACAAACTATATTAAGAAAACAAATTTTCGCCAAAAATATTTTTAGTAGATAGGAGAAATAACAAAATATTAAAAAAATAGGTTAAATGAACTTTTATAGAATGATCGGTGTTTTTATGTATTTTCACGAACTTTTTGATACTTAAATCAACCGAATAAATATTTAGTATAGAAAATAGAAATTTTTAGTGAGTTAGAGATCTCAATAAGTTCCTAGTTTAGAAGTTATTAACCCTGAACGGTTACACTTATTTTTACGGCGTAAAGAATACACTTCGTCGAATCGACGACGACATATTTTCAATTCATTTTAAAAATTGCTTACGAACCAATTTGTTTTATTGTTTATGTTTTGTATCAAAAGAAATTAATTTTTAAGATATTTTTACAATTATGATGGTAGAAATTAAATTTCTTGTCATGAACTTTTTTAGGTTTTACCATAATTCGGAAAATAAATAAGTTATGGGACTTTTAATGCCGCTATTTTTTCTTCTTAAAATTAACTAACATATTAGGTTAGTAGGTAACATCTTTTAACACATATTTTTTATAAGATACAGTACCCGATTATTTTCGAGTTTTGTCATTTATATGAGGTGTTGATGTTATAAAATAAAAAGTTTTCTCTCAGGGATTAAAAGTTATTATCCCTTTTTTCGAAAAATTTTAAATTTTGATATTTTTGATTTTTTGGTTATTTTTAATATTTTACGAAACATTCTGATCAAAAACCTATTACTAAGCCAAAATAAAAGCAAAAATACAAACTACAAGAGGCATTACCAAAAACGTTACAAAAAGGTCACACTTCCTGGTTTCGACGACGCATTACTTGAAAAAACTTACTTAAGTATGTATCTCGAACTGAGCTGTGCAATCACATCTAGAGATATCTCTGTAAACACGTGAACTATGCAAAAAATTAAATCAAAATAAATTCTATAAAAAACTACATCAAAACTGTTATAGGTCGTTATTCGACGTTTTTAATTGTTAAGCAAAATTATATTGAAATTTCGCATAGATTTTATATAAAAGTTAAATTATGAAAATAGTTTTAAATTTTCAGGCCTGTGACTACAGCCATAAAAAGGTGTTCTGTTTGCCAATATTTGTATGTTCTTTGTTTTGAACTTTATAAATATCTTGTATATTTTATTAAAAAAAAAAAAAAAAAATGTTTTTGTAAGGCGTTTTGGTATTTCGAAAATACATCTGTGAGTCAGAAGAAATGTTGTTATGAAAAATATAATTATTTATTATAATAATAATTTAAGAAAAACCATAATTTTGTTGTTACTTCAAATTGAATATTGTTAATAATTACTTCGTTATTTAATATACCTGCTTTATTTGTTAAATTTTAATTTCGAAAATTAAAATTACACCGCAAAATCGTTTAAAACGATCCGTATATTTTGCTTTATAAGAACTTTTTTCGAAAAAGGATTTGCGGTATATGTATGTATGTATGTGTATACGGTACCAATATTTCCGTTTGTAAGACCATAGGAAGTGTTTGAATAAAATTTATTAAAATATTTATTTTAAGCATTTTAAAATATGTGAGTATACTTTTCTTCATTATAACACTTACATCCTATTCTCCAAGACTTGATAGAATACCCAGAGTATACATATTAAAATGCTTTTTCAAGATAAATTTAAAATCATTTTTTTAATTGATCATTCTTATATTTCAATAACTTTTATTATTGAATGCTTACCGTTATATAATCTACACAATATTTATAAAAAATTATTTTAAAACCTCAAATTTTAAGCAAATTCCAATATATTTTTTTTTTTTTTTGTTTATTTTTAAGAAATCTTGTGCTTTTCTTTATTTTGAGACATTAATTAGAACATAAAAAATACATTGAAAAATTAATTACAAATTATGTTTTTATTGATTTAATGGAAAATATTTAATATTTCAATATATATAGACATTGCATTTGCCGGTTATTTTATTTCATTTGTGTTATGGGAGATTGTTAGTTTTAAATTTGTTTTAATATAAGTTATATGTAGTACTTCTTATGCTGTTATTTTTAGTTAAAGTTGTTCCTTTCCATTGAAAGTTATTCAAAGTGGACATAGTGTTTAATATAATATTCATACGAAGCTGACCAGCAGCTGCGTTTATATTATTTATTTTTATAATATACATAAAGTATATTATATATTATATAATAAAATAAAGAGATCTACAAATAAATACTTAGATTATTTTATTGTTAATTAAAGAGCAAAGCAATTTATTTCATATTTATTTATGATTCTAGACATGTTATATTTCAAATTGAATTAAAAATTTCATTTAATACTTTATTCACTTTTATAATTGTGTATTTTTATTGTAATGTTTGTTATATGATATTATTTTTAAGCCTTAAATTTCGATCATTATGATTAATTAATAATTTATTGAAGATTACAATTATATTTGGTTTTTTTTCTTTTTTTTCTATAAATTTAAAAATTTTGTTTTCATTTATCTAAATTTATTTTCATAGTAAAAATTATTGTTTTTATTTTTATTATTTTTATTTATTTTTTTGGGAAATTACATTTCAAATACTGTTTTTTATTATTTTTATTATATTTAAAGTAAAGAACAAAAAAAAAAAAAAAAATGATTAAATAAAAGAACTTAAAAATTAAAATAGTAGGTAATTATTTGGTTTGAACTACACATTTTTGAGTTTTTATGTTTAATTAATTTTGTTTATTAAAAAAAATTATTGAGTTTTAGGGATGTTATCAACTATCTCTCAAAATTATTCTGTAGAATTTTATACAGAACAATTTCATTTTGCTGAGAGAATTGAAAGAGTTGGACTTCTCATTGCTTATCTATGGTAAACATGCTTTTTATATACATATCGCTTATTTACTTCAAAACGTCATAACTTAAAAAAAACTATTTTGCAAAAAACGCATTCAAAGTTTTGAAATTACTATTACCTTAATAGAAAAAAAAAAAAATAGAAAAATTAATAACATGTTCTCAAACGGTGGCCATAAAAGGTATGTACGTCATAATTTTACAGAAGACATCATAAACTCAAAAATGTCGTTTTTGAGTTATGACATCATTGAAGTAAATGAGCGATATGTATTGTATAGTTCTTAATGGCAATAAAAATTATATTTTTATGATTAAACAATTTTTATGTTAAAATTACAGCTTTCCAAATGAATGATTTTCAAATTAGAATTTAGAAAAGAACAAATTAAAATTTTAGTTTCAGAGAAAAACAAATGAAATTAAAATTTTTCATAAAAAATTCAGAAATTGTCAATTGAAAATGAGTTTTTTTTTTTGGAAAATAAAATATCAATTGAAAATTTAGTTTTCCATTTCTAATTTTTAAAATAACAATTTGAATTATAATTTTTTATATCAGATTTTGAGAAGAATTTAAAAAGATTTTCCATTTAAAATTCGGAAAAATAGAATTAAAATAAAAAACCAAATGAAATTCAGAGCTTAGAGAAATAAAATATAAAATGAAATTTGTGTAAATAATGATTTTTACTATGTGTATATAAAGAAATCGAAACATCGTATTTCGGACAGATCTGCTACAATATTATAAATTTGATTTGCTTAAATATCTCATAAATTAAGCTTACATGTATATTATTTCATCATTTAAATCACACATGTTTAGTGTTTAAATTCGGTATAATTTTTCTCATTTTCAATTGTTCCTTTCTAAATTCCAAAACAAAAAACCTAATTTTAATTGTTTCATGCTGATTTTAAAATATTTAATTTAAATATAAATTAACCTTTTCGAAAAGAAATGTAAAAATTTTTTTAAATTGTTCTTCTCTAAATTTGATATAAAAACTCAAATTCAATTGTTTATTTCCAAATTCTAAATATGTAGATAATTTCATTTCAATTGATTTTTTTTTAATTCTAAATTGAAAAATCACATTTTAATTTCTATATATCTTTTCTAAATTTTAAATGAAAAAAACTAATTTTCTATCGGTTTTTTTCTGAATTACTGTTAAAAATGGTGTATAAAATGTATAAAAATTCTAATTTTTTTTTTTTTTTTTTTTTTTTTTTAGGAATAAATAAATTGCGTTAATTAAATTTTTTCCTCAAATAAAATAAAATTTGTTAAGGAAAAACTTTGTCATTTAAATTTTGTTTGTATGAAGGCAGACTGTTTGCGTTAAATATTGCCTTAAAGTAGTATAATCAATTGAAATAAAAACTAACAACTTGGATGGTATTCAATCATTTCAAATGAATTCAGTATGTGTGTGTTCCTTTTATATTCATTATTATTTTCATATTTTATATTTTTCATATGTCTATGTAGAATTTAAATTAATTTCTCATATACATTCATTGACCCCCATTAATAAAAAGAAAAGACATACTCATATCAAGGTATGATATAGGTATGTAAACATTTTCAGTACATTTATTGTATGTGAAGAATTCAAATGTATTCATATTGTATGAAAAATATTTTTAATTAAAATAGATAAGGCGTCGAGTCTCAATAGAACAGTCAAAAACAAAGGTCAAATCTTTAAGTTTAAATTGTGTAGAAAATTTAAAAAAATTGCATTTTTTATTCATGAATTTTTACTTTTTTTTGTTTATTTTGTTCTAAAAAGCTTCTTAAAAAATATGTGTGTAATGTTAAGTGATCATACAATTGCTGCTGCTGATGATAATTATTATTATTTGTCTGAATGAGTAATTGTTCCATTTTCTTTATATATATCTTTTAATAAGTACATATGTATATTTTAAAAAAGAATTCTCTTTTTTTTTAAGAAGGAAAACATGGTTTTAATTGTCTATTATTTCATCTTATTATTTTTTTAGACTTTTTTTAAGCACTCTTAGAATTTTTATATATATTTTTATTTATTAGTTATTTCAGTTTTAGATAAATCTTTGTGGTTTTGTTTGATTTTTTGTTTATATATTTCTTGTTTTAAATATTTACATATGTATATCATATTTTTACGCTATAAACAAATTATACATAAAATACATATGCATATTATATTAATTTAATTTTGATTTATGTTTATTTTATTTTTATATAAATACAACTTTTAACAAAACATTTTTTTTTTCTTTTAATATTAATGATGATTTTTATGGAATTATGAAAAAAGGGGAAACGTGTTATTATCAAGGAAATATATGTTATTAAACATATTTGACTCGTTATGAAAATGCCATAATTTTACTTCCAAAAAAAAAAAAAAAAAAAAAAGTTGGGAAATATTTAATTTCTTCTCATGGGAATGATTTTTATCTTTTTAAGATTCTGCCGATTTTAAATAAAAAGATTTTTCGAAAATGTGTTATTACCAAGGCAACAAAAAATATACAAAACCATATTTTTTCCTGCTCTTGAAATTAATCAAACTGTTATTTATTTATCCGTTTCAAACAATTTTAAGAATTTTGGCATCGATTTTCTACAGCATATTTGTGCATATTTTGGACCTAGAAGTATATTTTTGCTTTTTTCGGGTTTAACAGTATATTTTCATTTTAAAGCATATTTTAGCAATTTAAACGGCATATTTTATACTTAAGAGCATAATTTTGTATATTTTACACAGAATTTCTTTTTTCATAATTTGCCATTAGTGAAATTTTCTTTATACTGTCACATACGTTTTCGAAACCGATTCCCCAATAATTTTCATCTAATAACACAGGGCAGCACTGGTTTTGTGATAAAGGGTTTTTTTTGTTAGTTTGGATACACGTGAACTTGGAGATTTTTTTAAATTAACCCTAATTTTCAAGATAAACCGTTATAAAAGTTATATTACAACATAGCTCGAGAATGATATGTCGGGTGCGGCTTAGTAAAATACTAAAAAATTTTAATTCAAATTATAAGCAAGTTATATCTACATAATTTTTTAAATTGCTCAATAGTTCTGGGGTTATTAATAAAAAAATTTCGAAAAAAATTTAAATTAAAAAAATTAAAAACTGGTTTTTCAAAAAAACGTAGAAAATCTAAAACTTTAAAAAATTATACGTTTGGTCTTTTATGAAAAAGCTGTATGTTACAGTTATAACGAACCATATTTTATTAAAATCGATTCATAAATGTCGATTTTATTAACAATTAAAAAAATGATACCTCATTAAAAAAATAGATTTTTCTAACAGCATTTGAAATATTATTCTTGTTTATTATTCTTTGTAAATAATTTTATTGTTTTTAGTATAATTTTTTGAATGAGATCTATTTAATTGTGAATAAAGTTAAAATTAATGCATCAATTTAAACGAAAAAAAAAAAAAAAAAAATTTGTATCGTTTTAATTGTAACATATATATTGTAACATATACATATAAACATACTTTTTGATAGTTTTTTTTTTAACCAAACCTTAATAAGAAATTTGCTTTTTTTCATCTCCAAAACTATTAAGCAGATTAAAAATTGAAGACAATAACATTTTTTCCATTTAACATATTTTCATAAAGTCGAACACAACACAAAAAATCCTTTCAATGTTGTTTATGATCTTATTAATAATTTGAGACCTTTCTATTTTTTACTAGACTTTAAATTAAATTTTTCATATCATATATAAGCATATTTCCCTTGATTAATAACTTTTCCTAAATGACATGAGTAAGATGTAAGTGTTACAAAATGGTGATTTAAAAAAAAAAAGAATGCTTTTTTTACAAGGCGCTGGTTTAACAAAAATGAAACCTTATGTCACCAGTATTTATATTTAATATATATAAAAATATGCAGAAAACAAATTTACATTTAACAAAAAAAAAAAAAAAAAATATATATATATATAAATAAATTTAAGATTTAAACTAAAAAAGAAAAAACCTAATAGTAATAACTAAATAAACTACTAAAAATATATTAATGTTATTCTTATTAGCTTTTTTTTGGGCAAAATGGAGGGTGTAAAAGTGTGTAGTTTAGGGTAAATGTGTTGTTTCGTTTTTTTTTTTTTTTTCTTTGTTATGTGCGTGATGTAACATTTAATAAATTTTGGTGATGGACAGAGTTATTTATTGATTATTTAATCAATCTATATAATGAAACTTCTTTAAATTTTCCACTTGATTAAAATTAGTATATTTTAGTTTACAGAGTTTTTAAAATGTATGTATTAAAAAAAATTTAAATATGTAGCTCCAGCCTTTAGCATACTATTTGTTCAATAAGTTTTTTTTTCTTATTTTGTTAGATTTAATGTGATAACAGAAGAAAATCTTCAAACTGCATCACTTTTTTTTGGTTCATTTTTAGTTTTTTTTTCTAAAAAAAAAAGAATATCGTTTTTTTTTTTAACTTAAGCTTACAATTGAATTTCAAATAATATAAGGGATAGCTTATACAAAAGTAAAGCTTTTGTTTATTTTTTTATTTTTTTTTTTTTTTTTACATATATAAATCCTATCACAAAAAATAACAATTTTCTTTAAAAATAAGGAAAAGCATTTTCAAACGTTTGCTTTTCATTGTGCAGCAATATTTTGACCGTGTTTGCTTTATTGCTTGCTTGTTTGTTATGTAAGCTAAACGTAACAGTAACTAAACCTACACAGTTTCCAATGCTCGTACATCTTTTTGCACAACATAAAATTTATGTTTTTTACCCACTAAACCCCATATAACAGCTACATTCTCAATTACTACATTAACGGGTATTGTACATACAGCTCCCAAAACGCAGGCCAAAAATTTCACCAAGCCAAAACGATATAGTGAAAATGATTTGATAACACCAAACACGTACATATAGATATTGACGGCCGCTATGAAAGCACAAACAAAATCAACAATATTGGGACAGGGTATTGGATAGAGTCCGGCAAATACAATATTTGATGTTGATAGGGGCATGGTGACCCAAGAATAAACACTGATTCCTAACAAGAGTTTATGTTTAAGGGGTATCATTTTTGAGTGCACAACCAGTAGAATGCCTTGAAGCCAACGTTTACGTTGTTGTAAGAAATCTAACAGGGTAAATGGTGATTTTTCATACATTTCACCTTCGATGAAGTTAAAGGAATAGCCTTGGGCAAAAGCACGCATAGCAAAAAAGCAGTCTTCGGCGACGGAGCCATCAATGCCATTGTCGAATGATACTTGACGTTCAGCGCCAACCTGTGAAAATAAAAAAAAAATATAAATAATCAAAACAATTTTTGATATAACAACATATTAACAAATAATTACTCTGTTCTGACAGATTTTTAGGTTTTACAAACTACCCAAGTTATTTTGTAATTTACATGACATTAACGCTTTATTACTGTATGTATTCTATATAATAATGTGACTAATGAACATGTTTTTAATTTATATGTACTATTATGTGATTAATGAAAACATTTGTCTTGTTGAGAATTGTTACTTAACAAAAAATGCGCTCCGTTAGGGATTTGTATTGTAATTTGAATAATTATCTTAAAAGTTAGTCGACTACATCTTTGGTGATTTGTTTTGTGTTGTTCATAATTATTCTCACTAGATCCCACTTTTGTTAAGACCCGTGAACTACACTGAATTTAGAATTAATAATAAAGAAGTCTGTTTAGTTTCTTTATATCCAAATAAAGATTTTTATACATTTAATAATTTAATTATAATAACTAGCAATCTTACCTGAGTTACAACATAACTTCCTTTCCAGCTGAACAAGGGTTTATGGAACAATTTAAATTGTAAACGCAATTTACCCATATCATCAGAAACACGGAAACTGTCGGCTAATGTTGTCAGCCAATTAACTACATTTTCATTGGCATACGTTATCAGACCCTGTCCAAATGGATGTTTACCATCTAAAACAAAATTGATAATGCCACGCACTGAATTCTCTGTTAGCAAAGTCTCTTCATCTAAGTGTACTATCCAGTCGTTGTCATTTAAAACATTTACATTATCCTCCAGACAATACTGCAAAGCACGCGATTTAAATAAGGCTCCCGTTCGTGTTTTATACTCTTTAGGCACTACAATTTCACGTATGCGGCGATGATGTGCTAAATTTACCGCTTTATCGGTAACAACTTCAATAAGGAAATTTTCCAAACCGGTATCTAAACAAGTATTCATATTTCTTAGTACATTCGTTTTGACCAATTCTGGAAAATCTCCCCGTGTTACGACACGTATGCAAATGAAAGGCGCTAGCAGGGGACTACCTTTAAGAACAACTTTTTCGGGAAAAGCATTGTAAAAGACTAGACCGCAGAAATTGAATAATACTTGCGGCAGTGTGAGGAACGTTAAGAAACGTAATAGATATAGCAGTATGGTTGCTATTTGGCCATATGCGTCCCAGGGGTCCAAAACAGTGAATGAATTTTCATCGATTTTTATGCCACCAGAGAAAATTTCAAATGCTACTATGACCACTAGCAATAGAGTACAATGAAGTAAATGTTTTGTGCTTGAATTCATGACGAAATAAATAATTTAATTATTAATATTGTTGGCTGTTATTACAGATGCTGTTGTAGATGTTGCTAGACAATGCCAGGGTGTTTTGTTGACTTAGTTTTAAGTTAGTTGCTTATAGAGGTTTAACTTTTATGATAGCATTAAAAATTCATTTAATGCAATTTCTTCCACTACTTTGTTATTGCAGTTTCAATGCGCAATTTCTGTCTTAAGTCGTTTTTATTGTTTGTTTAATGAATTGTTTAAATGCAATTATTCACAATTGTTGACTTTTAAATCGAGTGAAATGTATAAAACGCACCTTTATGCTTTCTTTTGCTTATGCCCAACTCTATTAAGTGCAACACTAGCAGAAAATTTTCCTATGTACTATCACCGATATAGTTACAATAAGTAATTGTAGGAGTATTTTAGAGATCTATTTTGTAATTATCTGTAATGACAAAATAAAAGACAAAATAATATTTTAAACAAAATAATAATGCATTAGTTTATATATGACATAATAAAGAAATTAATACTACAACAATGTGTTTTATATATTTGCTTTTTTATTATTCGAATACATTTAAATTAAGCCTTAAACATCATATTAGAAGTATACTAAAACTTCTTGCTATGGTTGCGTTTGTGCGCTAAGTTCTTTTCTCCATGAAAAAATTAGATTTGATAACAATCTGTTTTAATTGAAACAACAACAAAAAGAGTAAATAACACGATAAGATAATATAAACTATACGCTGCTTTTAAATGACACATAGTAGATACTATTATAAATATGTTGCGTTTTTTTGTTTTATTTAGTTTAAAATTTTAAGTAATTTTTTTATGTCTGAGATTTTGTTCATCTAATTTATAGTGATAACTGAATTATGGTTTGTTTTACATTTTTTACCAGTAAATATTTAAAAATTGTTAGAGCCATATAAACAATTACTGACATGCAATTGAGTGAAATAGGTTTAAAGATAAGATTTTAAAATTAACAAAGGAGAGTATAAAAATTATGCAATCGTTGGGCATTTCGATGTTTGGTAATAATAAAATGATAAAAAGTTATTAATATTGTGTAAAAGTTATATTTATCATAGAAATATGTTAATTTCTTTTTAATTAATCAACTTTCCATATAAGTATATTAAATTAAATTATTAAAAAGATTGCATATACATATTGCAATTGAGTAAAAGCAAATGACTATATATATATCTTTTTTTAATAAGGGAAATGTAAATAAACAATAAACTTTCCTTAATAAATTTATATGTAAAAAATTCGCAATACTCAGTATTGTTGTCGGAGTTGAAACAATTAACGCAACCATAGAATTTATTATAATTTTAGAAAATTTTCCTAGAATGTAATACATTAAAAAATAATTAAAATTATTCAAATTAAATTGAAAACAAGTAACAAGCAGGGCTGCCAGATATAAATTAATGAAAAATCTCCAATTTCCCGATAAAAAATAAAAACCCTCAAAAAATGGACACATAAATATTCGTAGTTCCCACTTCAAAAAATCTCAAAAATAATTTTGAGACTCAAAAGCAATGGTGTAGGATAGATTTGACCGACAATAACTTACTTGTTTTTAATAAAAATAGATTTTTTTTCTTTTTTTTGTGAAAAATTAAATTTCTAGTGAAAATGGTGGATTTTTAGTGGAAAAGTCGGATTTTTAATGAAAAAAGGAATTTTTAGTGGACATTAAGCTTTTTGGTAAAGATTTTTAGTGAAAAATCAGATTTTTAGTAAAATTTCAGATTTTTTGTGAAAAATCAAATTTTCAATAAAAAATCTAATTTTTAGTGAAAAATTGAATTTTTAGTGATTAAAAGAATTTTTAGTAAACAAGTAAGAAAGATATAGTCGGTCAAGCCCGACCAGGGTGATTCCCGAAAGCGATACTCATAAAATTTGTCACTATGATTTTTGTATGTGATTTATGCACGTTAAAGTGATTTTCGAAAGAGGGTTTTATATAGGAGCTATGGTCAATTATGGACCGATCTTCATGAAATTTGGCACAAAGATTGATACTTATACAAAACCTCCATTTATGATCGTTAAACCCCTAATCTGGGAGGAAATTGGTACGGGGGCTAGGTGAAATAATGGACCGATCATAACCAATTTCAATAGGCTTCGTCATGAAAGCCCTACGTGCCAATCTTCATTGAATTATCTTTAAAATTGCAACCTGTACTTTGTGCACAAGGTTTACATGGACATATACACTGTCTGCCACTTGAATAAGTAATCACATTTTTTTAACTTTAATTAAGTATATCTCCTAAACAAAAGTTAAGAAAAAAATAATTATTTGCGCAACCAAATTTCAGTGTTTGCTTTTGTTTCCTGAAGAAATAAAAAATATATATATGTATTTTGTTATACTAAAATTATGCATTTATTTAAAGACATGTATTTCTGTGGTACTTTTTCGTGTGTCACTTGAATAAGGAATATTTTAAAACTAAGCAAACTGTAATTTATTTTTAAATTTTAGGTTTTAAAAATGAAGGTTATTATCTTCTAGCATTCAATTAGTAATGAGTACTGCCACCATTTTTAGAAATAGCCTCAAGGATTCTATCGTCTCAAATTGTTTTCCTCCTTCATAAACTTTTCTTGCAAGCCAACCCCAGACATTTTCCATTGGATTCAGGTCTGGTGAATATGGGGACCAGTCCAAGAGTTGAACATCTTGTTGATAAATCCATCGTTTTACTGCTCTGGCGGTATGAATCGGAGCGTTGTCGTGTTGGTACGCCCAAGGTATGGGTCCAAAGAAATCATTAAACAAATATTTTTAATTAAAATATTCACAAAGAACAGCTATGAAATCTATAATAAAACTAAAGTATCTAAAATTTTAAGATGACAAAAATAAAGTTGATTTAAAATTTCATGTAAAACAACTCGTCAGTAAATTCGTTAAACCATATATAAATAAATACATAGATATCTGAGAAAAAACCTACTTCAATAGCGAAAAAACGTAATTCAGGCAACATTAATGTTCCTCTCAAATAACGTTCTAGTTGTACTCGTATTGTATGCGTTGTTTGAAGGAAAAAAAAAGACTCAGAAGAAAGGATATAAAATTGCTAATGTATCTTATCGATTCAGTGTATCAAATGGTAAAGTCCGCATTACTGAGAAAATTTATTATATAGTCATTTGCGGATATTACTATCGTAAGGATAAGTTGGATTAACGTAATTAGTTATAATATTATTAAAAGTGCTATGACCCAGAAAATAAGAAAAAAATATTGATTTGTTTTTACATTTTAGCGATATATCTTTATAAACAAATGATTAACCACAGAATTTGAAGCCCATTATTTCATAAATATATGAAGAAAAACTACATATAAATGCGCACTGATGCATATATTAATCATACTATTATTAAAAAGAAAAAATTCTACTAAAAATTATGGAAAACAAAATTATTATTTCCAAAATCTCATATAACTTTTGCATTGCATTTTAAATCAAAAATAAAAAATAGCGAACAAAACGGTTAAGGTCAACGGTTTGTTCAATTAGTTTTGTTGCGCAAATTTTTTACTTTGTTATGAATATGAAAAATATATTTCTGTTATTATGTTAATTAGTGTTTTTTATATTAACAATATTTTTCTTCAAAACCAAGAAAAAGTTGTGCTATACCCAAATTAACACTGTACATTGTACATTTTTTAAGAAATTATTTCTTTATATAATTAATGGTTATGACATTTTATTAGATTTTGAAAAATTAAATAATTAAATCTTTCAAATTTTTTGTTCAAACTTACACATTTTTTCTCTGTATTGAAACTTTCACTATAATCTTTCTAGCAGATTAGGTATGACTGCGTCACAAACGAATAAACAAATAAGATTTACTTTTTAATAGCCCTGTTCCAGTACTAGTCAGAATTACAGTCAGAAAGTGTTCCTGCACTTAAAACTTCATTATATTTTTGATTTGACTAAAACCTGTAAATCTGACTAGTACTTGAACAGAGCTAATATTCATAATGTGGATTATTTATAAAATTACAGTCAATTTATAGAATTAATTTTTTATTTTAATTCTAAAATTGACATATTTTAAAAACTGCGAGAAATCGTCATCATTTTGCTATTTTTTAGACAAAAAATCATCAAATAACGATAAATTGTCAAATCTGGCAACCGTGATAACCAGTTAGAAATCACTTTTGGGCAAATTTGCTCTATTTCATAGCAAAGCTGTTATAACAGCCATTAGAGCTCTATAATGTATACATTCCGACAGTAGCTATTGATCGGTTCTAGGGAATTTTAACGTGCAGGATCAACTCTGGAATTCGAATCGTTGGCGAAACAAATCGACGAATCCAACTTATAAAATTCTATTGCCGAAGTAGAGGCTTTTTCACTAATTTATTTCAATATGTAGTTATTTTCATTTTAATTATAAAGAACGCGTTATAACTTTTAAATTAGTTTTGCAATATATTAGTTATGAATCAGTTAGTGTATTAAATAAGAACGCAAAATAAAAAATTAAATTTATTGCATTTAGTAAATAAGAAAGAATAGACTGAATATATGTATAATATTAAAAACGAATTGTTCTCAGTTATTTGTAGATTTATGGGTTCACATTATAATGAATTTGAAGCAAATAGAAATGTTTAACTTTTGCCCAAATATATAGTCTTCAACTTTAAGAACAAAAATAAAAAGTCAAGTGCCTTATTTATATCCCTTTACTTTTAACACGCCTCAAACAATGAATATGTTTTACATAAATCTTAAATGTTTAAATAAGAAAGTACATAATCGAAATTTTTGTTGGTACGTGTAAATATTTTGCAAATAAATAACTATGGGTGCAGCTGTTTACTTTATAATTATCAAATATTAGTACACTTATCTTGTTAATAAAAATAAAAATTATAATTTCAAAAATCATTGTTGTTTAAATCAATTATCAAAGTTCTTTATAATTTAAAACCAAATATAGTACATATGAACTCTTAACGACTTTAGTGCAAGTGGGATTGTTGGCATTTGTTTCATTTAAAATATGCGTATGTCTTATAAATATTGGGTCTTGCTTTGTGACCTTATTATTATGATGAGTTATAGTTATTGAATTTTATTTTAAGTAAGTTTTATTTTAATTATTTCATAATTTTGTAAATGTGGTATTTAGTTTCACTTTATATTCATTAAAAAAAAAAAAATAATAACGCCCCAAAAATAATTAATTTTAAAAATAATAAATAATACATGTAAGCATCATACATGCTACAAATTAATTAAGTGTATTTTCAAAAGATTCGTTTTACTTTGGGGAAAGTAATAGCAAACAATTAAGTTTTATGTGAACAAAAACGCACGTCATTGTTTAGTTTGAAATGCATAGTTTAGAAAAGTTTTTGTTTGATTTTAATCTTTAAAATCTACAAAAAAATAATAATTATAAAAAAATAAAATAAAAAACATATAAAAATAAATCAAAATTTCAGAGCCATAAATTTTGTACTAGTACAGACCTTAAATCCTTATTTTCTAATATGTACCCAGCAAAAACTTTGCTTTCCTGGTAAGCTAGCAGGTATAATTGGAAACAAAAATAAACTACTTATTTTTTGCCTGAATAACTAGTTATTTTTGTTCGACTTGTCCACAAATTCATAAAGTTATCTTTTGACTCTAGGGGTGCTCAAAAATATGTACCTAAATGAAAACAAAAATAAAAAAAAAAACAACAAAATTTTGCCGTCAGTGAGACTCGAACTTGGACACACACTAACCATTCGTTTTTACTGACTAAAAGTCTTACTCAGTACACCATCTCGCACATAGCATCCTAAGCGACAAAAACTCTATTTAGTTTAAAATATCTTTTTAGACATTTTGTTATAAAAAATTAACAGCTTCAGAATGGGGTTGAACCAACAACCTTCTGGTTGTTAATCCGGCGCTCTAGCCAACTCATCCACGTGATTGCAGTATTACTGTGCTATTATACTATTGAGTACTTATTAATGTAATACAGGGTAGGCAAATAATAATGACGCCTCATTACCAAGAAACTACTTTAATAAGTAGTTGTTATTACCGAAAACCAAAAAGTTTTTGCTGGGTAATTTAAAATAAATTTAAAATAGTATAGTTTTATATCAAATTTTATCTTAAAACAAATTTAGTTTTACCTTTTATTATTAAAGTTTATTATTTTTTTGATAAGAGATTTTAATTAATTAAAATATTTTATTATTTTTATAACATAAAACCAAAAATATGATGCTGGTAAACATCGCGCATATACAATATACATCCATACAAACATACATACATACATACATAAGCAAATCTTTTTTATTTTTTTATCTTATTTATTTTGTTTAATTAATATGAAAACCAACACAAAATTTTTAATAATAATTAAATATACAAAATTAAATGCATATTACTCGTACCAGCAAGAAAAATAATAAAAAAATATTTTTACACTACGTCACATCAATGTTCCGGCATATTTATATGTATTTGAATGTTCGTACATTTTCATGCACTCCGTCAGTTAGTCATATTTGTTTATTATATCTACATGTACTTATATATGTATGGGATTTCTATTGTGTTAGAGTAGAGACTTCTATGAGCCAACGAAATTAAAATATTTCATTTCATAAAAGAAATTAATGATGATAATGACATTGACGATAGATAAATATTCGTAGTATATTTGCGTACTAATATACTTAAAATGTACTATTTAGCAAGATGAATTAGAATTACTAATATACTTAAAATGTACTATTTAGCAAGATGAATTAGAATTATGGCAAAGCATCTGTTTTATTTTATATGAAAATATGTATTAGAATATCTAAGTGAAGTTAATGTTGTAAATAATCGTACAAATATGCATTTCTTCATATTTTGCAATTAAAATTTATTTTATTAGTAATTAAAATTAAAAAAATTAAAGTAATGGGGACCACCAAAATATGTGATTTTTAATAAGTTTTTTATTAAGCCTAAAATTTAGCTCAATGATTTGCAATGGAACTTAAAATCATTTATAAATAAGAAGAAAATTGCAAAAGGTTTTTATCCATTTTTTTCTTTTTGCAAAATGGATAAAAATTTTATACATTTGTTTTTTTTATGAATAAAATATTGAAAATTTGCTAGGTATTTCATCAAAAAAAAATAATAATAATAATAAAAAAATAAAAAATAAAAGTATGTAATTTTAAATAGCAATATCTCTAGGCTATGTGAAGTTTAATGATAACATGTTCCATTTTTTTTTTTTTTTTTTTTTTTTTATAAAAATATTTTTTCTTATTTTTTGAAAAAATAATTTCAATTTGTATAAATGTTAACTTTTATACAATGTAGAAAGTAAGCAATTTTAATTATTCATATATTTTGAAGTTATTGACGAATTTTATGTTAGAATATAAAAGGTTATATTGCCTTCGTTATAAGTAATTCAGACAGCATCTTCAAAATACTATTTTCGTTCAAAAATATTTTCAAATGCAATATATAGATGCATTTTTAACAATTGTGAATTCATTAAATTAATTTTTTAGATGTATTTTAAATTGTTTTCTTTACTATAAATTAGTCTAGTACATAAAAGTTTACTATTTATAGTCAATTTTTAAAAAAATGTATTGGGTTCATTTTTTAAATAAAATATGTAAACTTACTCATATTTTAAAAAAATAAAAGAAATACATAATTTTAAAATATTTTTTTTATATAATTTCCCATCAAAAACTTTTTGGTTTTCGGTAATAACAACTACTTATTAAAGTAGTTTCTTGGTAATGAGGCGTCATTATTATTTGCCTACTCTGTATTACATTAATAAGTACTCAATAGTATAATAGCACAGTAATACTGCAATCACGTGGATGAGTTGGCTAGAGCGCCGGATTAACAACCAGAAGGTTGTTGGTTCAACCCCATTCTGAAGCTGTTAATTTTTTATAACAAAATGTCTAAAAAGATATTTTAAACTAAATAGAGTTTTTGTCGCTTAGGATGCTGTGTGCGAGATGGTGTACTGAGTAAGACTTTAGTCAGTAAAAACGAATGGTTAGTGTGTGCCCAAGTTCGAGTCTCACTGACTGCAAAATTTTGTTGTTTTTTTTATTTTTGTTTTCATTTAGGTACATATTTTTGAGCACCCCTAGAGTCAAAAAATAACTACATGAATTTTTGGACAAGTCGAACAAAAATAACTAGTTATTCAGGCAAAAAATAAGTAGTTTTTGTTTCCAATTATACCTGCTAGCTTACCAGGAAAGCAAAGTTTTTGCTGTGTTATTATGTTTAATTAGCAGAGAGGGCAAAAATGCTTTTTTTGTTGCTTTTTTGTGTTTTTCTTTTTCCGGCTACTTTTCTGATTTATGTGCTTTTATGCTTATTTCAACAATTTTAGAACACAATTATTTTTATTTATTTATTTATTATTTTTTTTTTAATTTTGGCAAAATTATCAGATTTTCAACATATACATATGTTCATTTTGGAACCACAATGTGCAAAACAATAATTAATTAATAATTGCGCCCTATTTGAAATAACTTCAAAAAAATTTAATTAAATATTCGTAAATGCTTTAATGTTGTGCTTCGTAAAAAATTCAATTGAGGGGTTCACAAGGTGTGATTTCATGTCATATTGTCATAATGTTCTAAAATTTTACAATACTTTAAAATTTTTGTTGCTTCTCAAACAAAAAGTGTCTTAAAATAATAGAACTTTGTATGCTATGTTTATTGTGCTGTCGTATTTAATCAGCAGAGGTGATTTTATACAAAAACAAACAAAGAATGTTCCTTATTTACTTGAGTCTGCCATTACAATAGAAAATCAAATATCTAAAATGTACTTTTCGCACAAACTGCTTTTTTCATTTATTTTGGCTGATTTAAATTCAAAATAGCACAGTAAATTATGAGAGATTGCTCACAACAGTCGTATTTTTATGACACTATGTGAATCCTCTAAATATTAAAAAGCATGTCAACGAATTTGATGAAGCATTTATTTTTAAATAGTGAAGATTTATCCTGGATATTTAAAATTTGTTCATATAAAATAAATTTTATATATTGGAGTAAATTCTGATGATGAACTTGCTAGTAGTTTAAAGTAGTTTGAAGTTTCTCAAACGAGGAAAATTAATGTTTAACGTCATTATGCTTCAGGGAACTCTCAATTATTGCAATAAATCGTTGAAAAATGTGTTTTTTTTTTGTTGCTACTTTTTGGTTTCAACATTTTGTTTTTTTCTTTATTTTTTGCAATAAACACCAATTATTTCATTTAGCATTTTTTATATTTTCTGTTAATTAGATACAAAATTACATAAGCATTCAATTGATTTAGTATAAATAAAAATCCTTTATGATTTTATTTTAAAATTAATAAATTTATTTTCGAATATTTTACATTAGGAATAAAAAATTCGGAAAATATTTTATCAATAAGAAGCTGAAAATTAGGAACTTTTTGAGACTTATTTCAAAATGTGGCAGACTTGATATTTTTAATTTCTGGTAGGAAAATGAATATGATTTTTAAAATTTATTGAAATATTTTTTCTGCATTCAGCCCATCAATATGCATCGTATGAGGGATCTTCATATATCAAAATCAAAATAAAAACCTATTGTCGAGATTCTATAATACACATACTCTTGAACTAACTCTTATCATTAGGTGCGGTCAGACAATTTGACAAAAATAACGAAACCTTTAAATTAAGAATTCTTAATTGTTTTTTTTTTTTTAGTAAGGAAAAGTTTTTTGCTTTACATAAATTAACGCCGAAATTGTATTAAATTTTACAAAATCAAACAACAGCTAACATTTCTTTTTTTTTGTCTAACAACTGATACATTTTTTTATGAATTTTTCTTTTAAATTACTTTTATTTCTTTGGAAATAAAAATATCTTTTTTTAAAATTGGCATATCTTTAAAGAAATATATAGGTATTTTGTTTTTATTTTTTAAAATTTGTATATCGTATATTAAATGAGAGATTTATAAAAAATGGCTATTTTTTTGAAAAAGGTATATAACCTATTTTAGTCAAAGAATTAGCAACTTTATTTACGATTTAAATCTTTATAAAAGTTAAGAAAATGGAAAAAGTATCACATTTTTTTTAACTTTAATTAAGTATATCTCCTAAACTAAAGTTGAGAAAAAAATAATTTTTTGCGCAACCAAATTTCAGTGTTGGCTTTAGTTTTCTGAAGAAATAAAAAATATACATATTTTGCTATACTAAATTTATGCATTTATTTAAAGACATATATTTCTGTGGTACTATTTCGTGTGTCACTTGAATAAGGAATTCTTTTAATATTAATCAGAAAGGCTATGATTTGAATTTCTTTCAATATAAACGGCTAGAGGATTTTTAATTTGATAGTTATTATTCAAAATGGGACGTGGTAAGGCTCTTAATAACTCTGAAAAAGAAAAAATTCTGATTTTGAAATCTCAGGGTCAGAATATATATATATATATATATATATATATATATATTCTTCATCAACGCTTCAAATTTCACTCAACTTTTCATATAACTACAAATAGTTTTAAGATGTATATATATATATATATTCTTCATCAACGCTTCAAATTTCACTCCACTTTTTATATAACTACAAATATGAGATCTAGAGACTATAAACAAATTTTTTATACCTATTCTAGTCAATTTTTTCCAAACTTTGTGTAAAAAATCGCTATAATTGTTTTTTTACACTTTCTATACAAAAGTGTAAACAAAATAATAAGTATATAGAAAACTATATACTTAATATTTTGTTTACAAATGCACATTAATTAATCTTCCTTCAGCAATAAAACATAATAATTTGATTACCTTTTGTATACTAAACTTAACAAAAAAATTTTATTTAATTTATTAATTCTTTTTTACAAACTATTTAGTTCATTTCCCCATTTGCAATATTATTCGGAAATAAATAATAAAATCTAATTACTATTCATCAGGTGGATACAATCAGTTAGACTAGAGGAACACGTGTTACACTTTAATACATTCAAAATATACAAATTAATATTGTATGTATGAGTATATAAACAATATCAATATCATAAAGCATTAAAATATTTGTTTTGGAAATAATAAGTAAATTATATATGAATTTATGAGCTGTATAATAAATTCACCTTCATCGGCAATATATTAGAGAATTTATGAAAAAATAAATACATATTTTAAAAGGTCTTTTAAAAAATGAAATTAAAATGCTAGAAAGTGAACTTTTTCAAAAAAATATAAAATTGGGGAACTTGTAAAAATAAAAGAATAATAATTCTAAAAAATAAAAGAATAATAATCTCGAGCTTTGCGAAGTTACAAAAAATGCGAATATTTTTTCAAACATAACAACCACATAAAAAATAATTTAGCTCTAATTTTTGCATTTTGCACTACCTTTAACCAATTGCGTAATTTCCTTGCAAATTTTTACAAAATCTTCAGTTTTCCACCGGATGCCGAATACCACTATAGATAAAAAATAGAGATGGAAATAAAACTACAATTTAGAAATATTCAACTTTTTTTTCTTGATTTGTTACAAGTTCTTTTTTTTTTTTTTTTTTGCTAAAAAAAATGGTGCTCACGTAAACTCAAAACTAAAATTTGTGACATAAATTACTCTAATATAAAAAAAAGTTTGAAAAAACGAAAAAGTAATTTTGATGAATTCTTCACACAAATTTGATGCTTTTTATATTAAACTTTTTGAAATTGAAAATTACAAAATCTTCAATTTATGGAGACTGAAAAAATCTATGTTTTGTAGGCCACTTAGTAAACATTTATGAAAACCCCCGTTCATATTATTATGAATATAGGGTTAAAAAGTCATTGTATCTATGAATGTGTACATATCAGCGTGCGTCAAGACACATTATGTTAGTAAGAGCAAGCGTTTTACGATAAAGAAAATACTAGACTATAACTTAATAAAAATAAATTAAAAATAATTTTTATTGACCTTTTAGAAAATTTCTAAAGAACATTTTAACCTAATGAAAAATAAGGCATTATAAAAAATTTTAATAATAAACGAGTTGTAAAATAATTGTACAAAGTAAAAAAAAAACTTATAATTATACAATTATAATTCAACTCTTAGAATTAAAAAGCTAGCAGTATTTGTGTTTAAATTCTAATATAAACTAATTATTCATCATTATTTTTATTTTTATTAGACTGGCATATATATTGTAGTATTTATAATGAAATTCATTTAAAAAAAAAAATATATATATATTTTCAGAGAAAATCCCCATGTTATTACATTTCATTGTATTTTATTTTGTGTTTAAATAAACCGATAGGTACATTCATCATTATAAATTATATTTTTTCCCCAATACGAGTATATACATACTTATAAAACGAAAATACTCGTAGATAAAAATAAAAAATTGCAATAAAACAATAGCACAACAATTTGTTGTTTATTTTAAAAATACCCACTATTTTTAGTGAGATTTTTGTAATATACACATTAATTTTGTAGAATGTTGTATTTATAATAAACAAATAAAATGTTAATATTATATTATGAATAAAAATGGTATTGCATTAGATACTAAAAAAAGTTAAATGAAACAGATTGCTGAAAAATTTTTATAGTACCCTCAAAGTATTTGTGATTGAAATTATATGTAATATGTTTTCTTAAGAATGTTTGTATATAAAATTTGGGAGAATTAATAATAACTCAATAAATCAATTACATAATGGTTTGAAACCAAACTTAAAAATATTTGCAATACTTAGCTGGTCCTAATAAAATATGTATGAAATATTTCCAGTAATACAAAAAGTTACTTTTATTAACATATTCAAAACTCAACCAGGACATAATTTCAGTTCACGTATTGTCTTTGCCTTTGGAAGATATGTAATATATCGATATATGTAATAGTTAATAGTATGTAACTGCTTACAATTAAAATTCCTTTGAAATATGTTTTATTCATAGTCAAAAAATTATAATTTTTTTAATATGTACTTTTTAAAAAATTTAAAATTTAAAAAAAAAATGTTTACAAAATTGAAATTTTGAAAATTAGTATATTAAAAAAAAACTAGATTTTTCTTCAAAATTTAAATACATACTTTTAAACGTTGGACATCGTTATTTCGACTATTCTACCTATGGATGCATAAAATGTATAAGTATCTGTGGAATTTTGGCAAACCATATTAAGTCCAGTTAATGCAGTTTGCTCTTTTTTAATAGTGAAATGAACTGTTTACACCACGGGTTCTCAAATGGAGGACTGTAGTATCATTTTAGGAGTCCGTGAAGAGGTCTACTTTTTTTTATTATTATTATTTTTTTGTCGGATTAAGAGTAGAAATAAGGGATCGAAGATCCAATTGTGGTATTAAAATATCTAATAAAATCACTTAGTTTTGTGTCTATTGTCTCGTACTCGTGAGTGTTTCGTTGGAATAGAGATTTACTTTATTATTTATCTTTTTTTAAGAAACCGATCGGAAAGCCGCCGTAGTTTGGTGATTTAGTTATTATCTTTAAAAGAAGATAAAGAACTTGTATTCATCCAAAAGGAATGAAAATGTATGTCACCAATAAATCTGAATGTCTAAAAGCGCCATAAAATGAAATTGTACTGTAAAGAGAAATATGTGCTGAACTCAACTAATCCATATGAAAAAAGCATTGAACGAAGAAGTGCCATAAAATGCGACCAGACACTAGACTACAAAATTACATCATGACAATGATCGACTTCATGTTACGCAACCAGTTAAAATCTTTTTTAAAAAAAGTGGCTTGAAAGTTCTGCCCCACCTGCTGTGTAGCCCAGATATTACCCCTACTGACACCAACTTTTTCGATTCAGAATGCCGTAGATAAAATACGTTTCTTGCCTCAAAAGTTGAACAACGATTTTGAAATCCATAAATTGCTATAGCTTAAAATAAGCATTCATGTTTATTAAAAAAACGTTGGGAA
Organism: Protocalliphora azurea; assembly: GCA_932274085.1. NCBI lineage: Eukaryota > Metazoa > Arthropoda > Insecta > Diptera > Calliphoridae > Protocalliphora > Protocalliphora azurea. The sequence continues at coordinate 124,020,839 of OW026523.1, read as the reverse complement.
ATAATGCATTATTAGTATATTTACTTTGAGATCGGTCGCGACCCACCAAATATGTATGGAGATACGTGGCAAAATGAAAAAATCTTGAAAAAGTCCTCAAGGTGGTTTCCGTAGTATTCGTTGATTTTTTAAGCAGTTTTTTAGCCGTCCTGAAAATTTTCAAAAATTCGAATTCGTTTTTTTTTTTTCAAAATACAGAGATTTATTTGATGATGTTAAATTTTAATAATTTTAAAATTATAAAGTTATATTTGCCCCTAAGGACTTTGGTAAAAAGTACCTATAAATATTAAAGAACCTAGATTTGTATGGGGACAAAAAATTTTGTAAATTAAAGATTAGTATGTTATAATGTAATTCCTAACATATTTCGATACCATTATTTCACTGCCGTGAGCTGGAACATTTTTAAATTACATACCTCCAAAACTATGGTTTTGATCAACAGTACAGTACAGTTTTTAACTTATATGTCGATTACTACATTATTTTAAATTCTTTTAAAATTAGTTCTTATGAAATTAGAATTTTAGTAAAATTTTCTGTGAATTTTTAAAATACTATTTTATTAAAGTTTGAATAGAGCATGCTCAGGAAAAAATTTGTTAGGCTTTAAGATTATGATTCTGTAAAGAATATACAGTTTCGAGCAAATACGGTTCACTTCCTAAGCCCCTTATAAATTCATTTCTAAAAATTTTAATACAAATATTTCAACAAATTTGTGACTTCTGTTGCAATGCTTTATGACAGCCTTTGATAAACCAAAACACTTGTTTAGATTAAATAAGGAAAAGGGGAGATATATTTAAAATATTAAATATGTGTGTATAAAACAAAACAACAACAAAAATCGTTCAAGGGAAGAATGATATTATAATAATATTTAGCAATATTTCGTTAAAAATCTATTGTTTTATAGCTCTCAAGAACCTATGAGACATACCGGTAACTAATGTCTTACATGTTTCTGATGAAATCAAGCCTCTCTTACCATTGTCCATAATTCATTTTTGTTTTTGGTTTTAAGAAGGTAAAATACCATTCTGGACAATTCTCCAAAGTTTCTCAATTAGTTAAGTTAAAGTTTTCCATTTTATATTAATCTTTTCTTCGAGATATGTTTAATTTCATAATCTCTCTGATATCGCGACTTCAGAGGCATTTCACATTCAGTATATTATTGCATTGTTAAGAATATTGGGAAAGAGTCAACATTTTCCATGATTTACAAAATTGAACCAAAGCCACACGCTTTTTGTTGTAGTAAAAGACGTTTTTTTCAAATGAACCTATTTATTTGCTCGACAAATATTAACAAATTAAAGCATGCACTCATATAGGTGTATAAAAAGCATAAAGAAAATTTTACAGGAGACGATAAAAACTTCATAAAATCATAAAACTAAATCATTTAAATAATTTTTTTTATACTCATCATCAAAAAAAACATGTCGAAATAATTATCTAAGACCCCATAAAGTATATATATTCTGGGCCCTTTGTGAAAATCTAAGGCGATCTAACGATGTCCGTCCGCCTGTCTGTTAAAAGCAGAATAGGGCTAGTGGCGGACAACCTAGGGGGACGAAATTTAGCTAAAATATTTGTCTTATATAAGGTTTGTTTGGTATGAACAAAATCGGTTCATAAACAAAAAAAGTTATGGATGAAATACTAGAAAAACAAGGTGTCTGATAGCTTTAACCAAAAATATTAAACATATTTGTATTCTTAAGCTTTAGTTTTATAAAAGTATAAATTTTTTATTGACACCTCCTATAAGCACTTAAATATTTACATTTGAACATTTTTTCGTAACCATTCTTCATTTCGGATATTTTCCATCATAATTTAGATTTTAGGGATCATTGGAAAGGACTTATTTATTATTATTGTATGTAACGCTTTGGTAACAAAAGTAATATTTTGAGATCATCGGTTCATAATAGGTGAGATAATTTTTATGACAATTAAATGGTTAGTAGAGAAAATGAATGTAACCAAAAGCATAAATTTATCATACAAACTATTAATTCGTGTAAAATAGCGACTAAATTACAAAGACTATTCAATTCGATTATTACAGCGGTTTTCAAATAATTTATTATATCATTGATTATTAAGTATTATTGCAAAATTTGCTGATTTTACCTTTTTATAGCCAAATATATAAAATTTAACCTTTTGCTGTTCACTGGTTATTTACCTGTAATCATCAACAGTACCGGGATGTACCTTTCCAATGGTAATTTAAAACGCAGTATATGTTGAAAAATGTCCGAGATAGTCAAAATTGCATGTTTAAATAAAAAAAAATGTGACAACAAATTTTATTAAAATCGTCATATTCCGCAAATGAAAATAGATGTTGCAAGGATTGGAATGGATATTCCAAGTGTTAGCATGTTTCTATTATATTTTGAAGTAAATTTTCTTATAATGAATATTTGATAATGCTATTGAAAGAAATCTATATTTTAGAGGTGTTTTAAAAATGCATATAACAACATAATAATCTTTATGTCTCTAGAGGGGTAACTGTTTGCGTAAAGCACTTTAATAAATATATGCCAAATTCATAACCTCGTTATTTTGTTACTTGTTAAAATATTATGTGAAGAAAAACAATTTCTTAAAAAAGTAATACACTTTGTGAATAAGTGTGTTATTTTCAAATGAGTTAAAATATTATAAATATCAAATTTTTTATTATTTTACTTTGGTTTTTCTAAATACTTAGGTTTTTAATGAAAAGTGTTGATGAAAATCTTTTTTTTTTTTTTTTTTTTTTGAAAATTCGGATATTACAACAACCAGCTTAAAGTATACCAATAGACTCAGAATCACTTTCTGCTGGCTGGTAGTCAGTCCATATATAACTTATGCACAAAGTGCAAGTCACAATTTTATAGATAATTTGATGAAATTTAGAACATATGACTATTTTGGTATAACGTCAGAAAAATATAACACAAAAATATTGAAAGTGGTTATTATCGGTCCATTATTTCACCAAGCCCCCATACATACAAATGTTCCCCCGCAATAGAGTTTTAATACTCATAAATGCCTTATTATGTCACTATTTCAATAAAATTGTTACAAAGAAGTTTTATATAAGAGTTAATCAGAACAACCAATTTCATGAATCCATAATTAAGCATAGCTCTCATATAATATCCAAAAATTACTTAAATTCGCATAAATACCACATAAATGACAGTATCATGACAATATTTCACACAAGTTTTATATAAGAAAAATCATAGTACCAAAAATTCATATCAGATTTCATGTGAAGAATCAATTTTTTAGTGAATAATTGGACTTTTAGTGAAAAATAGAATTTTTAGTAAATAATAGGCTTTTTGCGAAAATTTGAATTTTTGGCACATAATCAGAGTTTTAGTAAAAATTTGGATTTTTGGTGAAAATTAGTTTTTTTGTGAATAATCGGACTTTTATTGAAAAATCGAATTTTTAGTGAATAATCTAGTTTTAATTAATTTGAATTTTTGTGTAATCGGATTTTCAGTGAAATATTGAATTTCGGAATTTTTGTTATAAATCCAATTTCTAGTAAATAATTGGATTTTTGTAAAAATATTAAGTTTTGATGAAAATTTTAATTTTTATTGAAAATTTTAATTTTTATTGAAAATTTGAATATTTTGGTAAAATCTACTAGAATTATAACAAAAACTAATTAATTTAAAATCATTCAAACGTCCATTTTTTTTCGATAAAAATGCTGTAAGCTGTTATTTTTTAAATTATTATCAGTATACTTTACATATACAATGACTTTTAAAAATATAAAATTCTGGAATTTAGTTTATTAACTCAATTTATAACAGCTAAACGTTTTTATTTTAATACGGAAATAACTTTACAGAAATGTATTCACAAAAAATGTACTATAATTTTGTCAAAAAAAAAAAAAAAAATAAAAATAAAAATAAATAAATAAAACTAAATTTTGTTTAATTCATTTTCTTATTGATTAATTTATATATATATATATATATATATATATATATATATATATATATATATATATAATTTTAAATTATTTTTTATAAATTCAATTTTTTAACTTCTAATCGAGTTGACTAAACAATAGATCAGATTTTATTTTTTTAATTCGGGATTTCGGGAATCCCGGGATTTCGAAAATTTTTTCCCGTAAATAAATAGAAAATTCCAGGAAATTTCATTCCCTACATATAACAGAATTCAAATAACACATTTTGTGAATTGGATAATAAATTTTTTATTTTATAAAAAACTTTAAGAAATTTTATTTCACTATATGTATTACTCCTTCTAAATATCTAAAATGAGAAATTAATATTAGAATTAAATCACTGTATATACATTCATAAATATGTATATACTGCTAAAAATACATTTTATAAACATGTGCCAAATCTAATTAACTTATATCTGCTAACAATGACAATGAGATAGAAAAACTTAATTTAATTTGTTTATATGTTTGGTAATAATGAACATTTTCTTAAGGTTTTGATAACATTTGCATGCGAATGTGTTTTCTTTTTTTTTTTTAAGTAGTCATTATCATCGAAAACCATACGCGTACAAGTTCATGTTATTATACTTATTTGTACTGGACACTAATGTTATCAGTTTTCCGTCATATGTATACATACGTAAATAAGTGTGACTGACTAGCGAGCACTCGGTCTGGTAAAGTTAACTATGAGTGCAAAATTTAAGACTTTGACATAGAACTTTAATGAATCACCACACTTGTTTATTATTGTTGGTTTCAATTATATAAAGTATATAATGTTTCATCGACAATTGTGGAAATGAGTCTGCAACTTATTGCACAATTACGATAAGAATTGTATTTATTTTTGGTAACAATTAAGATGTAAAAAAATATATACATACGTTATCTTGTAAAAATAGCATCATTAAATATTGATTAAGAGGTCTTCTTTAGAATGTAGAAATGTTTTTATAACAAATTGATTGTATTCCTTCTTAATGCGACAAATGATAGTAAAATATTTGCCTATTAATGTCACAAGGAAACTGGAAGATTTTTAATTAAAAAAAAAAAAAAAAAAAAAAAAACAAATTAACATTAGATTGTATTTTTCCAGACACGGTATATAATGACATAAATTCTAAAAAGAAATTAAGTAATTACCTGACATAATAAATTAGCTTTGAATGTTTTTAAGAGTAAAAAGAAAAACATTTTTAGCAATTGCTAATAAAAATCAATTTATTTTTAACATGAATAGTTGATAATTTAAAATTTAGCGAGAAAAATAATATTTTAAGAGCATATTTTCTAATTCTTAGGGCATGCCTTCCGATTTTAAGAGCATTTTTTATGCATAATTAAATATCTTCTTTTTTTTTTTTTGATTTTACAAAAATTAAATATACATATATTATAAAAAAAGTATAAAATCTGAACTTTAAAATAAAATTGACAACTTATATTTTTTACCACTCATATAATGTTTAAACATACTCTGAATTTTCAGCTTTTTTTCGCTTGAAGGTCAAAAGTAACTGCAGTAATTTGATAAAAGACGCATATTACTATTGTACAAAAGAATAGAACAAAATCATTATTGAAAAAAGTAATTTCGAATACATTCTTTAAACAATGTTTTATAAACATATATACTAAATTAGTATTAAAACGTTGAAATGAAAGTTAGCGTTATAATAATCCATATTCAAAAATGTATTTATATTTTTTAAACTTTTTAAAATTTATACGAAGGCAAATCAATAAGTCCGTGAAATTTTGACTAAAGGATATTTTGTTTTAACTCGAAAATAACTTAAGTTTCAGTTTTTTGTTCTTAATATCATACAATAGACTAAGCAATTATTTTCATTCACTGGCAGACTACAATTTTATCATAATATTAAATATAAATATAGAATCTGTCATAAAATATATAAACAATTTCTTTAGGTTTTGAAATAGAAAATAGTCATTAGGGATAATCCGTAGAATATATTGTTTATTTCAAATGGAGCTTCAGTTCGTATATTATAATTCATATTTCATCCAACGTTACAAAAACTCTTCTGTTATGTTTTTAAATAAATCGAAATCCCGAAGTCATACGCATTGCATCAACAATCTTAAGCACTTTTGTCACCAATCAGTCAATATCATCTAGTGAATTTTTTGACATTTTCGAGTAAAGTGACCTTAATTGAATGACAATGAAACTCAGTGAACACTTTTATATCATTTAATTTAAGGTGCAATTTATTACCACTCAAAATTCACATTTTTCCATTCTTATTGAAAATGTATAAGGAAGTCCGAGCTTGTTCAAATTTTTCAAATCAAATTAACTACGAGGAAAGTTTAAAAAATCACAGACTTAATGATCCGTCTTCGTAATAAATTTGTTTAATATTTATTTATTAAACAGTTTAATGAAAGTTATGGTATCTTATGCCAAATGTTTTATTCTCGGAAAAAATAAATTTCTATGTATGTGTACATAACCGTACATACACATATATATTTGCATTAAAACAAAAATGAAAAAAAATGTTTTTATTACCAAACACTTGTATACAAAATAAGGCAGTCAGAAGTTTTCAAGGAATTTTCCAACACAAATAGGAAAATCACTATGACAAAATCGCCTTTATTCTGTTAAGAAGTAGGCATTATAAACGGCAAAAAGGTTTTCACTAGAGTAAACACAAAACGTTGCCTAATGAAAAATATTATTAATACAATAAATATTATTATCATGAGTATATTTTTATTTTGGCCGCAACCATAAACTAATAAGGTTCAAAGTAAACATATGAGAATTTACTGCAGTGAACCGAAAACAACAATAATAACACATACTAATAATAAGAATGACCTTGTCAAGAGAAACGTTACGCCGCGAAGTACAATTTAAACTATTAGTAATCAATGAGTACAATTTTTTCAGCTAGCAAGACTATTAACTCTATGTAAAAAAGTTAACTATAAAAAAGGCAAACAATTGTTATGTAAACCAACTTTCGTCAAATATAAATATGTGATAAATAATTTAAATTTTTTAAATAAAAAAGTAAATAATATGTATTAAGATGGGAAATTTAAAAAGAAAACAAAAATAACTAATGTTGAGGTTTAGGTAGCTGTGAAAAATGCTTATATTAAGCTTAAATTTTTAAGAGCATATTTATTAACCCATTCCTAGCTATTGTACCTGCTTGAGTACAAAAAAGCAGCAATTTTTAAATTCGTATATTCGTGAAGAAAAAGAATGTTTTAAATATTATCACTCAATAAGAAATTGAGCATACGTATTATGCCACTGTACCTGCTTGGGAACAGGTCCAAAAATATACTTTCTGAAACTTTTTTTATTTATTTTTTATATTCTGTATGTGCCTTATACCTGTTTTAATTGAAGTAATAAAGTTAAATAAAAATTTTTGGCTAAAGTGCATTGACTTTTAATGGGTTAAGAATAGTTATTTGTTTAATCTTATCATACTTTACTTAAAGGTTTATCTATATAAATTACAAAATGTATTTTATTTTTTATTTATTATATAAAATATAGCACTTAGTCTTTAAATATTTGTACATCAATTTTTGGTATTTAAAAATATAGAATAGATTTAAAGACTTGGTATGCTATCAAAATATTCTGTTTATTTATCTTTTTATTCGTTCATTGTACATTTTACTGATTTTTTTTAAATTTAAATCGTTAATATGTTGAACACACCATCGTAGTATTTTTACATATCACTATTTTCCAAAGTCCAAGTTAGATAATTTTTAATACATATATACAATTGTATTCAATTTTACACATTTAATTTTATATAATAAAGTTTGTGTCTAATTTTAGAAATGCTTTTGCCACCTCTCAGTTAATAAAATAAAAAAACTGATTTTAAAAATGTAAAATTTAGATGAATAAAAACAACTAATTAAAGTAATTTGCAAAGAAAGTTTAAATAAAATATGTTACATTTTGTATATCGCACTTAACATAAATTTTGAATGTTGGTAGTAAATAAAAAAGAATACAAAAAAATCTAACTAAAAATACTCTTACCATTATAAACACTGTAGATTGATTTGTATATGCACAAAAAATTGAAAATAGAGCAGAATGACTGCACTTGTCGTTTTATGTAAACAAAAAAAAAATTTTGTTTTTTTTCGGGGGTAGAATTGATTTATTTATTATTTTTTTATGTGTCGTGTTTATTATGAATCGACAATTAAAATAATGGACGGGCGGGTTGAAGGGTGATGTTAGGCGCCTATTAAAAAAGTTGCAAATACAAACAATATGTCGTTGTTTTTGTATACAATTGAAATATTAATGCAGTATGAGCGTTTTTTTCTTCGTTTCCTTTTCACTGATGCATTGTTAAGCAAATATTTGACTTTTTGTTGTTGTTGACTTTTTCTAATTTTACAATTTGTTTATATTTGAGATTGTGTTTATCTTATTTTTTTTTAATAAAACAAAACAAAAAAATCGTTAACACCCGGCTGTTTCTAATTTTTTTATTATATTCATTTACTAACACTAGCCGTTTTGATAAATTTTTCTATACCAACTTTTTTTATTGGTTAGTGGTCACAAGTTTGTTTGCTACAGCCTATTCGATCGATTTTTCACTTTTACGTTTTTTTCCTTTTCACTTTTCGCTTCTCACTCACACTTAGTAATTGCAATTTTTTGTTTTTGCTTTGGCCGGGCTAATGAACTTTTTTTATCGTATTCAACTTTTATTCATATGACTATTGTAAACGAAATTTACTTGTTAAAAATATTTTGTAAATTGCATGCGTGCTAATTTTACATTTACTTTTTTTTAAATATTTCTTTTCAAATTTCTTTGAAAAAATAAAGACTAACAACGCAGCAACGGCCGAAGCAATCGAGAGCACAAAATTGAATGACAAGCATGGATGGAAAATGGCTTATTTCATTTTGTACCAACCATGCAAATAAAATGTACTTTTTTGACAATGATGGTACCAGTTTTGTCAATTCCTTTTTACTACAAAATTGTACATGGAAATTTAACAAATTATAAACATATTTTTATTAAATAATTTTAGTAAAATTTAAAATTGCAGCAATAATGGTACCAGTTTTGTCAATTCCTTTTTATTACAAAATTGTACATGGAAATTTAATAGATTATAAACGTATTTTTATTAAATAATTTTAGTAAAATTTAAAATTGCAGCAATAAATTTCTTGAATTCAAAATTTGTACTTGAATTAAACTCGATACAGTAGAAAATTATTTGCTTTTTTGTTGTAAATATGTTTTAGTAAAAAGCTTTATCTAAAAATTTCTACAATAAATCTTGAAATTTCTAGAAACAAAAGCATAAAACATTTTTCAAAAGAGAAGAATTGAATTATTTTATCTCAAAATTATATTTTCCGGAACTAAACTTATGAAACCATTTTTTTTTTTTTTTTTTATCAAAGTTCATCTTCAATTTTAATTCATTTCAAAATGGTTTATAAGTTTATTTTTTTAATTCCTGCCAATCAACAGCATCTCGATTTTTTAATTTTTTTTTATTTTTTATTTCTTTATTTTATTTTATTTTATTTATTTATTTAGTTATTTTTTTTTTTTTGAAATTTAGTTTTCTTATAGTTTTCTTCCAATCATACCTGCATTAAACAAATTAAATGAGTTGTGATGGCGATTATCAAATTTATAATACTTTTGGAATAGAACTACATAATTTAGAATTTCTTTTAATATCAATAAAAAGATAAGATCATATCTCACTGTACCAAATGAGTTTTGGTACCAAGAATGTAGAACTGTACTATGTTTGCCATCTGTGATGACAAATATTAAAAACAGAGTTGTTTTTACAATAAATCAAACGAAAAATAAAGTAAAAGTAAAAAAACAATACTGAAAGAAAGTAAGGCCAAGTTTTTGACTTAAGTTTTACATTACACCAGGTCTACAACTGAGATTAACGCTGATATAATATGTGAGATAACGCCGGCAGAGGAGAGTAACCATTTTGTTTATATTATGTTAAGTCTTAAATAAGGGGTACACGTATTCTAATAAATCCTATAAGATATCATTATTTTCAATCACTCACATAGTAAACATGTTCTTTGTATTTAAGAAATTTGCACTTTTTTATCACAATTTTTATAAAAAAGTTTTTTTTAAATGTAAAACAATTATTAAAAGGAAACAATTTTACAAAAAACATTGTTTTTAAAATTCCAAAAATACACATGCACACACACAAATAAACTTTCGTATATGTGTATTTTTTGATAGTCATTTTATTAGATAGTCTCATAATACTTTTAACATGCTAATATTTGAATCTACACGTGAGATAATTCTCTCAAAGAATGAATTTGACACTCTCTGACGAAAAATCTTATATATTCTGTTACGTGTAGATGGGCTGTGACGGAATAAAAATTGAAAAATTGCTTAGTATTCTGCATAAAATATATATTGTACGTTGGCAACCCTATACGCGTAGATGGCAACAGTACCAGCACTGTCAAAAAAACAGTGCTTTAGGGCTTGCAGCATTGCAAACTGCTGAGGACCAAATGTAATCAATTCCATTACAAGAAGTTCATTCTAAATAATCAGCTGATTGTGGGTGCAAACCTGCTGTTGACTATGCACTAATGTAATTTGTGCGCATTAGTTCATCTTCAGAAAACTGCGCCGACCAGCTGAGTGGCCTCGCCGTTTCTGATTTTGGAAATAAAATTCAGTAAAATTAACTTTTTTACGATTTTAATTTTTCTTATTTACGAAATTAGTATTTGGGAACAAATCAAGATTACGAGAACCATTAAAATATTTTTTTAAGGTTAATAAAGATTTTTCTGAGTGGGCGCCTTCGCTGAATAAGCTTTTTTCGAATATCATTTTTTTGTTTTCACTATATCGATGATAAATGTCAAATTTACTCGCAAGGAGTTAATGTATATGGCCAAATTATATATCATTAAAAAGGTAATTGTAGGAGACCTATAACTCGTTAACTAAGAACGAGCATACAAATTTTTTTATATTACTACGATTACAAATAAAAAAACTGCTGAATCAGTATCAAAATTATTTAAAAATCATCGGTCATCTTGATTTATGCCAATTTGAATCAGATTTTATTGAGACTTTTTCTTTTAACAACTTTCAAAAGGTTAGCATTAATGATATGAAATAGTAAAATATTTCTATTGTTTGATTTTCGGCCGGCTAATAGCCGATTTTTAGCCATCGTGTCAATTTTTATAAAAACCGTCGCCGCCGTTAAAATTATTCGGCGTTAGTATCTGCTCCTCTTATAACAAAAAAAATTTGACAAGTGCAGTTCTGTTTCGTTCGAACCAAAATTCCTCAATATTTAAGAAACTCTTCGAATTGGTCTATTAAATTTCTAAATTATAAATCGTATGAGGTGATCCGGATGAGGATGATGCCAATTTCCCCAAAGTTTATAGTTAAAGAAACAGTTAAACAAAGAAAAAAGCTGTCCAGTGTTTGACCATTGAAAAAACATCGAGTGAGGAGCAGAGAAAGGTCAAAAAAGAAACAAAGAGGAAAAAGATTTACCAGAAGCAGTAGTTAAATACATTGAATGAAGGTATTTTATTTATTTAATAAATATACAAAATATTCTTAACAATTTCATATACTGAAAGGGTCAAGGATTTTCTGCGATAGATTAGAAATGGGTTAACTTTTTTCTTAATTCTTTGTGACTGGCATATATATTTTTTTTCTTCTACTATGTTTTCTTTTATCTTTTGCTGACATTTCGTAAATATCAATAAAACAGTAAGAATAAGAGAAATAAAAGACGTCACTTGGAAAATTATTCATTATAGTAAAAATTGTGATGCCAGATGGACGGTTAGTAATGATTCTTAATTTACATTCATAAATACATGTATACAATTTTTTAAATTTATTTAAAAGATATTGTATTTAGAATAACTTTTTATTAATATTGATTTATAAAATAAAAAATTTCTTCACTTTTCACCTCATAGTGTTCGGAAGCCCTGATGGTGATGGTTTATTGCTGATGCATGATTGTCTTGTTAAACGTTAGTGCAATTTGTCGGGTAGTGAACTTGACGGTTTCGAATAGAACTTTTTTTATATTATAATTCATAGTACATAATATGAAAGGCCTCCTTAGGCCAATTAACATAAGTAAAATTTCGTATACAAATTACAACTACCTGTTTTCGATTATTGCAGACTTTTACTCTCGTATATTTTCTATTACATTTTTATGTTAAATTATAACTTAAATGTATCACCTAAAATACCAACAATTATGTTTTTTATATTCCAAATTACAGATAAACCTAACCATTAATTAGATCATATACCCACTGCCATTAATTTAATGATTAGCGTACGTTAATAGACTAAATTAAAATAATTTTCACTATCACTAAAAGAAAACAATTTAAAAAATACAAACAAGAAACCAAAATATATATAATAAATTAACTTTATATATATTTGTAAACGTGAAAGTAAAGCGTAAATACATTATGTCCAATCATTATCACAATCATAATTCCTATAATTCGGGTAGTACCAGTAGTGGGTCCAATCATCTCTATACTAATGGCGATGGTAAAAATGATTACAATCACCACCAAGGAGTGGTTAGGTTAACAAATGGTTACTCTTTGAAACCATTGGACAATGTGGCCGTGCCCGACATGTGTTTGTTTTGTTTTGAAGTTTTAGATTGTGAGCTCAATAATATGGAGGGACCAGGTACCCCACCATTCACTAATGATGCTTAGTAAGTATTTTATTTACATTATAAGTATTGCCCCTTCAGCTTTTGATTATTTTATTATTATTTCTCTTCCAAAAGCCCTTTATTTGTTACCTGGAAGACGGGACGTGATAAACGTTTACGAGGTTGTATTGGAACATTTAGTGCTATGCATCTTCATTCGGGTTTGCGCGAATATGCCTTAACTAGCGCTTTGAAAGATTCACGATTTGCTCCTATCTCACGTGATGAACTACCAAAATTGACAGTTTCTGTATCGATTTTGCAAAATTTTGAAGAGGCCAATGGACATTTAGATTGGACTTTAGGTGTACATGGCATACGTATTGAATTCATCAATGAAAGAGGTTGTAAACGGACTGCTACTTATCTACCACAAGTAGCTACAGAACAAGGTATTTATTTGTTCTTTACACATGCTTTAGTTGTAAATATATTAATTAAATTTTTCTTTTCCTCTCAAAGGTTGGGATCAGATACAAACTATTGATTCTCTTTTGAGAAAAGGTGGTTACCGTGCTGTCATTACACCAGAGACACGTAAAGCTATTAAATTAACCCGCTACCGTTCTCAGGAAATTCAAATGAACTATAAAGAATACCGTGAAGTTTTAGAACGTCGCGGCCAATACTGTAAAGTGCAATGCTAACAAATAGCGTATAATCGTTTAAAGCAACCGAAAAATAAGCATCAAGAGAAATCGTTTCAATTTAGTTTCAATTTTTAACAAATTCTCTTGCTTTACAATAAAATTAAATATTAATAAAAACAAAAAACAAAAGAAGTACACATCAAAACAATATAATACAACAATTAATTTTAGAATTAATCTATATACATTAATATATGAAAATATCACAAGAAATAATAAAATAGATAAAACCAATTGCGTTTTCCAAAATTCCAAACTGAAAATATATATATATATATGATTATTTATCTTCTAACTATTCTCTATATTGCAACTAAATGAAAAACAAATTAGCAAGAATGTTAATCTAGATATCTTTTATTTAAAAAAACAAAACACTAATTAACTATGTTTTATTCTTTAGTTATTTTAAATTATAATTATTCTTCTTTTTAAGATACATATTCAATTTACGTGTATTAAAATAAAAAAAAGAGTGTGTGTAGTTATACATATAAAAATTTTAATGGTTCTTATATAAAATTTGGTTTTGATGAAATAAATAAAATGTTTGAAATATCAATATTTATTTATGTGTATCGAAGTATATTTTTATATTAACTTCAAATGGTTGAACCTTCTTTGATTACTTCTGGGTATATAACGGTTTTGATTAAAAATTACGGTAAAGTTTTTCTATGGAGTTATATTAGAAGTAAAACACATATGTACATATATATTAATATATCTCATTTCAAGTCGAAATACCTTGTGTACAAAATTCCTTAATAAAATGCAGCATTTGTAAATCTTTAATATTAAAGAAGTTTTATTGAAATATTAAAATACAAAATACATTGAAAAAAAACTTAAATGAAACTATCGTTATTTTTAACTTTTTAATAGATTTTGTTGCTACAATTCAATTTTAAACAGTTCAATAATAGAGTTGTTATAGTCACTTACTATTTCAATTGCCAGGGTAATTTATTTATTTTTAACTCTGCAATGTAAGTTTTAAGCAGGGTTCTATAGTTGGAACAAAAAGTCGATTTTTCGACTTCTATCAATTTTTAAATAATCGAATTTCGACGTTTTCCATTTTTAATAGTCGATATTTCGCCTTTTTTCAATTTTGGAATAGTCGACTTTCGTGTTTTCGACTATTGGTCGACCTTTTCGATTTTATGCGATACTTTCGAGATTTATCGCCTCTTTGGATAAAAATTAATTATTGATAAATTAACAGCCAATCTATGCAACGAAAGTGCTGGTTACACATAAAAATATGTTTTTACGATATTATTTCCAACAGATAGATATGTTATTGAAATAAAAACTGCTATAAAAATGTTCCCTTTACATAACCTAGTGTCTACATTAGGCAAATTTATATCAAAACAAACGTCAAAATCAGTACTAACATATACATGGTAATCTTAGTTAAACAGTTGATTATTATTTTGGTTGTCACAGTTGTCAAAATTCATATATAAAAAACAATAATGAATACGCCATATTATTGTTCTTGTGCAACTGTTGCCACCTTCCACAAATTCGCGTTAAGTTTGACGTTTGTCTTGATAAAAAAATCTCTAATGTAGACACTATGTAAAGTAAATTTTTCCAACCTTATTCGACTATCTGGCAACAAGATCTCGACTTTTTGACTTTTTAACAAAAAATTATAAGGTTAAAATAAGGTATTTTAATACATTTTTTGAAAATTTGTACATTCTTGTTGAAAGTTGGAACTTTTTGAAAATTAATGATTTATTTTGGTAAATTTTTGGGAAATTAGTATTTTTAATTGATACCTCCTTTTTTAATTGGCAGTTTTATTGTTTTTTGATTAGTACATTTTTGAAATTTGTTGCTTTTGACAAAACTGGTGCTTTATTTGAAAATTGGTATTTTTTAATTTTTTTAATTGGTAATCTTTTAATTATTATTATTATTATTATTATTATTATTATTATTATTACTATTACTATTACTATTACTATTAATAATACACATTGTCTTCTTTAATATTCAGAAAAAATATTGCACGCGTATTTAACCCGATTTTAGAAATTAATATTTTTGTAAAAAAAACTTAAGCTGTTTTAAAGCAAAAACATAATGTACAGTTTTTTATTACTTTGTCTTATTTTCGTTACTGTTTTAAATACAATAATATTACTTTTTAATGTAATCGATCGAAATTATCAAAATCAAAGTAAGAAAGAAGAACAACTTTTTGTATCTGTACATTAGAATGGATCAATATGTCAATGAAAAAAAAAAAAAAAAACTTAAAGCATCTTATATTTCAACGTACCAAAAATTATAAGAGTATCTATAACATTTTAAATATTTTATGAAAATTTCAAATAATTAAATTAGGATATGGTGCTACAGTGCTATATATGTATGCGTGTTGATGATCCCAAAAGAGATCTTCAAAATTTGTTTCTCTCTAATATTATTGATAAAATCAATGGAATCGTGAAAAATTTTTTTAGATAATTCGTCATAAATCTTATAATTATTAAGTGCTTGATTAGAAAAATTATTTATAATTGAACTAATTCATATGTAAGCTAAAGTATATTAAAATATATTATACTACATTTGTTCGGATTTAAAGGAGAGTTAATGTTTAATTTCGTACAATCCTTTGTATGGGAGCTAGGTTAAATAAGGTACCGACACTAATTATTTTTTACAGGCTTCATTTCTGGATAATATATAATCTACTCTATAAAGTTATATCAAAATGACGTGTTGTTCTTTGATTAATATTGTATATTTAAAATCAACACAAACTGACGGACAGACATTAGTGAAATCTTAAAAAAAAAAAACATTTTTAAAGCATACTTTTAGTTACTCCAGATCTACGACTGAGATTAACGCTGATATGATATGTGAGATAATGCCGGCAGAAGAGAGTAACTATTTTGTTTATATTACGTTAAATCTTAAATAAGGGGTACATGTATAAATGCGAAAATATGCCATTAAGAAATATGTAAAAATATACATATACAAATCAATGCCAAAATGCTTTGTTTGTTCCTAAACGGATAAATATTTTATCGATAATTTCATTAAACGTGCAGGAAAAAACATGCAATTGGAATCGCAAAGTCGCTATGGGTTGGGGAACAACTCTCGCTTCACTGTAATTATTTCTTAGTCCGGCGGGATTTTTGTTGTTTGGCATTCGAGAATTTTACGTCTCACCCCCGCATAGACTATGTGTTTGTTGTCCTTTAACTGTATCTGTTACGGGTTTTCGAGGCCTATATTTGTCACATGCAATCGATTTTGTTAACCTAGCTTTTATAAGATTGGATTTGGTGGAGTACCACACAAAACTGAGATTGATATTGATGGAGACCATTAAATTCTGGGAGCTAAATTCGGGAACTCTAGCTTTTTACACGAAGGTGTAGGTCGAATGAATGATTTGCGAAAGAGCCTTCTTTTGGATGTATACCCTGGCAATATGTTAGCAGAAAGCTACGCCATTTAAACTTTTAAAATCTCCAAAAAAGCAAGAATTACTTTTCGTTCACACAAGTTCAAAAAAAGAGTAATAGCTATGTATAAATAAATAAAACGTTATCATTGAAACGTTGATACCAACTTTCCTTGAATTGAGCGCCATTCCACTCATTTCTCCTCATTTGTTAAAGTACAAATGGAATGATAAACATATATAAACTCCTGCCATATTTGGTGAAATTGAAAAATTCTAAAAGTATATATCGATAAATTATAATTAAACATTGTTGCCAGATCAAACTACTTTTCACATATCACAGAAAAAAACGTTACCAAACATATTTTCGTTTTCCGATCCCTATACTAATTTGCAAAATTGTCAAAGTGTGCGATAAATGTCAACAATAGCACAGGGGAACAACAAATAAAGAACTTAAGTAAGAAAAATTTTTTTAAGACGGACATGTAAAATTGCATAAAAACGTAGCAGATTAAAATATATAAAAATTTTACAAATAAAAAAAGAAGATTGAAGTGTTTGTTTTGCAAATAAATAGTTTAATTAAAATACATAATAACGCAAAAGTTTTAACCATATTACCTTAATTTTATTGCATTACATATACAGACAGCAAGAGAACAGAAAAAAGTATAAAAAAACAAATTCATCCATCATCATAAAACCAGACAATAACTGCTCAAACGTCGTCTTAAAGAAAAGTCGTCGTCCGTATTAGCCGCTGTCGTATAGTGTTATTTTCATTTTCTTATGTTGTATTTGATATCCTAAAAGGACTTTTCTTTTGAGAAAAGGGTTAGATGAAATAAAAAACCGAAAGTTTTGTTTATTTGTCGGTGTGAAAAACCAAGAAAGAAATTAATCCTCTTGATTTACCAAAACAACGAACAACAAAGAAAGTAAGGAAGTAAGGAAAAGAGAATTGAAAAATAATATCTACAAGGAGAATTAATAGTAGACAACAAACAAACCAAACTACAATCCGAGAAAGCAAACAATATAACAACAAAATCCAAACAAACAACAAACAAATGGAGTAAAATACGATGAATAACTTGAAGAAACTTTGAACTTTTTTAACATCCTTGTTCAAATTACAACTACTACAATAGTGCAGCACATAATCAGTCACACCCACAACAAAACAAACAAATAAATATATTTTAGAACAATAAAGACGTACATATAACACCAAATAATAGTTAGCAATACCCCTGCACTTACAAATTAATTTTTAGATAGATAAGTTTACAAAGAATTCAATAGAGCATCCTTCTCCCTGATCCTATTCCTTTACCTATTCCTTATCCAAATCCTCCTCTCACACACATTAATATCCGACAACGAATGGGCGCAAAGGCGAGTACACCCGCCACCAGCGGTCACCAGAGCCCTCGTTCGCGGACATTTTCGAGCAGCTCAACTGGTGCCGAATTGACTAGTTCATCGGTGGACCGACAACGTGCCCGCAGTTTGAGTTCTGTTCCCGATATGCATGCTCAGAACACCGGTTCACAATCCGGCGATCACAATCAACATATACATGCCAGCAATTCGACAGCAGCTAATAGCAATAATTATGCCAGTTCATCAACAATGTCGTCACAACAAGGTCACAACAATCACTTGCAACGTCACACATTGGGAGATAACTTACGTGTAAGTTATTGTCTCTTCGCAACTGTTCAGACAAGTTGAATGTCTTTGTTAATGTTTAGGATTACTTTCAGGGTGTCTCGATGGCGGGAGCTAGTTTCGTAGAAAGTATAGCTTTAGCAGCTCAATCGGCCTCAAATGGTGCAGCTAATAGTATCGGACGAGTGTATACAGCAACCTCACTTCCATCACAAATATGGTCGTTTAATGGTAAGTTCTTGTTGTTCAATTGCTTATTTTGAGGGAATAATAAATTCGACTCTAATGAGTTATATATATATATATATATATATATATATATATATATATATATATATATATATATATATATATATATTTATATATATATATATGGAAGCTTTTACTTTTTTTTAAATCTGGATGACGATGTTAATAATTAGAAACTGCAAAAAGATAAGAACAGTTAATAATGTTCAGGTCTGAGAAAAATTTTTATATATAGAATAACATCGTCAAAATTATAGGAAAAATCTAATGTTCGAACAAATATTAAGTACCGACACCAATTTTTATAGTTAAATAATTTATTTTTAATTAAAAGGCAGTACTTAAGAGCAATTTTGTAAGGTTTAATGTAAATAAAGTTCCTCTGGAACAGAAAATCTTCAAAAAATTTTATCATGTCGGGAACTGGGAGCATAATTTTCTTCTGGGAATCTAAGAATACAATTGAAGGAAATATTACTCCTCTGTAACATCATTCTTGAGCTCTCTGATACTGAGATATCAAACTGACAATTTGCTGTGGTAGTAACCAACATCGTTATATTACTATCACCGTTATCCTTAATTGTACAGGGGGTATAAAAAGTTAACAATTCTGTATTTTTTGGACCCTTACAAAAGTTTTGTGATAAAATTTAATATCTATAGTTCATTTATAAAGAAAATAGTTGTTTTTTACTTAACTTACGTAATTTTTTTACTTTGGGTACATGACGATAATATTTGATGCTTTTCTTAGTCCTTATTAGATAGATAGATAGTTTTATCAATTGTTTTCTCATATTCCTAGAAGAAATTTATGTTCTTAGCAAATTTAGAATCGACTTAATGACATTAGAGCTCCCCGACTTGATAAATTTTGTTGGCAATTTTTTTCCTTCGTAGTATATTTTATAATCCGAATGTTTTCAAAATGTTTAATAATGCTGTCGATTAATTGAAAATAAAATTACCTAACTATACCGATCAACTTCTGTACACACAATTTGTTTGGACCTTCGATTTTTCCCATATTTTTGACGTTCCTATTTGAATTGTTAGTATCATTAAAGAGATTTAAAATAAGTCCTTTCGAAAAAAATTACGAATTTACTTCTGACCCTATTTTTTTGGCCGCACTGAAAAGGGACCAAGATCTTGCAAAATTGAGATAGTTGAAATTTTAAATGCAAATAACTCGAAAACTATAAGAGATAAAAAGCACATGCAAACACAAATTTTTCAAAATTTCTTATAAATCTAATCAGGTGATTAGAACTCTGTATTTGAAATCAAATATAATGTATTCTGACAAGTGTATTTACTTCACACAATATACACTTGTTTGAGAAAAGAGAAAAATGATGAGGAATGCTCGGCGTAAGTTACCCAAACTTACCCAAACGCGTTTCACAATTCAAAATTTGTATGAGTTAGTTCAACACACAATTTTTGTAAACAAAACAAAAATTATTTACACAGCCAGCGTTGCCAGAAACTTTGGACAAAAAATCATTATATGAATAAAGAAAAATCATAATTTTAGTGTAAAAATCATCAATATTATTTTTTCCTTTACTTTAACTTTATGCATAGTTCTGACACGATTAAACTTACTACTACTTTCAGAAAAAAATCTGAGAAATATTCCGCACATATACATATATATTGATTCGAAAAAAAAGTTTTCGATTTTTAATCAATCAATAATCAAATTTGATTCATATTTCTAAATATTACAAACATTGTAAAAAAGTATTGTGTTAGACCACCTAAATTTGATATCCTTTGGTTTACTCTTTTACGGGGAGTGAACTATTTTCCTGTAACAATTGCCCCTGATATATTGTTACTACTAACTAGTTAGCACATTAATTATATATATTAGATAGATATTGGTCGATTTTGGCGTTCTTTGCTAGATTAAAAAAAAAACTTTTTGTTGGTGATTAAAAAATGTTGGTTAAAAAGTCATCAAAAATGAAATCATCATTCTGGCAACGCTCTACACAGCTCTCGTTTATAAAACAAGAGTAATGTTGCTGGTAGGAAAGGAACTTAAATCGGCTACTGAAAAATTATTCAGAATTTTACCTTATTTAAGATTTTAAAAACCATTAAGGTAGTTCCCCAATAAATATTATTAAAGGTCCTAATTTTATAAATCCCTTCACCTCTCTTCACGAAAATGTCCATGTTCTGTTTTCATCTCTCCCAAGTGTGCTGTCTAAGTAAACAGCACTTGTTTATGAAACGAGTGAAATGTTGCTGACAGAAAAGAGAGCATCCTTCCTGACTTCTTAGTCTTTATTGCAAAGGCACTTAAATCAATCACTGAAAAATTAATAATTCCACAATAAATTTTATTAAAAAATTAAAAAAATTTCCATATAAAAATTTTTAAGTTTTCAAAAATTTGTATAAAAAATTTTTCAAAGCGATGTGAAGGGATTTGTAATAAGGTATTAATAATATAATAAGGTATTTTAAAGAAAATGATTTTTTTAATAAATGATTTTTTTAAGCAGTTTATTTCCATATCATTTCTAAATTATGATATTAGTTTATTATTTTCTTACCACAAATTTTAATTTTTATGTTATAGGAATTAAATGTCCCGTATGTAATAAATTTGTTTTACCCGATGATATTGAATGCCATTTGGTTATGTGCCTGACAAAACCTCGACTCTCATATAATGGTAACTAAACACAATACAATTTAAATTTAGCTTGCAAATAAAATTAATTACAATTATCATAAAATTGCAGAGGACGTTTTATCAGATGCCAAGGGAGAATGTGTAATTTGCTTAGAAGATTTAAATCCTGGTGATATTATAGCACGCTTGCCATGTCTTTGTATTTATCATAAATGGTAAGTTTTGTTGATATTATTTTTGATAAATTTATTAAATAACATTTTGATCATAATGATTTGATTATGTTTAAAGCTGTATTGATCGATGGTTTGAGGTAAATCGCTCATGTCCAGAGCATCCTGGTGACTAGTTAAAACTCAATATGTAATTATTAAATAACAACCTTTTCTATTTTAGTATAAATAATTCTATATATACATACAAATATTAATAAACAAAGAAAATATATAAATACCGAAAAATTGATAAACGATTAAATTAGTTTTTAGATTTTACAAGATAAAAATTAATAATAAACGACAAATTAAAAAAAAAACAACAATTGAACAAACACTTTTTAAGATATGACTAGAAAGAATTACAAAAAATATATTTAAAAAATAACAATAATTAAGAAATTCTTACCAAAAATCAATGATAAGTTTTAAATCAATAAAAAATATTAAAATTTGATTTAATTAAATTAAATTAAAGAAAATATAAGATATAAAAATTTAACTTAAAACGGTTTACATATATAAGATTATATATATATATATATATATATATATATATATATATATATATATATATATATATATATAATATGTGCTGCAATAGTAATAAAAAAGAAAAATTCTTTGAAAAAAAACGATAAAGATGATGGTAATTTTATATATACATATATTTAATATTAATAACGTTAATGATAATGATTAATTTAATGAAAATTCTACCAAAATTAAGTATATAATATACATACTATACATACATCTCTACATATTTATAATATACAAAATAATAATTTTAATAATAATATAAACAATTTATTAAATGAAAAAAGAACTAAACAACTGAAAATATATATATTTAAAATAAAAAAAATTATAATGTTTAATTACTATTATAATTTGATAGTAAATGAAAATAGATGAAAAAAATTAATTAAGAGATTAGTTGTTAAAGCATTTTGTACTGTGACATAAAAAATAAGAAAAACAAACAAAAACCAACAAAACCTAAAATATGATGTTGTATGTAATCATGTGTATTTATCTGTATCTGTTTTTATTTCCTTAATTGTGATTTTAATTAAATTAAAAAAGAAAGAAATAATTAAAAGCAACAAAAAAATTAAAATAAAAAAATCCCAGTGAGTGCATGAATTACCGATGAAATTGTAAAAAACACACACACAGAAAAAAGCCAACTCATGTTTTCTTTGTTAACAATTTTTATTCTTTATTAATAAATAGTTAAGGGCAGAAAGGACGGAAAAGAAGGTATCTTATAATAATGCATTTGTAATTACTAGTAAATGTGAAAATCAATTATAACAATTTACATCATTTTAATAGATTTGTTTTTTGTTATTCACTCTTTTGAAAGTTAGTAAATTTGGTTTACTTGAATATTGCTTGGTTATACTACTCATAGATTAGGAGCTGTTTTAATATTAACAATTGTTTCGAAATTTTTATTTTAATTTGAAATTATTAATATTTTTTCCGTCACTAAATTGGCTATTTGTAGTTAATTTTGAAAAACAAATTCATTTTCGTCCTCAACAATTTTGGTTATTATTATTTTATAATGCAATTTTAATTAAGGTAATGCGTTTCATTCATTAACGGGTTTTTAAATAATTTTAGTAGCCAAATAATATTTTTTCAGGGTTTCAAATAAACCAAACTATTAGTTTTTTATACTTTTTAGCAATTTAAATGACATATTTTATACATAAAATTATAAATTGATATATGTTACATTAAAGAGCTTAATTTGGCATATTTTACACTTAAGAGACAAAACTTCCATATTTCCTAAATAATATTTTACATATTTTGCCATTAATGAAATTTTCTTTTTTAGCAATTCCTAATAAAAATCGAAGTATTTTTAGCATAAATAGTAGGCAATTTAAAATTTAGTAAGTAGAAATAACATTTTCTAGAGCACACTTTTGGTTGCCCTGCTAATAACACTCTGCTACAGTGAAAAATAACTCGAGAAATGACATAGCGTATGATATGATCAAATCTGTTTTGCTGTACAAATGTATCGCTAATTCTGTTATTCTTTTGTTTATTTTTTCTTTTTAAACTTTTTTAAAAAGCAGTGTATATATTTGTTTATGTTTTGGTCAAATATTAAAGCAAATTTTTAAATAATACACTATGGTTTCGCTTATCACTTTTCGTGGCCAATATCAAAGTGAATTTTTTTTCATGTCTGAAATATTTTTTGGATGAAAATCAAAACAATTTAATGCATTTATTTTGTATCACAAACCTTCAATTATTTTTTGCACTTTTTATGAGTCATTCCAGAGAAGTTTGCTCATAATTTTCTTATAACTCCACCCAAACACCTGCAAAGAAATTACATCGACACTTGTTAGGTTAATTTCTATTTTTATTATTTGGTTAGGCATTTGTAAACGATAAAAAATGGCCAATGCTAACTTATTCGGTAAACAATTTATTTTCTCGAAAAACGCAGAAAATCGCAAAACTAGACAATATTGAAAATATTCCCCAGATATCAGTATATTTGTTTCCGTTGAGTTTTGCAGCAGGCCTATTAAAAATTAAAATTTTTTCAAACCCAATTTTTTCTGAATTGCGTGAAACAATCAGTTTTTCCCATGGTGTCAACAAATTCTTGCTATTTACGTATTCGATTATAAAAATACTTGTCCTCAGATCTATTCTCCATAAGAACTTTTTATAAAAAATTTTTGTATTGAAAAATTAAAAACTAACGAAAAGTGTTGAAAAAACAAAATTGCTTTTGTTTTTGTGATTCATTGATTTTGAAAGTGCTAAATATTAAATTATGATGACAAAAACACAAAAAAAAAAAAAAAAAAATAATTTTGGCCAAGAAAAGTGGTCGGCGAAACCACAGTGCAATATTTGGAAAAAATAAAATTGTTTCACAATTTTTCGAGTTTAACTGCTATTTATTATACGTTATTTTATAACAGCCTATGCAACAATGCAATGATTTTTGAACTTAAATTGAGACCTCTGATTCACTTCCGATTTTTTAATTTGTTCATCAATGATTGTACTTTTACGCTGAAAATATTGATATAAAAATATTTGGGTTCAATTGAATAGTTTCGAAGTTATAGGCTTTTGGAAAACGTATTTCCTTAAGAAACTCACGAACATTTTTTGTTATTAAAAAATTAAGTAAAAAGGAAAAATTATGTTCGCGAAGCTGCTTTTAGATGTACCACAGATTTAAAAACAATTCTGGGAATAAATATCTTGATTTACCAGCACAGTTGAAATTAAAATATATTTTTTTTAATGTTAATAAAGGGTTTTCTATGTAGCCGGCTTAAGGACTTTCTCCTATATATACTGGATTCGCTGAATAAACTTTTTTTATAAATCAAAAAATTTTTGTAAGTTCCGGTATATCAAACAAAAAAAATAAAAAAAAAAAATAAAAATAAAATAAAAATTTCCTTTCAAGGAATTAACGAACATGGTCGTGATATATTAATAAAGATATTTAGAAAAATCTATTAAGACTTTAGAGGCTCATAACTCGTAAACTAAAAGCGAGCGGTTAAAATTTAATCATGAATTAAAATACTATTAAATCATTATAAAAATTATTTAAAAATCAAGTGTGCTGGTAATCTGGATTTATGCCAAGTATTGTTACGGCCTTTTACATTCTGGCTGATGATATATACACACATCAAAAATTTTAAGGCCTAAATTGATTTTAACATATTTTCACCTATTTTGAAATTTCTACAAATATATTATAAACTTGAAACTCTGTATACATTGTATACATTTTTACAATTGGGCATCCCTGTACATCTTCCACCTTTCAACAGCTGACTTTTATTTACATTTTTTTTTTGCAAAAGCTGGAGTACAAGAAAAATATAAAACAACAAAAACACAATATGATTAAGTTGAGTTTGCTGCAGGGGTTATGTTGGCACGAACACTAAAACAGTTGAATTACTCAATTAAAAACCTGATTGAACAAATTTATAACGAAAACAAACGTTTTTACTTACAACAACGTTCATTGGTAGCACATGCTCATCAGACCAACTATACCATGGATAAAGTGTATTTGCGCAAAGATCCTGACAGCCAGGAGTTGCACATAAGTTTTCGTTATGTCAATGAAGATCTAAAGGTTGATAGGGACTTTAATTTTTGTCGAAAAATTGATGAAAAAATTGAGGCTGCACTAAATAGGATACGTGGAAATATTGAAAAAGAATTAAATAAGAAAATTAAAAAGGGCAAAAAGAAAACACCAGCACAGGAGTCGGAACCAGTAAATGAGGTTGTGCCTGGTGGTGAGGTACGTAGCTAGCTGATATATATATATATATATATATATATATATATATATATTCGCTCATAGCTTTTAATTTTTCTTAGATAAATATAGAATTTGTAAGACTTAACAATAAGTTGGAAGATGTCACCTTTGCTGAAATTTTAAGTGAGACTATGGAAAATTTGCATTTAAAAGTCTTGGATCGAACATTTGAGCTAGTTCTTAATCAACCTTGGGTGGTTAAATTGGTTTTACCCACATCAATAATGGCAGGATTTGTAGTGTATCCTAGCAAATTGGAAATGAAATTTGCTGAAAAAAACTATTCTAAAGCTGAGTGGTATAAAGCAAAAATGGCAAGACATTAATTAATTACATATTTACTTAGTAAAGAAGTTAATAATTTAAATTTTACAGCCATCATCGGGAAATATTCAACTAGCTTCTTGGCAGTTGTGTGGTGAGGGATTATTTTATACAACCTCCAATGAAGATGTGGATTATTATTTAAAATTAAAACTAACACCCGGTAATGCTGAAGGAGTTTTGGGTCCATCTGTAGAGCATATTTGCAAAAATGTAATACAGGCCGGTCCTGGTATTTGTCCATTTGAGTCTAGACACTGCTTTACTCAGAAACGTTTGCAAAGTGATGCTTTACGTGTTGTGTCTTATAATATCTTAGCAGATCTTTATGCTGATAGTGATTATACCAGAACTCATCTATTTCCCTATTGTCCTCCATATGCATTAAAAATCGACTATAGAAAACAGTTGTTTATTAAGGAAATATTAGGTTACAATAGCGATATTTTGTGCCTGCAAGAAGTGGATATTAAAATCTTTGACTATGATCTAAGGCCAGTCCTGGAAGATGTCCGACAAGGTTTCAAGGGTATCATAGCACAAAAGGGAACTTGTGGAGAGGGTGTGGCCACCTTCTATCGGTTGGATAAATTTGAGCTGGTAGAAACATTTGCTATAAATATTGGAGAAAATATAAAAACACTGAATATTTTTAGTGTACTATGGCAGAAAATAAAAAATAATGAAAAATTGGTGGAGCGTATATGCGATCGTTCTACAACCCTGCAATTAAATTTATTCAGAACAATAAATGATCGTTATGTATTAGTGGCCAACACTCATTTGTATTTCCACCCCGATGCGGATCATATACGTTTGCTTCAAATTGGTTTTGCCATGTTATTTGTGGAAGATATTTATAAAAAATCCATTGAAAAATATCAACTGAAAAACGAACAGTTATCTATTATATTCTGCGGAGATTTTAATAGTGTTCCCGAATGTGGAATTTATCGTTTAATGACGCAGGGATATGTGGACGAAAATTTTATTGATTGGAGTAGCAGTGAGAACTTTTGCAAAATTTGAAATACTAATTAATAACGTTTTAACATAAACTACTTTCTTTTAGATTTGGAAGAAGCTGTAAAAAATGTGAGCCTTAAGCAACCATTTGCTATTCAATCCGCCTGTGGTACTCCTGGATATACCAACTTCACGCATGCTTTTGCGGCGTGTTTGGATTATATATTTTATCAATCTGACCGTTTTGAAGTGGAACAAATAATACCATTACCCACTAATGAGGAACTTAAAGCTCACATTGCTATACCTTCGGTGGTATTTCCTTCAGATCATGTGGCTTTAGTAGTTGATTTAAAATTTAAATCAATAAGTTAAGGGCGTTTATAAATAATAAGAAAATAAATAATTGATACTACAAAATTCGATTTTAAGTTTTATTTCGTGTATCGATTTTTCATTTCACAAAGAAAAAAAAAAAAAAAAAAAATTTCATAAACAAAATTCAGTTGGTGTGTTTGCTGTTGCTACTACTTCTTCATTTACATTACACTACACGTTTTCTGACTAAAATTACTTTCTGTACCACATTTGCAAAGTTCTCATGCGCTTGACCTTCTTTTGCAATTGAAGAACACCGTACATCAAAGCTTCGGCGGTAGGTGGACAGCCCGGCACATAGATATCTACGGGAATAATACGATCGCAACCACGCACCACTGAGTAGGAGTAATGGTAGTATCCACCACCGTTGGCACAGCTGCCCATAGAAATAACCCAACGGGGTTCGGGCATTTGATCGTAAACTTTACGCAAAGCCGGGGCCATCTTGTTGGTCAAAGTACCAGCCACAATAATGACATCAGCTTGACGTGGTGAGGCACGGAAGACAACACCATAACGATCCATATCGTAACGTGGAGCAGCGATGTGCATCATTTCAACGGCACAACAGGCCAAACCAAAAGTCAAGGGCCAAATGGAACCCTTGCGACCCCAATTTAACAAATCATCCAAACGTGCCAATGTCCATTCAGCCATGCTTGACTGTTTGGTACCAAAGGGAGAATAAGGTTTTCTCGGAACAGGGTCATTTGGATTAACAACAGGCATTGTCTGTTGTTCGCGGCGCATTATCAAAGTGGTAATGGCTGGAGCAAACGAACCGGCTGTAAGACTAGATTGTATACCCGTAGCCAACAGCTTTGGAGTTTTGTTTACGAGAGCTGAAGCAGCGGAGCGCAGCATGATTCTTTCTAAAACAAATAAAAACAAATTTAACAAATATTAAGAATGATTATTGTAAAAATTTCATAGATTACTTTGTCCTTAAAACGTTGGATATTGGAAAATTACACCTATTCTTATAAACTTAATAACAAACCTTTTTATGTAACTTGCTCCAACACAAAAATTATACGTTAAATTTTGACAAACATTTGACGGATACAGAGAACCAAGCCGACGAAAAATGCCACTGGCGGCAGCGGCGTTTTTCACAACATTGTATAGGCGGCAGCTTATATGTATATCGGCTTAAATTTCGATTTTTTAAAATTTTTAATATATATATATATATATATATATATATATATATATATATATATATATATATATATATATATATACTAATAACTTTTGCAAGTTTCAGTGAATTTCTGTAAGTATTTTCTAAAACGTTCAAAAATATACTAAATTGTTAATGATAAAATGTTTTGTCAATTAAATTTATATTTTCTTTGACATTTTTTGTTATAAAATTGAATTCAAAAAAATCTTCAGAATTATTTGCAATATTGGCATAAAGTGAAAATATAAAAATTTGACTTATTTATTATTTAATTCTTTCACGAAATCAAAAAGTATTTAATTAAAAAGTATTGCCGAAAAGTGCTAAAAAGTATTTTTAGCACAATTTGATAAATTGTCAATGCATTTTAATATTTTCAAATGTTAAATCTAGCACTGAAAGTGCTAAAATGGCAAATACAACGTTTTTGTTGTATTAGTTGTGTTCGACAAGCGCACCGAAATTTCCTAACGCGTTTCACAATACAAAATTTATAAGAGTTCGGTTAACTTTGGGTAACTTCGGTAAGTTGGTCGAACATACATAATGTTAGCACATGTATAGGAGGCAGTGTTGTATTTTGGGACAGCTTTATTTTGGATACTAACGAATAGGAAAATAGAAACATTTAATTTTTCTAAAGAATTTTTATATAAGTTTTAACAAATAAAATTTTTGATTTTAATGAACTGAAAACTTTTGAATTTGTGGACGCACAATTTTGAAAATATTGGTTCAAAATTATCTGGCAGCCCTGATAGCAAAACGGAAGCACACAAAATCAAAGAAATTGTCGTTTAACTTGTATGGTAATATACAATTTAGTATACTATTAAAGTCCATCTATATTATCATTAACGAAAAATCGTGCAAAAAGTAATTATATGGTGTTTCTTTTAATTAAGACTTTTTCAAATAATGCACAAGCTTCCTAAGTGAGATTTTTAAATTACAGTTGTATATCGGCACCTAAAATGTAAAAGGCCGCAACCATTCAAAATTTGAATGTTAGTTTTATTGCTAATAACTTCTAAAATATTGTTACGTTTTTACCTTTTAAAAACGGTCGTTTATTTCCTTTAAATAAACCTGTACTTTGATTGCAAATAACAGCAGTTTAGTAGTTTAAAAGTTGTAACGACTCTTTATTTTATTTAAAAATGTACAACAATAACAGTTTGAATAGTCACTTGCATTCTAATATAAACACACACTTAAATCACACACTTTATACAACACATTTTAATAATGTACAAGATTATACAGTCAAGGTAGTTAATTTGTCTTTGCTTAACGACGCTTCCAATTAGACTGACTCAATGGTGTTCTCACGGCCAATTTATATACACTGTATTACCTACTAGATGTTTCTTGAAAGCTCTATTTCTTTCTACAATGTTCTTAACGGACAAACTAGAGCTTTTGATGTTAATGTTAGCAGCTTAAACATTTAGTGTTGCCATACTTACAAACAATGGTGAAAGCTTTTTATTCAATGTTGTAAGTTTAGAGCTATGTTAATAATTTTTACAGATATGTTAACTGCTGTTAACATAAACGGAAATGTCTAGAAGCATTGAGAAAGATTTAAACTAGCCGTTAAAACCGTTATATTTGAGTTCAAGTACAATTTCGTAACAATATATATTGTAATTTCTGGTTTTAGTTTTATATTAAAAATAAGGATATTTCCTTTATAACGATATGTACGAAGATTATTTATATCATATCATATGAAACTAAAACTAGGGATCTACCATGCACCTTTGTAATGTTTTTAGCTTTTTTCGTTTTTTAAAACGTCTATTTTTGGACCGGAAAGGGCCGAGTCTAAAAAGTTTGTGATTTAAGAAACTCTTCCAATGTCTGTAATGATGTAGAGATGTCAAATCCGATTGCTGTCCGTTTTGACATGAATTCACTCATATCCTAAACTACAAGACGGATCGAATTGAAATGTATGAGAATTGTAAAGGAGAACCTAAGCTTTCAGAGAAATCAACTTGTAGTCACGACATAAGCTACAGGGTCCAAAGTTGACCAGTATGAAAAAGTTTCAAAAATCGTAACAGATCAAGTCCTATTCCAAAGATTTAAAAATCTTATAGTTAAAAGGATATTTGAGCTTGAACTTGGAAATGTCGATTTTTTTGCTTTAACTATTTTGTTTTTCTCAAATAATTTCCGTAATATAGGAGTGAATTTTTTTAATATTATAAGATTCCCAATACATTCCAAAATAATGTGTTGAACATTTTTTGAATTATAATTCGTTTAGCTGTGACAAATGACCAGTCAAGACTTTAAATTGAGTACAAAAAACTGCTGTTTTTTTTACAAAAAATTGGTCTGTTTCCTTCACTTTTTTCTCAAAATTTATTTATTAAAAAAATATTTTTTCACCAATTTCAAAAGACAAGGCTTCAAGCATAGATAATACATTTTTATTGGTCGAAAATGAAAAAAATTATGATCAAAACTTAAAGTTCATCGGGCTAGAAAAAAATTGTCACGCGAGATTTTTCAAATCTAAAAATAGAGATTAATTTGGGACTAAATTAGTTCCCGCCCACTCAAAAATGTAAGCACAAGAATATATTTTATGAAAATGGAAAAATTTTTAGAATCAAAAATATTTTTTTTTTGAATTTAGAATGTCAACGATCTTAGATAGATAGATATAGAAGGTTGATGTGATACCAGAAAGTACCACATCTCCACCCAGAGACCGATCCCGGTCCATTGTGAGTCCCTTCGTTAAAATAGCTGTGAAATATAGAGTATAGAATGCAGAAAATAGGAGAGTAGAAGTAGTAGTGTCAACGATCTTTTCGTGTCCCAAAAATCATTTTGCTTAGGATTGAAAATTTATTTAAAAAAAAAAAAAAAAAAAAAAAAAACGTTATCTAATGCATTACATTAAAAATAAATAAAAAAAATTTCAATATATTTTTTGTGCACTTAACAAATATGATTCAAATTATCAAAACTATTTTTTAGATTTGCAAAATCTCGTGATTTTTTTTTCGAAATTTCGTTCGAAATTTCATCATTTTTTTCACATGAAAAATTATCGACAAACATTTTTCGAAAAACGTAGAAACAAGAATCGGATTTTCTATAAAGTAATGAAAATTTTGTTCATTTCATATTTTCATGAAAACAGAATTGACCCCCAGCTCTAAATCAAATTTCTTTATTATACATTCTTGAAGCCTTGTCTTTTAAAATATGCGAAAAAATATATTTTTTATTAAATAAATTTTGAGAAAATAGTAAAAGAATCAGACAGACTTTTTTGTAAAAAAACTGCAATTTTACGTAGTCAGTTAATATCTTGCATTTTCACGGCTAGACCAATTGTGATAATTAACAAAATTCAATAGCATATTTAAAAAAAAATCACTCCTATAGAGAAAAAAAAGCCAAGACAAAAACTCAAAATTTTCAAATCAAAGCGCAAATATCTTTTTAAGCATATTTTTTTCATTTTCATTTCTTTACAAAGGTTTTTAAAATTTTTGAAATCGGACTTAAATTGTAGAAGTTACGATATTTTTTTAACTTTTTCATACTCGAGATTGTCAACTTTCTGATATACAGATCATCACTTAAAATATAAAAACCACATAAATTTTTCAGCAGAAGCAAAAACATTATGAAAAAACAAAAGGCCTTAACAACAATTTTTAATTTTTTTGCTTTCAATTTTAGGAATTAATAATAATTCAACATTAAAGTAAATGTTCAAAATTTTATTATATTTTTAATAAAAATGTTTCCCGCTTGCTACACAGAAAAAATATGTTATATTAAACGATTTATGAAAAATAAACGCTATTCCGATTTCTTTTTTAATTGTATCAATTATTCAAGTGACCAAAATTCAAACTTTCTTATATGTTTTATTAAAAAAAATAATAATAATTTATCGTCTTTCAATTATTTTCTTATTGTATTAATTAATAAATTAAATTAATATAACTAAGAATAAGTGATAATTTAAATAATTGAATTTACAATTTTTTAA
Source organism: Protocalliphora azurea (assembly GCA_932274085.1). Taxonomy (NCBI): domain Eukaryota; kingdom Metazoa; phylum Arthropoda; class Insecta; order Diptera; family Calliphoridae; genus Protocalliphora; species Protocalliphora azurea. The sequence continues at coordinate 123,987,847 of OW026523.1, read as the reverse complement.
TAGTTTGAATTTCAATCAATAAAATAATTGAATACGTATTATTCACAATTGAAATGGGATTTCAGATTTTTCTATGTAAAAAATTTGAATTTAATTTGTTAGAATACATCGATTTTGAATAATATATTCAATTATAAAAATATTTGAAATCATTTTAAAACTCTGATTAATAATTTAATTGATTTTTTTCCAAAAATATTTTTTCTGTGCAGTTTATAATTATTTAAAAGAACTCATATATCTTTAACGAAAAAGTTGCATTAAACTTTGTCACATGATTTATAGTTTAGCTATAAATACTTTTGTGTTAATTAAAGTACTTTTAAACAATATCAGATCCAGTATTTTATTTTGAAACCACAAGTTTTTTTAGTTTTAATTGGTTTTTAGATTTTAATTATTTTCACCAATTTTAATTAAGCTACACAATTGCAATTTGAATTAAACAAATTTAAATCTAATTAAATACGAAATCGAAATAAGAAAAAAAAAATAACAAAAACCTTTTTTGTTTTAAATCTAAATACATAACTAATACATAAAATATGATTCGAAAAGTGCAACTGGTAATTAAGATATACGTTTTGGTGTTAAATAGTTATAAGGGGAATAAAAAATAAGGGAAAAAAGCAAAATCTTAACAAAAGTAATATATAAAAAGAATTCTAGAAAAAAGCAGCAGTTTTTACGATTTTTCTCGTTTATGTATATCTGTAAATATATGTATGTATATATTTGTATATGATTGCTGAAGTTAGGAAACTTATTTAACTTCCTCTGTTGATGAGGTGATACCTTCACGTTTTCTAATGCCTTCACTTTCAATGCCACCTTGGCCAGCTGCAGATGTAACATTGTCTGCAGTTTTTGTTGCATTAAGATCACCGACAGCTACATTAGATGTTGTTGACGAAGCTGTATTGGTGGGTGTGTCACTAGTCTTTGTATCTTTGTCAGTATCATCTTCTTCATCTTCATAATTGGTTGGTTGTTCACCTTTGCGCAATAGTTTGCCAACTAAATCGTATTTTTCTATATTAGGAAAATAAATTTAATTTATTTAATAATTTTATTCTGTTTTATTACATATATGCATTTTAAGGCAAGAAAATATTAATAAAACACACCCTTGAATTGCAGTTCCCATTCACGTACTGAATCCATTTCCATTGCGCTTAAGTCACTTAAATCATCATATTCATCTTTGTCGTTGGTAGCAACACTGAAATTGGCTAAATTACGTGAAGCATCACGGCCAGCAAATGAAGCATAAGGACCACCTTAAAATATGAGATATATATTAAAAAAATAAAACAGAAGGTGGAAAATGGTAAATATTTTATACGCAGAAATTAATTCATTAAAGCATTTCTTTTTCTTAGCCTCAGTCGTCTATCTGTTGAAATCAACTTTATATATATACAAAAAGTAACAACCTGTTTTTAAAAGAAATAATAAAAAAACAAGTTTTCTTAAAAAAATCGTACATATTTTCGAAAAGAACTTATCTAATTTAAAAGTACCATTTTTTAATACGTACCGTTTATTTTTAAAAACTAATTTTCTAAAAAAAAAGAATTTTTCAAAAGAACACATTTTACAAAAAGGAACGAATTAAAAGAAGTACCTATTCTCAAGTTACTATATATATATATATATATATATATATATATATATATATATATATATTTAAAAAGTACCATTCCTTAAAAAAAAAAAAACAATTAAAAAATTTAAATTTTCCAAAAAGCCAGTTATTTTTATGTGCCAGTTTGCAAAAAGTATCTATTTTTTAAAAATTGTACCAATTTAAGAAAATAACACTAATTTTGATTTTTAGAATCCCAACAGGTCGTTGATATTCATAACTTTTTATTACTTTTCTGCCTGTAAAATTGCTTTCTGATAACCACCATGACGAGTGTACTCTTCTTTATATTTATTCGCTGTTCATCATAAATCATACAAAACGAATAATATTAAATATGTATTTAAATCGTTGATAATTAAAAAAAAAAAAAAAAAAAAAAAAAATAACGCTCATAAGATCTGACTTATTAGAATATGTATATATATTTTTCTTATTCTCAAAAGCATGATTTGACACATTATGAAAAAAAAAAATGATTTTTATCAAAAATTCGAAAAGCAAAAAGGAATTGTTTTGATATAGAAGAGAGGAAATGGGCGGCAATTAATTTTATTGATATTTTTTCTTTAAAACATTTAGATAGACTATTTTAAGTATTTTATTTATTATTACATGATATTTTATTTTCATTAAATAAGGTATATAATGACTTGTAATATGGTTAAATATATACATGCATATATGTATTTAATTTAGAGTTTAATAATGACATCGTCATTAAATCTAACACATTTGTTGATTATATACATATGTATATTCAATAATAATTTCTACAATAAGTTCGGCCTTTAGTTCATACAAATAAGTATTGCAAAGTGAAAAGTATATTTGATGAAATTATTTTTTGTTTTTAAGGGCCATTTAAATTCTAATTGAAAACAAAAGGAAAACAATAATGTTAATAATTCCAATACATATAGTATTTTAATTGTGAAATTGTTAACTTTTTGGAAAAGAAAAATTAAAAGTCGTAGATATATTTTTCTCAATATATTTCGGACGTGCCTGAACTTGAGATTTTATTAAGTGTTTTTTGTTTCTTTTTCTTCAAAATAAAACAAAAATACTTTAGGAATAATCATATACAATTAAAAAAACATTACACAAAAACATCTCATGCGTAACTGAAAAATAAGTAATGGTTTTAGGGTGTGGGGAGAATTAAATACACTTTACAAGTAGAATTAAAAGTATATTCTAAAGATATGCTTTTATACTGACCGTCGTCATGTCGTCAATAGGTAGCAAGCACTAGCCATGGTTTTGAAAATTTTACAGTCTGATTTTGGGTACAACTTCAATAGTCATAAATGAATAAAATTTCCATTTCATTTCAATTCAACTAAGCAATGATTGCAAAAATAAACCAACAAATATTTTTAAAAATAGTTTTCAATAACAATGTATTTAATGTAAGCATTTCTATTATTAAAAATAGAAAACCTTTTGCTATGAATTACTCAATTTGAATTTAGATTTGTGTGTTTTTAAGAGCGGTTTCTACAATATTCTTAAGTGAAAATGTATAAGAATTATAATTTTATCTTAAATTTAAATTCATCTTACGTAAAATAAATGTAATAATGAATAAAATTTCTGTTTAGCAAATAAATCTTAAATGATATATCCGAAGTAGTATTTATTTATATTTATGTGTTCAAAATTGTTTTTCACTTTCTATAGAAAAAGGTTCGTTATTGAATGGCAGACATATCATTACCAGCCCGCAGAAAAAATTGCAATTTGTAGTACTTTCTTGAAATCATTCTTTGTTGTTTTTACAATATTTACTTAGGCCCTCTGACTTAGGTCCTTATAGATTAAAAATTTAATCCATAAGTGTTAAAAATTATTAAAATCGGCGCAGATTTAAGAAAATACTCATTTTGCAGCTTTTCGTTTTACAGATCTGTCAGAAAATTTCTCATTTTTTTTTTTTTTGTTAAAAAATCAACTAAATCACAGTCCATAAACAGCCGACATACGGTCGAAAATCCAATATAATACATATTTGTTATCAGCTCAAAATTTTGTTTTTTATTTATTTATTTTATAAAGCTATACATTTTTAGAATAAAAGCCAATAAAAATTTGCAATACATCTATTTTTTTTTAATACTTTTATAAAAAGTTATAATTTATAAATAAATGTACTAGTTAAGACAAAAAATACCATTAAAAAAATCAAGGAATATTTCTTAGGTAATAAATATATTAAAATCGGAACAAATTCTCCTCTCGTCAAAAAAAAAAAAAAAAACTTTTTCGAGTTTCCCAGAAGAAAATCAATTTCAATAGGACATTTAACGAAAAACTTTTAAATACAAAACTTATATGAATTTTGTATAACAATTAAAACAATAGACATTTTTCTTAAAAAAATTCATTGAAATTCTTTAAATTTAAAATTTATCGTAAATTGTTTATAAATTAAAAAATAAATATGTATTTAGATCTCCATATTTGACGAAAATCGCTCTCACGAAAATCGCTCTCACGAAAATCGGTCCTCAAATAAAAGTTTAAATCCCCAATTTGGGGACAAATCACCTCATCTGGCAAAGCTGGTAACAGACTATGGTCTCCTCTATCGACTAGGAGAGTGACTGTAGCCTCAACTTTTGACTAGTAACTAGATAGTAGTCTCAACTATGGACTGCATTTTAATTAACGAACTTCCAGACATATTTTGACTCTTTAATATTTCTATTAGGATTAAAATGAAACCACCAATGTTTATATACCTTTTTTTATAACACAAAAACAAATTTTGTTTTTGTTTTAAATTTAAGTTAGACGAGTCGTTTTTGTGCTCGTGTTATAAAAACAAGCAGTGAATTTATTACAGCTTTTTATTCTGACGTCATAAGTTTAAAAATTATATATTTTAGAATACACAAGAGTTGTCGTAACCCCATTCAAATGGTCTAAAAAATACAGTGTAGTATTATTTAACCCACAGACACAACGATTTCAAATGCGGAAGGACTAAAACGAGACTGATAGCAGTGTTAACTGGTCAATATACATACAAGTATTCGGAGACGAGACAAAAAGAGTACTTAGTATACGACTGCCCAGAATGCAATCATACACAGATTCCTGAAGAAATATGTACTTACTCACTAGTATTTAGGTTTGATCAAGCACTCTTATTAATAGCGTTCAGAACGAAGTCATATTGATTCTATTTAATTGTTCATGCTATACTGTCGTTACTACTGACGAAAGTTTTTTAATTCTAATTCAGTTAACTTCAATCTTATTATTGAATGAAGTGTGGAGCAAAATTCAAATTCTTCCATAACTCTAAATGGTATATAATGGGTTCCATTTTTTCTGCAGCTCATAATTTGGTTGGTTACATTCCGAAGAAGTTTCATATGAATTTATTGAAATGCTTCTAAATCATTTAAACAAAGTGCAATAGTTTATTTAAAATATATGTCTAAATATAAAGGGCTCTGTTTGTATAATTTAAAATAAAATAATGAAATTATTTTCAAGCTCTATTATCAAGAAAAGTACAACAAAAATCTACTGATATTTCTTTTCAATTCTGAAGACTATAAATAGAGTTATAAAATTTAGTCATCGATTTCTTTTTAACTATTTTCCAAATTTCTTAGTTCTGGTCACAAAATATGTATGTGCACTATAAAGTACAGATAATAAATCAATGTTGTTAAAAGCTAATAATCCACAGTAAACAAGGAGGTGGGAGAAATTACTACATACGTTTTTAAAGGCCAACAATGCAAAATTTTATAAACAGACGATTATATATAGTAGAATAGAAATATCGTTGTTAAGAAACACGAAGCAACAGGGTGTTAGATTTTTTCTTCTACGATGCAAATAAAGTTTTGTTATTGTTTTGGCACTCCCGTCCCCATGTTCGTTTATTTATGGTACGAAAAAAAATATATAACCACACACGTATACAATAAAATAAATATTTACTCCTACTTTCCACCACTAAAGAAATTTGTACAAAAAAAAGATAAAAAAGCATATAGATTTACACCTACATGCACAAATTATACTTATTTTTAAAATTCTATGTACATACAAAAATATACATATTTTACCAGCTGATTAACAAAATATTGTAACTTTTTGCAAAATCCTATTTAAAAAATATATAAATCAATAAAAGTACTTATTTACCTGGTCCATAGAAACGTTTTCCTTTGGTAACATCAAAAACATTTCCATTTACGGCCACCAAAACTCTACCATCTGGTTGCGTGCCATCATATTGACGTAGTTCGGCTATAGTAAAGTCTCTACGTAATTTAGGCAACTCAGGTTCTGGTGGCTTTTGTGATCCAACACTGGGCACTTCAATTCTATCTTTAATAATTTTATAAACCAAAAATGCAATAATGGCCACCAGGGCGAGATTCATGGGACTATAGAAAATCTCCTGTATAATGGCCATAAACATAGACGTTGGTGCTGATTCTTCGCCGGCGCCGGCATTTGCGTCCACATTATCAGCAGTCATATTTTCTTTTTTACTTTTAAGGCCGGTTAAATAATGATGACTATACAAAAAATGTATTTTACGTTTTGTTTTCTTTTTGCTAAAAAATTGTACTCTGTACTTTCTTCTGTTAGTTATTCCATAAACACATACATATAAACGTACTAAGAGTACTTTGTTTCTTTTTCTCAGGAAATTGCAAACCTTTTTCGATTTTATTAAAAAAAGAAAATAAAACAAAAAAAAAAAAAAAATTATAATAAAAATGCAATTAGTTTGTGTGGCCTTTCGAACTTTGATCTCTTTTTATTTGCTGTTGTTTTTGTATTTTTTCTATATTTATATAGTGTGTTAATATAATTATCTTCCTATTTTATTACACTTTCCTCGTTGTCACCGCTCCTTGTTTCTTATGAATTTTGAATCTTCACCAGAAGTTATTCAAATTATTTTACAGTGCCGGCCGTCTAGAATTTTTTATTTCGCTTATATTTGTTATTTTTTTACAATTTCGTTTGCGTTTCTTATTTTTTCACGCGTCTACACAAGCTTACAAAACAAAAGTCAGAGCAAGTAGGAAAGATACAATTTGAAAATGAATAAGTTGACTTTTATGATGTTGATTTCAATGCAATCTTTTTATTTCTGTAGTTTCGGAGATGACAGTTTAGCGATTACCAACTTCTGTGTGTTATCAAATTGACATATGTTTGCGTGCGTAGCAGTCATTTTAGTTGTAGTATTTATTATAATAAATTACTTTGTTTTTTTTTAAATTCCAAAAAAATTAACAATAATTATAGCATAATTTTTTTATTTTATAATATTTCACAATGATTCACACTTATCGATAATTTTATTTTTGACTGTTGCTAAATTCAACAGAGTTGCTATTCTTTTGTAGTTGTTAAACTTGGCATCACACTTTTGTAGTCAGGGATAGAAAAATGCTTTTAACATAAATAATATGTCAATTATTTTTAATGGATATAAAAACTGAATTAATGAAGAATGCATAAGAAATTATATTCAACTGGTTCCAATATTTTCTAAAAGTAAGTTCAGATGGCAATGCTGAGCATTAAGATTTGTCAAAAATTTAAATATCATAATATATAAAATTTTATCGTTAGGTTAGGAAAAAACACCTAAGATTTCTTTTGAAATATCAATGAAGTGATTTCACATCAAAACGGAAGGGAAACAGTTATTTTCGGACATGACATTTCCGATTTAAATGAAATTCACTACAGACATTGGTTATTGGAAGTGTTTCTTAAATCAGCCTTTCTGGTTCATAAAAATTCGGGAAGGAAGTTTATATTACACCTGTGGCCAATTTTACTAAATGTAAAATGAAATATACAAATAAAATATACAAATGCGTTGATCTAACATCTATATTGTTACGAAATTGTACTTGAATTCAAATATAACGGTTTTAACGGCTGGTTTAAATCTTTCTCAATGCTTCTAGGCATTTCCGTTTATGTTAACAGCAGTTAACATAGCTGTAAAAATTATTAACATAGTTCTAAACGTACAACATTGAATAAAAAGCTTTCACCATTATTTTTAAGTATGGCAACACTAAATGTTTAAGCTGCTAACATTAACATCAAAAGCTCTAGTTTGTCCGTTAAGAACATTGTAGAAAGAAATGGAGCTTTCAAGAAACATCTAGTAGGTAATACAGTGTATATAAATTGGCCGTGAGAACACCATTGAGTCAGTCTAATTGGAAGCGTCGTTAAGCAAAGACAAATTAACTACCTTGACTGTATAATCTTGTACATTATTAAAATGTGTTGTATAAAGTGTGTGATTTAAGTGTGTGTTTATATTAGAACGCAAGTGACTATTTAAACTGTTATTGTTGTACATTTTTCAATAAAATAAAGAGTCGCTACAACTTTTAAACTACTAAACTGCTGTTATTTGCAATCAAAGTACAGGTTTATTTAAAGGAAATAAACGACCGTTTTTAAAAGGGAAAAACGTAACAATATTTTATGCACTTTAGATCGATTCCTGGAAGTGGGTTTATATGGGAGCTATGGTAAATTATGGACCGATTCTCATAAAATTTCTACTTACATAAAACTTATTTCAGCCGAATATTAACTTAATACTAACATTCGTATGGGATTTATGTATATTAAAGTTATTTTCGGAAGAGTGGAGCTATGGTCAATTATAGACCGATCTTCATAAAATTTGGTACAAAGGCATTTTTGAGTGTTTAAACTCTATTTCGGTGGGATATTTGTATGGGGGCTAGGTAAAATAATGGACCGATCACAACCAATTTCAATAGGCTTCGTCCAAATCTTTTATACCCTTCACCACTTTACCCACAAATAATAAAAATAATGCATTATTATTTTCATATTTATACTTTAAAAAATAATCTAAATAAAGCTATAATATCCAATGTATTTGTATGTTTGTATGTATATACACAAACAACCACCCCAGCAAGAACATATGATAGTGCTTCATCTTTGTAGGCCTTTGTGAATGCCTCCATACCTCTCCGAAAAAAATTTAAACACAATCTGCTTTGCCGTTTATGAAAATTACTCAAAGAAAGTCTAGGCTCCCTTAAAAAAATCCGGTACTAATTCTTGTTTCCCTTTCATTAGATGCAATGTAAACTTATAAATTTTTTCATTACAAACAGATATATTTTTAATTGTGAGATTTTCAAACTCAAAATCGTTTAGTCGTATTTTAAGTGTCGTTAATGAAGGTAGATCGCATGTCTTTTTTTAATTCAATTTCAGACTCTTTTGTCATAGCATTGAATATAAGAACATATTTATTTATTTAAGAGTCCTTGCCTTCTCACTTCTTTTTGGAAAAGTGAAGGGGAATCCTTGCCTCCAATGACACTTCGTGTAAAAAAGAAATAGTTTTGGAACGCGAGTGGTGGATCCTAAATAAAGTATTTTTGAATGTCTCTTTAGCTCTTCTTTTTCCGGATGGGACTGCTTACTTATACAAAAAAACAACAACACTAATAGTATTGATATATAGATTTTTAAATTTTTTTACCAATAACTCGGTTGTTTTGAGAACCAATTTGGTTGATTTAAAAACTGAAATTTTAGACAATTTTTGTGACCGATTTATATAAGAACAAACTCCGTATCTTTTATGAGGGCTCCTAAAAGAACAAAAACTGGTTTTAGCCGATATCTCGAATATTTAACGGGCAATTTTTCATTCCTTTGTCATAAAAATTTTGCTGAATTTCTATAGCACTTATTTAGTTTACAAGTTATGAAGCGAAGTAAGAAAAAAAGCCAATTTTTTGTACACAGAACTAATTTTGTACATAATAAATTATTTTGATTCATTAATTTTAGTTCAGCCTCACATTGGAGGTGGAATAAAATAATAAACAAAATAAAAGCTGTTTTTTTGTCCAATGATTCCAAAATTACTTTTTACAGATTTTTCCTGCAAAATAAAATTTTTAATGCATTTTTATTTTTATTTAGATTCTGCAATTAAATCCAACAAAAATTAATTAAAATTTTTGCAAAATTTCTAAAATTATCGTTATGTACAATTTTATAATATTTATGAAAATAATTTTATTTTGTATGAAAAAGGTTTGAGAATAAATTTGTATGCTAAATTTATACAGTTTATGTTAAAATACATTCCAGAAACGTAGAAATGTTTTCAGTGTATCTTTTCTTATGAGCTTATATTTAAAATAAATAAAATTTCATAAACAAAATTTGACTTTAAATAATGTAATAAATAGTTATTTTCTTTATTATAATATAATTACACACATGTATATTTAGGAACTTTAAATACTATTTAGAAACATTTTGCAATAAAAGCTTAACTCAAAAGTCTCCCATACTATAATTTCCACTTAAAAGTTTTTATGGAAAAAGTTTTTGTAGAGATTTGCTTTTTTAAGCAAACAGCACTGAAATGTTCTCTATGTGTATAATTTACATTTAAATTTAAAATCAAATACAAGATCAGTAAATATGAATTGTTTTAGTTTTGACATTTTGTTTTGTTTAAAAGTTTTCAAAGCTTGTTCAAACACACATGAGAATGAAACTGTCAAAAATAAATATCAAAAAGGCAGATTGTGATATACTGAGGAGATCAGAGATAAAAACAGTTTGGTTTTAAACTCGTATTTTAATGTAGTCCATCAAATAAAACGCGTATCTTTTTTTAATATAAATAATTTATTAAAATCTGTTGTTTTTAAAACGATTACTAATATTTACTAAAAAAGAACATTTATATTTTCATAAAACGCGGGCGTAAACAAGTGAAAAGAATAAATAAAAAATAAGGTAGAATAAATAAACCGTTAGTTTTTAGTTAAAGTGTCACATTGAAATTAGTATAATTATTAGTAAATAAATGAATAAAACAGTAATATAGTTCATTTTTTTATTAAATACTTTGGTTATGACCTCTAATACACCCCCGCTGGGAAGATTGTCAGTACAGGAGATTAAAGAGGAGAAGACGTGTATGTATGTTCATATGTATGCAGTAAATGCCTTCAATCCAAAATCAATAATTGTTTAATTTACAATTCAAATTTGTCTTGTAAAGCAAAAAATACAATTACAACAACAATAACATCTTCTTCTCTATGTTTTGTAACAATCAACCAAGAAATCACATTGTGGATTTCACTTGTGCAACAAATTTACAAACAACCAGCTGCCAATTGATTTTATGCGAATGTAAATCTAAATGCGAATGACCACCACCAACCAACTAAGCAAACAACAACAACGATCGTCATCACCATCACTTTTGTTCAAGTTAAAAAAAATTCAAACTTGAGAATTACCAAATCATGTACTTTTAAAAATTAATTTTTGGATACAAAAACAAAAATTTAAATAAAAAAAGGCAAAAGTGAAATGAAAATCACATTTAATTTTTTACAAATCAATAAAAAAAAAAAAAAAACATTTTCCTTTGAAATCCGCAACAACCACTCTCTACTCCTTCCAACACTAAAAATAACAATTTGAAATCTTCTTGTTTAATAAACATCGTGCTGCGGCAGATCATCATCTGTATGAATTTTTTATGAAATATTTTGTGTTGGATCACAATCTCTATCCACCACTAACCATGGCTTCCTACAATGAACTACAATTTGATTGGAATATTTTATTTCAGCAACAAGACTACGATCAATGGTCAAAAACAGGTTAGAATTGTAGCAGTTAATTATAGACAATAAAATAATATTTGTCTTCTATGCATAAGTATTTTTTTTATTTATTTCATTGTTAACAGTTGTTAAATCATACATATTTTTTAATGCACTCTTTGTTATTCGGTGTTCAGTAAATAAGTTTGTTACAAGGTGTGACAATTAAAATTACATATTACTTTTACTATTTACTATTATTTTAGTCTTACGTTGCCTTCAGTTTATTCAATCATCTACTATAGTCTTCTAAATGTTGCCATTATTCGTTCCTTATTTAATTTAAACCAGTATCTCAGAAGTAGAATTTTGTTGAATTAGTAAAAAGTTATTTAACAGTCCTCTAATTTGAACTGATTCTTCCTGCAAATGCTCCCGATAAAGAGCTTCACATTTTTAATTAATACTATGAAGGGTTTATTTAATTCGACTCAATTCAAAATTACAAATATGACTTGTTTAAGTGTTGAATAATTTTATTCACTGCTATATTTGGAACTTGTTCTATTATATTATATAGTTTGTTCGAAAATTATTTTTAAAAAATATTAAAATTATTTGAAGTCAGATTGTTACTAGAGTGATCGATTATTCGACATTTTAGAGAAACCCGATTTTGAATAGTTTGAACCCAAAAAAAAAAAAAAAAAAAAAAAAAAAAAAAAAGAGCAAGTGCTTCCAAAACGAACATTTTCACCACTTCAATAGTAAGTGTATATTTGTACTTTATTGGAAGGTATTAATAATTAATTCCGAAAAAGTGGAAATAAATGTATTTTTAGCAGGAAAACAGGTTAATAACTTCCAAGAAAATTAAAATTTTACAAATTTAAAGTATTTTTATTATCTTTTAACAAAGATAAAACGGCGTTGCGAACAGTGACCCCAATAACGATATATGGCACTAATTACAGGGAAATGTACTGATGCTATATATATATATATATATATATATATATATATATATATATATATATATATGTATATCCTCTATTGTCGCATATTTTTAGTATTTTGTCATGTCTAGTCAAGCCTGTTTTTGTAAATAGCCTGCCTTCGTCCGGTAGAAAGGATTTTTAACTCTTCGGTATGTCCAAAATCTTTTCATTCTATCCAACTTCTTACGTAAGGTCTACATGAGAGACTTTTCTATCACGACAAACATCAAATTCTTATCATGATAAGAATTTATCACGTGTAAACCAAATTTATTTATATTGTTGTATATATACGGACGGTATAGCAGACCAGTTATGTAGAATCCAAAGATCAGCATGCATTAGAATTACAGGAGAACTAAGAACTAGTCCCTCAGAAGCACTGAATACTATTCTGCACCTCGTTCCCATTGACCTTCTCATAATGACCATGTCTGCCGGTAGTGCAGTGAGACTCAAATCGTGCGGATGTTGGAGATCAAAAACATATGACCATGCGAAAATCCTAAGCATATTGCCATAGAACTTAAACCAACCAACTCTGATTATGTTACTTCTTGTACAAAGATGAACTGTAAAGTTGGACCTGATATCTATTCGGATGATCTCCACATAATTTTTCTTCATATTGCCTTCCAGACAGATGCAGTGTATTTCAGACTGAATTGTCTGAATGCCTGTGCATAGAGATCACTTTGGTAATGAGCAAGCGTATGAGCTAGCTAAATTAGGGCTGCTTTGAATATATTGATATTAAAAGTAGTATCTTCAAGCACTTCTTGGACAAGGCTAAAAACTTTTGGCGTAATCTCGATACATGCAGGCTCGACAAGGTGATGTGGCCCTGCTATATACGTAAATCGCACAATGCAACTCATAAATCACAGTCGCAAGGATATATCGAGATTGCTGTCACTGGATGCTAGAAATATATGCAAGCCGACTCGGACTCACATTCAACGAATACTGCCGCAGCTGTAAGGATAGGGAAAAGGCGGAAACAATTTTTCGCCTTTTCTGCGAATTAACTGCCTGGGCAAACAAAAGATATAGATTCCTAGGCAACTATATACTGGTCCGTCTTTATGAAGTAATGGGGTCAAAGCTTAATGACCTATTAGGGTACCTCACAACTACGGGATGGGTTTAGTACTCCAAATCATAGGACCAGTGCTGCTTCTATGACGAGTTAGTTGAATGGTCACGTCAAAACGGGGTCATTTAGGCTCTACTTAACAGTTTGCGCACAGTAAACCACCATGAAAACCAACCCACATTGGACTATTTGTCCAAAATTTCGTACAAGGACATTGGTTCTTGAGCTATTATTGAAAATTTCGGCGAAATGACAAAACTCTTAATGAAATAAGTCCTAATGAAAAAGGACCTAAAAATAATGAAGCGACTGCAAAATATTTTTAACGAAATAATTCCTATTAAAAATGAAATTATTTCAAAAAACAAAAAGAAATAAAATCCAATTTGTAGAACTGATTTCATAATGAAATATTTCCCATACAAGGAAATGAAATAAATCCAAATGAAATAATTTCAAAAATAAATTCCAAATTCAGTTATATTTAAAAAAAATGTTTCTTGAAGCTTTGAAATGCTCGCAGCAAAACATTTCATAATTTTTAATATTTAAGAATAGAGCATAAATGTTATTTCATAAAAATTTCTTTTTTTTTTATTAAATATTTACAAAATTATTAATTAAGTAAAAAATAATAAAAATCGGGTGACGTTTTGTTAAAAATTCTTGTATAGTATTAATCGCTTACACATATGTTTATATAATCGCACGATTTTTCGACTGTGGAGCTTCATCGGTTCTACTTATTACATTCAACTTCATTAATAGGTACATTTCATATTAATATTTCGCTCATTTGCTACAACGTCATAAAATCATAAAATTCGGGTTAAAATCACTAATGCATAGTAAATAAGGTGTTTTATTAACTGGAAAAGTCTTGTGTACTAGCATTATAAACTTCAACCAGAATCGCGATAAAAGCATTTTGTTTTAATTACATAATAGCTCTGGCAAATTCTACTACTTTTAAATACTCGATACTACTCCATACTTTTCATTTGGGTACTCGATACTTTGTTTTTAATTTGAAATATAATGTCTAATTAAGATCATTTTTTTAAATAAAACAAATATATTTAACCGGTTAGCATGAAATTTTATAAATTTATTTATATAAATATTTTTTAAATTAAAAAGACGGTCCTTACAACAAATAAGCGCTATGCGTTATATAACATGTAAAATTTCAAAATAATACTCTTCAAACTCTTCAAACTTTCTGAAATTAACGACTTCTTAAACGAAACGAAAATATTAGTTCATTCAGAAATTATAAAATTATCCCAAATTTAAGAAAAGGAAATAAATCCCTAAAAAATGAAACAATTTTCTAATTTTTCAAAAAATTAAATATAACCCAAAATAAATTTTGGAAGGGACTTATTTCATTACTCCTTTTTTTAATGAAATAATTTCATAAGAAAATGAAATTAGAAATTAGTATTTCTAGTATTTGATACATAACTTTTCTGTTTGTGAACCGATTTTGCTCATTTTCAATACCAAACAAATTTTGTATAAGACAAATATTTGAGTCAAATATTTTATATAAATTGTGACATATGACTAATTGATTCCTTCAGGTAGTTTTAAATATATTTCCTTTCGTAAAATATTATGAACCATAAAATATTACTTCAAATTTTTGTAAATATTTTTTTGCAGTCATTTTTACCATTTTTATATTCCTTTTAGTATTATGGAATGAAAAAAACCCCAAAGTAAAAATTTAAATTTCTTGGGTCCCTTTTTTACTTTTTTAGTTTAGGGTAATTTTTCATTTCACATTAAATTCAAAATTGCCCTAATATAAAAATGTAAATTTTGGTGCCACTTTTCCTTTTTCACTTTGGGGTTATATTTTCGCAGTGCCAGCTAAAACATTATCTTTATTAAACAAGTTTATAAACATAATTTCAAGAAAAGTACTTCAAATGAGTTAAAAAAAAGTACTTTTCCAATTCTTTTTCAGCACTAAGTTCAATTATAAGACATTGTCAAAAGCATGACTTTTTTAGGTCTTTTCAGTTCTTTTTTGCTGTGAATTAAAAAAAAAATTATAGAAGTTAATATTTCATCTAAAGGAAAGAAAATATAGAAAAATCTTCCAAAACAATCCCATACAAATTTGAGTCATGTTTCATATGAAAAAATTACCAAAAATTTTGTGTTAATTTTTCGTCATATTTGGGCCATAGTTCATTTTTGATAATGCATTTCTGAAGTTTTGAGTGATTTTTCTCCTTTATATTTTTTAATTTTTACAACATGCTCGATAAAGTAAAGCAAACTATTTCGAAAAACTTTGACTTAGCGAAGTCGGTGTTTGAAAACCCCTGCTTCCGGCCAAAGGCTAGCTGTTTAGGAAACCGTTTTAATTTGGCCCGGAATACTACACAGGCCAAAGTTCGAACCATTTTCATTCTGAAAATGACTGATTTTGTCCAGAAATTTTATCATATTGTGTATTAATTTTCATGGCATTAAGTGTCATAAATTCCATGGACATTAGAATATTGGGGTGGGTTTTTTATTTTTGGTAAATTTTTCATTTCTTTTGGGTAAATTTTCGTTTTGACGATTTTCCTATATTTACTTTCGGCGATTTTGCATTGGGGTATTCTGCTGGGAGCCATTAAAAAAAAAACTCAACAATTCTTATAATATTCAAGTTAAAATTTAATAAATATGATTATTTTGGAAAAAAATACTTTTTTATTACTTAATTACATTGGTCGTCAAAAAACATTTATGTTTACTCCTTTAAATAAAACAGGTAGACTAGAAGGAATTTAACGTGCTGAACACGAATCTGCTTTCCATTTTTTCTACCAGGTCTTTATTTCTTTTTATGGGTATGTTTAATATTTTCCTCTTTTTAATCGGTCAATTTAATATAACTATAGAATGGTTTGTGCAATTTACATAAATAAAAAACTCCAAAGGATGCTGGCCAAAATCAGCTTCAAGTTATCTTAACATTATTTTTTTTTATCTGCTCAATAGTTTCGGATTTATTCAGAAATTAGTGGTGAAAAAAAATCCATCTTAGTTATATGAGCTTCTTATGGAATTTTTTTTTAATTTCTTCCCACATTACTTTTTCTTGCATTCTAGTGAATTTTTTTTAAACTTCAAAATGAAAGTAAAATATAACAAAAAAAAAAAAAAAAAAAAAAAAAAAAAAAACACACACAAGGAAAAAAGTAGGTAGATCTTACCTTTTAGCAAAAAAATATTAATCAATATTTGCCATGATTCACTAAAAAGTCATCTTTTGCACCGAGATTCCTATAAAAAAAATTAAAATATATTTTTCTTAACAAGCTTAAAATTACGAATTTCTTGACACCCATATGGATAGAAAACTTGAAACTTTTTTTTTGGCAAAATATAATAGACCCGTGGTTATGAGATGAATTAAAAATTTGTTTGTTAATATTTTTCCGTATTCAGCTTATCAATACGCATCGCTTGAGGCCTTCCTACCATATATTCCTATACATATTTAAATGGTTTTGAAAATATTTGAATATTGTTATGGGTTTTGAAATATTCATTTTATGAAAAAATTAACATAATACAAAAAGGGGTTTAAATTTGTTTCGACTTCCTTAATTTCATAAAACTGATTCTTATAATGCTTTTCAAGTAACCTTAGTTGACCTTAAAAGTAAATAAAAATATTCTTGTTTCCAAATTTATACCCGAATAACTGGATCAATATATAATACATATATTTTTTCAGATTTTTAATACTAAATAATACAATAATAAATATTATTCTTACCCTTTACTCGGTTAAATCCGTTCAGAAGGACATTGCTTGATTGACTTAGAACTTCATAAGGTCAATTCAAATATTCTATTTATCCTATTTTCAATAACATTTTAAATAATAAATCGTTAAAATTTTAATATTTTAAATAATTTCTTTTGTACACCCCTCACCAAAGGTGAGAATGGTAAGTTAAAAAAGACTTATCATATTTTATATCTGAAAACCTGAAAGTAATATTTTCTTGTTATATATTCTAAGAAGGTGAGTTGAAATAACTGAGGGACAACCATATATCAGCCATAAACGGCTCAAGCAAAAAAACTAAAGTAAAAATTTTTTCGAAAAAAATAAAATCGACTTTCACATACATTCAGTCAGAAATTCTCCAAATATTTTTTTCAGTTTTCACTCGAAGACATTTTTATTTCTTAACATTAGAAATAACGTCGGCAGAATAATGGGAAAACAATTTAATATATAAACTTTGTGTTTATATATTAAATTGTCCTTTATTTTTTTTTTCGAAAATTTTAATTTATTTCCCATTTTTATTCTTTATTTGTCTTTTCAAAACAAAATTTATCATTTTGCACTTTTATTTTTGTTAAAAAGGGCAAAATTTTTAAAGAGAACAATAAAATTGACAATATTATTGCTCAGCTTTGTGTTCAAATTTATTGCAAAATAGATTGCGCAATAGATTTCTTATTGGTCTACACGTAACATAGTGTCTACATTAGAAAATTTTTTTTATCAAAACAAACGTCAAAATTAACGCGAATTTGTGGAAGCTGACAACAGGTGCACAAAAACAACAATATGGCGTATTCATTATTATTTTTTATATATGCAGTTTGGCAACTGTAACAACCAAAATAATAATCAGCTGTTTAACTAAGGTTACCTTGTTTATATTCGCACTGATTTTGACGTTTGTTTTGATAGAAATTTGCCTAATGTAGACTCTAGGTAACATTTTAAGGAGAGAAATAGAATTTGACAATTGCCAACATAAAAATGCCTACGTGTAACTTGGGGTCATGAAAAATTCTAATTTTTACATCAAAGCGGAATCTTAAAAAAAAAAATCGAATTTTCAAAAAAAAAAAAAAAAAAAGAAGAAATAACCGAATATTCGCAAAAAAATCCAGTTTTTCACTATGATGAGGCTAAGGGTATATGAGATTCAGCCCAACTGATTATATCAATATGTTTTTTAATAACATTTTTACTCCTATCATGACTGTTTTTTTATGTGAAATTTTATTGTCGTCACCTTGACATTTTTTTTGGACATTTCGCTTAGAACTGGTTGTAATAGCAAAAATAAAATATAAACACACAATTAAACAATAACTTTTCAATTTCATTTTCATTTCATTTGTATTGTAGGTGAAAAATTAATTTTTTTGTTAAGCTATTTTGCGACTTCAAGATTTGTTTTTTGTTATTTTTATAATTTTTGTAAACAGTTTCACGATAACTTTTGATTAACAATGATCTGTTATTTTTTAAATTTATAATATATATATATATACAAATGAATCATTATTCCTGTGATTAATTTGTGGAATTAATTATCAATCAGCTAAACATCTCACCAATCGACCAAGCCATTATGACAAAACGTTTCTTTCTACTTGTATTCACATTAATTTACTATGCCTTCCATAATTTTTAAAACGGTCTGTCTTCTCAGTGATGTCATATTTTGCTTGAATAAACAATTAATGTGTTCATTTGTGACAATTGTTAAAACACCTATTTACACATAAACGATTTTATTTTGATTTTTTTCATAATTAGCGATATTTTACTTGCAGTAAAAGCCAAACTTTTAAAGAGTGTTTAATCCATTAGATTTATATTAAAGACTAAAAAAGAAATTAGTTCTAGTTTTTGTAGATTTTCTTAAAAAAATCTTGAGGAAAAAAAATAAATAAAAATAAAATTAAATATTTCTTTAAATATCTCTAAAGTTCTTAACACATTCATAGGCTTGTCAACTTTATTTAATATTTTTTCCATAAATCAATATTATTGAATTTCAATCTATGTTTTTTAATGGTTTTTATTATTTAATTATAAACATTTTCATACAATGTTTGATATGTGTGGATATGAATAATAAAAATATATGATTTTAAAGACATTGTAAGTCGATTGGAATACAAATGTGTTAATTATGTTTTATGTTCATAACAACTTGTCTCGTATTTTAAGCATTAAAAAATTTCGAAAGAAAAACGCTACGAATATGAATTACCTTTAAAGTCACCATTAAAATTTAAAGCCGCTACAAAGAAATCAACTCCAGCAAAAAAATAAATAAATAAAAGTAGGGATATATGAATTACATGAAAAGTAATTATTTTTGAAAGGTATTTCTTTTTCTTTATGAAATAATGGGTGGGTTTTCCATTAAAAATGTGTAAAATGTTTTTAGTTTTGTTGTTTTCAAATCATACATTTAATATAACATTTCCTCCTATAAGTTCATTTTATTTTTTTAATTGCTTGAGAAAATCTATGTAATATTGTAATAAATATTGTGTCATATATATATATATATATATATATATATATATATATATATATATATATATATATTTATATTTTACTTTCTATAGTGTTAAAATAGATAATAATTTAATTAATTAATAAGTGCCATTACTAAGTATTTATTTTGATTTGATAAAAATTCCAAAACATTAATCCACTTGAAACGAATAATTTAAAATAATTAATTTCCAGAACATAGATATTTGAATGGTGAGTGTTATATGATGGCTGGATCAAAACTTTCCAGCCAAGTACAGTAAATTTTTGGCAGGTCATCAACACATTTTCTGTTGGCCAATTCTGATCACCTTTTCTTGATTGCTTTGTTCAAAAGGTGGAGTTTCAAACAGTCGAATTCAGAATTGATCGTTTCGAAGCTTATAATGGATAATTCCCTTCCAATCCCACCAAACACTTAACATAACCTTGGTTACTGTCAAACCCGGCTTTGAAGTCGTTGTGGAGGGTCGCCGCCCTTCAACCATGATTTTTTTACTTAATATTCTCGTAATGAACCCATTTTTCAACGCCCGTAATGATCTGTTTCTAAAATGGTTCGATTCACTGATGGTAAATCGGTCAATTAATTTTTTTTGCGATAGTTTATGTGGAACCCAAACATCTAGCTTCTTTAAGTAGCCAGCCTTTTCCAAATGATTCCAAACTTGCATGTAGTTGATGTTTAGTGCTACCGGTTTTGCTTCATCAGTTAAAAAATTTCAACCATTTTTTTAGTGACTCGCCGATCAGAGCGAGGTTTGTCTTTGACATCGAAATTTCCAGAACAGAATCGAGCAAATCACTCCCGGCTCCGGCATTCGCTCACATTCTCACCACACACTTTACAACATTTTCTAAATTTTTTTGACACTCATTTTCAAATCAATATAACTTTTACACGAGCAACGAATTAAAAAATGTGACCTGAAATGTCACCTTTTAAATATGTGTTCATTTGAGGCAATAGAATTAGTGTTATACTCCATCAAGATACAAAAAAAAAAAAAAAAAAAAAACGTGAATACTTTTTATATCACCCAATATTTCAATTCAGAAGCACCAAATTTATGATCATCGATAGCTTAACGTCTAAATAATGTATTTGGAATTTAAGTTAATGATCAACATTGATCTTTAGGTACAAATTTGGATTTTCTAAATTTGTAACTCTTAGAACCTCTAAAGTAATACTCTAGATGGCTTAGGTGGGATCTTTAAATTTAATAGTTATCTTGAAATTAAGGAACAAATCTATAAACTTTTGAAAAAACAAAAGCTCCATTCTGGCTAATATGACATTAAAAATTTTTGATTTAATTTTTTTTTAATTTTCAAAATAAGTACAAATTCTTATTGTACAATAAAATTGAAAACCAAATGTGAAAAGGGTTCATTACGAAAATATGCCTTAACATCAAAACACATTTATAACTATTAAAATATTATATTGCAATTTTAAGAGTTAAATACACTGATCGGTAAAAACAATTTTTTTTTCGTTCTCCTTAAAAAAAATATAAGAACTAGATGGAATTTGACCTGCTAAACACGAATCTCCTTTCAATTTTTTCCATCAGCTCATGATTTTTTTAATATCTCTCCCTTAATAAGGCGAATAAATACATGAGTATATTTTACCATAACTTAAGAACGGGATGTTCGATTTAGACAATTGAACCATTTTTTCCTATTTTTTTTTTTTTTTTAAGAAATTAAACCGGAAAAAATGTGCAGTTTTTAATCCTTTATAATATATATTTTTTTTATTCACAATTGGGTGAAAATACCTATGTATGCATACAATTAAGTTTAGATACACTGGTGGGAAAAAATTATTCTTCTTTAAACAAAAATAGGTAGATTAGATGGAATTTAACGTGCTGAACAAGAATCTGCTTTCACTTTTTTCTATCACATATTGATTTCTTTTTATGGGCATGAATAATATGACCCCTTTTTAGGTAGTCACACTTACTTAACTCGATAACGGTTTAGATAAATTATTTTTTTTATTTATCATTCTTTTTTTTATCTGCTCAATATTTATCTTTTTTATCCGCTCAATATTTTCTGAGTAATTCGGAAATTGCTGGCGAAAAAAATATAAACTTTTCATGACAACTTGTAAGAATTATTAAATATAAAAAAACAGACATATTTATATTGTTTTCACTTTTTAAAAACACCTTTAAGGAAGAAGAAATCTTCAATTTTGCACGATTTTTTTTTCGGACACTAATTTCTAAATAACTCCAAAAATATTAAGCATATAAGTTTTTTAAATACAAAAAACAAAAAAAAAAAAAAAAAATATATGAATTTTAATAATATAAGGTGTGTTTTTATTTAATTGTTATCCTCTGAAGCATTTCAAATACGTACCGAAGATCTATATTTTTTTTACTAAAATAAAATAAATACTTTACTTTTTTATTTGATTTCAGTAATAATTGCTTTGCTCCATTACTTTTTATTACTTGTAAAATGTAAGAAATTGTAAGAAAAACAACAAAGTTGTCAAACGCGAAAAACTAACAAATTTCCAAAAATTCATAATACTTTTTGAGTATTTAAACTCTATTCCGGAGGGACATTTGTATGGAGGCTAGGCGAAATAATGGACCGATCGCAACCAATTTCAATAGACTTTGTCCTTGTATTATAAAAGTCGTACGTGCCAAATTTAATTGAATTATCTTTAAAATTGCGACCCGTACTTTGTGCACAAGGTTTACATGGACTGGCATACTTTAAGGTGGGTGTTGGATAGCTTTTTCTTTGCGTTACAAACATCTGCACAAACGCAAACTATCATACCACCTATGATAGTGTAGGGTATAAAAAAAATTTTAGATGATAATAGTTGGTAAACTAAAGATCTCGTAGCTACCTAATTTTGAGTTCATTTGAATGAAGAAAACAAAATAACGTAACTTTTATATTTTCTACAAATAATGATTTTCTACTTCAACATAACACTAAAGATATCAAATTTTAAACTTAAATTAGAATAAAATGAAACGTCAATCTTTCAAATCGTTTAAATACTCAAACAATTATTTAAAAATTTCAAAACTTTATCAAATTTTTCTTAATATATTTTTAAGCAAATCATTTTATGCTGTATTTGAAAAAACACACTTTAGGGAAAAAAACGTATAAAAAGTTTAAATAAATCATTTCATATAAAATCGAATAAGATCTAAAATTTTTGTCCCATTTAAAAGAAAATAAATCTTATTATGCTTAAAAAAAATCTTTAAAAAATATTACATTATTCTTAATAAATTGTACTAGAACTTGAAAAATTTAATTTTTTAAATGTTGTTTAAAAATTTTCTTTCAATATTTGACCAAAACATATACAAATGTATATGGATAACAAGCTTGATTCTTCTACTTTCCAAAAAATCTTAAAAAGAAGAAATTAACAAAACAATAAAACAATTTATCCAAAAAATTGTTTTTATGAGCATAACTCAAAAATTTTAATGATTTTTATTTACAAAATTATGCATATTTTCAATTAACTTTTTTTTTTCTTAAGATTTTAGTTGAAAAAGTACCAAGTTAAAACATTTTTCGTGGATAATTTATATGTAAATATTTTTATTTAGCTTCTAAATAAAATTGTCAATGTAATAATTTAATAATATCTAAAAAAAAAATATCATATTTTGTATAAAAAAATTTATATAAAACTTTTTCTGTGTTGTTATGAGCTTTTTGTAAAAAAATTTGGATAGATTTTGATTCATAAAATAAAAAAATATTTTTCATTAACTGATAAAACTAGTACTTAAACAAATTCTTTTTTTTAAATTTAACGAAATTTGGAAATTTAGAATTTCGAAAACCCAGGAAAAATAAATGCAATTACAAATTTCCTTTACTCCCCACAGATTCGCGCCTGAACTTTATTATGGGCTAAATATTAGACACGACTATAAAAAAAATCAGAAATGATGAAAAAAAAAAAAACTGAAACCAGATGCGTGTTTAGCACATCAAAATCCATATAGTCTAACTATTCGTCTTTAAGGAAAGATTTTTTGCCGACCAGTAATATCAATTAATTGAAATATTCTAAATATAATATTTATTTATGTATTTCTTTATTTTGAAAATTATATACATATATTACATCGATATGCCACAAAATTCTATAAATATGCTAAACAAGTTTGCAATCGTAAATTTTCTTGTTATCTCTGTTTGGCAGTACCAAAGCAGAGTTGTGGACTATAATTAGATGCCAGCACAATGGAATACGTATTTTCTGTGCCGCTACTCACTTCGTCAGCATTCGTGGTGTCTTATCTATTTTGGTTTCGTTGAAACCTAAACATGGTGCCCGCCTTGCACTGGGTGCAATTTTGAGGGACTCAATTAGCAGCGATAGGCGTTTAGAGCAATTAAAAGAGAGGTAGAACTTAGCGTCGTAAACGCTATTATAGATGTGGTTACAGTAGTCACATTTGCTTCGAAGGACCATAAACAAAGTTTGCAATCGTAAATTGCCTTGTTGTCTCTGTTTGGCAGTACCATAGCTGAGTAGTGGACTATAATTAGATGCCAGCAGAATGGAATACGTATTTTCTGTGCCGCTACGCATTTCGTCAGCGTTCGTGGTGTCTTATCCATTTTGGTTTCTTTGAAACCTAAACTTATGCCATAATTAATAACATATCAATAAAAACAAATGTATATCAATAAAGATTTTCTGTAATCTATATTTAGTTATTATTATTTATCTAATACACTCCAAACATGAATTATTATATTTGCGGGATAATAGACAAAACTCAAAAAATATTTGTTTAAAACAATCTATTATGATTTCATAATCAGTAGATTGAGAAAACAAAAACACAAATAATTAATATCAAATGTCTGTATCTCTATTTTTTATTCTTTCATCTAAATGTTTATAATTAGAAATTAAATGGAAATAACTTTAGTATAATTTATATATTTCAACAAATTGTTTAAACACATAATTAGTTATTAGAATTCTCATAAAAAATTATTAAGAATTATTTTACCACAAATAAAAAAACGTGTGTTGCTAGCTCAAAGTCTAATAAATATTTTTACTGCTTTGTTTTAACCAATAAATTGTTTTTCTTTTAAACTTCTCTGTCCATCAAACCATTTCACTCAATGCCAAAATTTAGGTCAGTATACAATAAAAACGATTTTTGTTTAATTTCTTGTTGCAAATTTTATTTTTATTTTTTTTTATTTTCCAACACATTCTTATTTTGTATAAATTTTGTTGTTACAATGACTATTGTTAATGTATGAAGAAAATGTATTTTTGTTTTTGTAGTTTTAATTTTATTTTTGATAGTTTTTAATTTAACACATATAAAACAGCCAAGAGATAGAAGGAAAGACAGACAGACGTACATAAAAATAAATTGTGATAGACTGATAGTTAAACATTTGAACACTTACTGCATATTATTCCTATATTTGTATATATGGGTGTTTACAGTCAGTCAGTTGGTCATATTTAACTACTCCATGTTCCATGTTATTTGTTTGTGGGGATGAATTTAGGAATTTATTTTATGAATAGCACGAATGTTAACAGCATTAATTATTGTTAAACAGAGTTTGAAAATGATTTAATAATTCTAGGATAGCATTTTTAAATAGGTAAATTAAGGCTTCGTACTGATAATCTTGGCCTTCCCAATTTTTTTCCTGTTTTTAATGCAGGATAAATTCAGTATGTTGTGATTATTTCCCTAAAATTTTATACTGATTTTGTTTGCTCTATTTACGAAACGGTTTCTTTGAAAATTATTTATTGTATTAATGAAATATTTTACTAATATAAAAATATAAGTCAAGAATTCTGCTCAGGAGTGTTTACTGACTTCAGGTTATCCGACGTTGCATAAAAAGTTAGTTTTTACTTACGAAATAATATATTGTGGTACATAAATGTTTCATTGAATTACAGAAAAAAATATCAATGATTTCTTATTATTGAAAAAATTTACGTCATATTTATGAAACTTAATAAAATTTATGTTTTTGTAATGTAAACATTTTTAGGGAATAAAACGATTCCAAAAAAAAGTCTACTAAATGTTTTATTATACAACTCAATAAAGTTTTTCATTAGTCTAACAAACGTTTACGAAGCATGATTTTTAATGAACATTTTAATTGGTACTATTTGATAATTCTTTGGGGAACTATCCGCCTGTATGTTAAAATCCGAGGACGCCAGATAACTAAGAAACAAGTTATACATCAATATATCGGAAATACTTATGAGAATCATAAATTTAAAAAAAAAACGATTTTCACTAAAGTGATTTATACTAGAAATCGATTTTTCACAAAAAATGTTTTATTTATTTATTTAATAGCCAATGAAATTACAATTTCTTACAGGCTATCATATATATTATTCTTAAAGCTATTTACAATAAAATATTTTCATAATCATTCAATAACAAAAACTTATCATTTAACTAAGTTAGAAATACTCCTCTTAATGCGGGTTGGATTTAATGAGAAATCAATATATGGATAGAAACTGTTGAATTGATTGCATATACGTCTCATGGGATCAAAGTTGGCATAATTGATTCGAAAATATTTTATTTTTAAATCACGGAAGCATATTCCAGGATTGGTATTACAAGAGATATGAATAATTGCTTGGAAACGCAAGGATCATTAAACTCTCTTCCCCAGCGCTTGAGGAAACCTAGAACTCCTTTTGCCTTATTAACGATTTGCGAAACGTGGGAATTAAAGGATAGTTTGCAATCAAGCAACACACCCAAATCAAGAAATTCTTCGAATAGATCAAGTTGATATTCATTTATTGTGTATCTACAGAGTACTGGACTTCTTCTGTAGAACATCATGTGTTCACACTTTCTTAAATTCAGATCCATTAGATTCATCATAAAGATTGTCAAGATCTGATTGGAGTAAGGAACATTGATAGGAATAGTTAAAGCTATGGAACAGCTTTACATCATCAGCATACATTAATATTCTACAGTTCTTAATGAAAGCTGGTAAATCATTTAAAGAATCTATATTTCACAGAAAAACTTATTTCTTCTTAAAAATCCGATTTTTTACTAAACAGTTTTAAAAAATCAATTTTCCACTAAAAAAGCCTATTTTTACTAAAAATTTGATTTTCATTAAAAAGACGAATTTTCACTAAACCGATTTTTTACCGAAAACATTATTAAAAAAAAGATTTTCTACTAAAAAACAAATTTTCACTAAAGAACCTATTTTTCACTAAGAAACCGGTTTTTCACAAAAAAAATTTACACAAAACCGATTTTATACTAATGAACCATTATTTAAAGTACTGAATCTATTTACTAAAAAACCGCTATTTTTTCCACTTAAAAACAATTCTCCAAAAATAATAACCAAAAATCAATATTTTAGAAAAATAAAGTTTTTTACTTTTAAAACCCTTTTTCAAAACCGGGTTTTTCAAAAAAGTTATTTTTCACTAAAAAGCCAATTTTTACAGGCATTTTTAAATTTTTATGAAGTTATTCTTTTTTATCTCATATGGTATATTTACCAGAGCTATTGCTATTAATACGAGAAAAAAATAAAAATTGCAAAAAAAGAAAAAAATAAATTAGAAAAAAATTAAAAGTAAAGAAATGTATTTTCATTACCAATATAATATGCTGAACTAACATTTTTATACCCTACACCACCATAGGTGGTTGGGATATTATGTGTTTGTGCTGATGTTTGTAACGCACAGAAAAAATTATCCAACACCCACCTTAAAGTATACCAATAGACTCAGAATCACTTTTTGAGGTGATCTAACGATGTTCGTCCGTCTGGCTGTCATCGTACTTTGTGCACAAAGTGTAGGTCGCGATTTGAAGATAATTCAATGAAATTTGGCGCGTAGGACATTCATGATACAAGGACAAAGCCTATTGAACTTGGTTATGATCGGTCTATTATGTCGGTGTAAGGAAGTTTTGTATAAATATCAATCTTTGTGCCAAATTTCATGAAGATCAGTCTATAATTTACCATAGCTCCCATATAAAACCCTCTTCCGAAAATCACTAGTATCAAGTTTATATTCGACACAAATAAGTTTTATATAAGTAAAAATTACAGTGACAAATTTTATGAGGATCGCTCCATAATTTACCATAGCTCCCATATATAAGCCCACTTTCGGAAGTCACCCCAAAGCGCATAAATTCATATAAATGTTACGAATAGTATTAACGTAATATTCTGTATTCGTATATTTTATTTTACACTTCGTAAAAGTATCGGTCCACAATTGTCCACGTGTCTAATATCAATGGTGTGGGGTATCATATGGTCGGGCTTGACCGACTATATCTCTCTTACTTGTTTTTTTTTTTTGGAAAATTTAAAAGCAACAACTGAAACACCATCAGATCATCACAACGTATCATATCACTTCACCAGTACTAGCACTACCAGCGGCAATAAATGATAAACGTTGCAACAACATTGTTATGCTTCGTTAGATTATTATTTTTAAACTTCCAGCTTGTCTTATTTTACTTTTGCACTTTTCATTATTGTTATTATTAAGATGATGTTGGTGATCATTATGATCATCATTATTACATTTCTATAGTATTTATCCAAAGTATCCCAAATGTAACTAAAGAAACGTATTGAGTTTTGCTATTATTATTATTATTATTATTATTGTTATTAAATTTTATAACAGTGTTTGCGTGTCAAACATCTTAACACAATTTAGAGAGACTCCTCATCCTCATCATGGTCAATGTTGTGGCTGGTGTGAGTCAGTCTATTTTTATTTCTTGCTGCAATTTAGAATTCTTTTAGTATGTACTCGTATATATTCCAAGCTTCAAATGTAGGTTATAATAATGGAACAAAAATTCTTTAGTTAGTGTTGTAAATACATAAATATTTTTGTAGTCTTTTTGTTGAGAGCAATTATTAATTTTCAATGGCCATAGTCGCGTATTCTATATATTTGCGGTACAAATTTATAATAATGAACTCGTTCTGGAGTAGATTGTAGGAAAATTGATGTCGAGTATTATAGTTACTTACATAACGATGAAACTATGAATGGTGGGATATTTATTTATATGAAAACATTTGCTTTATTTAATAACATAAAAGAAGTAGTGGATTTTAACATTTATTGATGTAATTTAAATACTTAATTATTGCCTCTTTAAATTGATATAATAGATCATATGTATATGATGATTTTTGGATGTTTTATGATAGTAAAAAAATCAACATAATTTACAACGAAAATACAAAATTCGCTATTAAACCGAAAAACAAATATTTAAGTTATTTACTAGATAATTAAATTAGTTGGAGCTTCATATCGAATCAATCAATAATTGGCAAAACAGTAAGCCAAAATTGTTTAAGTATGTCATTTGGGATATGCAAAGAAGTGTTGTGATCTATGACACGATCATTTGATGAGAAAGATGAAGAGGAATTATGAAGCGATCTAAGACATTAGCACTTTAAATATTAATTACAACTATGAAAAATTTGTTAATTAAAGATATTATGTATGTCTGTCATCTATAAAATGTTAGAATTATAATGGAAAATAACTGCATGTTTCTATAAAATGTAAAGAAAATTTGTTTCGATAATTTATATGGAAAAAGTGTCAAATTTTGCAAAAGTTTATCTGAGAAGAAAAATAAAAGAAAGTGTAGAAATTTGTGAACATCAATTAAAAAAAGTGAAACTTTGTGATTTAGAAAATATTTAATATTTCTGCTATAGTCCCTTGGCAATAGAATGATATCAAAAACAGTAAATTAACTTTAGTGTTGGCTTAGTGCAAAATAATGACAAAAATAAGTCCTAGATTTCCAATAATATTGCCTGTTTATATTCAAGCCGTGTATCTGAAAATAACAAACAATCTCTGTGAATTTCACTTAGATTGAAGGCTATAATATCATCAAGCGGTTTTAATTTAAATTCTTGCAAGAATTAAAAAAAAAAAAAATTGCTGGATGTCTATTAGGGTTCTACAGTTGGAAATATAAGGCGACTTTTGGACTTTTTAAATTTTTTAAAATCAAAAGTCCACTATTTCAAAATTAAAAAAGACGAAAATCGACAAAATGTTTGTAAATAGAAAAACTCGCAAAATTGATTATTTGCAAATTGAAAAAAGTCGAAAAGTCGTCATTTTGTTCAACTATTCAGTAAAAACTTGGTAATGGCATGTACTTACGGATGTAGTTACTTTTCAATGACAACAACATACCGTCTGCATTACATAGAAGTAGCTTAGTAACTACCTATTTATAACCCGGTATATAATTACTAATTTATGATGAGATTTTTGAAAATGCTACTTTTTATAGATTTTCCAATCGAGTTTATCAATTCATATATTTAAAGAAAGGATAACTATATGAAAACGCATAATTTTCATATGTAAGTAAATATATTTACAATTGCAACAAAAAAATTTTTTAAGTTTTTGAAATCTGTAAATAAAATTTATAAAATCTTTTTGAGTCATTCCACTTAAAACCAACACGGAAAATTATAAATTTGGACCTTACTTCTCTGAGACCTGAATGTAGTTTGTACTATATACTTTGAAAAATATTTTTGATTTTGCGAAGGTAACTTTGTACATATTTTTAAATTTTTTACACTTTTAAATCGCAATGTGAGTCTTTGTTTTAATATGAATAACCATTGTACAAAATATAATAAAATTCGGAAAGTTGAGTTGGTTGGTTTTAAATGGAATGACTCTTTTACGTTTAAAATAACAGTAAAATAAAAAAACTGCTTTTTATATTTTGACATTTTATAAGTTATTTGGAATCTAGTTCCTATGGTTTTCATTAACAATGACTTTTGTAATACTTTAAAATCAATGAGTTATTGAACAGCTTGAAAGAAATTAGTTCTTGTAATGACATTCTAAAATGCTATTTATAATAACATGAGTTAAGTAGTTGCCTCGAATGTCATCGCAGTATTAAAATAATGGATTATTCAACTAATGTGTAAGTAGTGAAGAGCCATTATATTAGTTTCTTAATTCATTACATGGCAACCTACAAGAAAGTTGTTTTCTCGACCATTTTCAAATAAAAAAGTTGATACGACTTTCGACTTTTTTGAACAACAAGCCAATTATATAAAGCCAATAATTAAATGTTTTTCAAGTAAAATAAATTTCTGTTTTCTAGAAAACTCTAATATAGTAAGGTGTAAAATCTTGACACTTGATTTCATGTCAGTAACTCATTTGGTTTCAACTTGAATTCTAGTAAAAATATTTATTAGGATAGTTCTCAGAACTTATATTTTTCATTAATTTTTACCTTGAAATTTTCGATTTATATTTTTAAGAAGATCAGAAATCTGTCCGATTTTAGTGAAAAAGGCCAGTATGGAATAAGCATTAAAAGACTTAACCCAATTACTTACATATAAAATCATTACCACCAAGATAGCTAGAAGTAGTTCTAGAAATATTCCTCCGGAACTTCATTTAAAGATTGCTGTCTTTCCGTCTTTCTGTCAGTTGAAATTATCTCTGTGAAGTCCTCAAATCACTTTTAAATTGAAAATCACTACATTTGGTTTATATATACCTATATTATGATCATATATTTTTGAAACTAACTGCAAATTATAAATGTATTTTTTACTTAAAACTATAAATTTCATAAAAAAAAGTTCCAATAAATTGTTTTTTTACCAAAGGAATATTTTTTTACTAAAATCCTGAAGATTTTTCACAAACAAATTTATTAAAATTCGCGTTTTCATTATAACATTTGTTTTTGTATATCTATTGGGTTCATATAGCCATATTGCCCAGATAACTTTTGAGAAAGCTTCTGAGAATTTTGCTATTATAAAGTCTTCAAAATCGGTCCATACACGGATGAGTTAGGAGCTCAAAACTTGTTTAAACAAGTATTAAAAATTATTGACAATCCACACTGAAATAAAACTTAATTGTGCCAAATTTTATATCGTTATTACCATTTATATGTGATTTAAGTACTTTTAACTGATTCTTAGAAGAGGGTTTATATGGGAGTCCGATCTTTCTGAAATTTGATATTGTGATTTATATTTAAATACTTATTTGTCAGAAATTGTATCTCAATATTGATATTTTTATTTATTACGTGTGAATGATCTTTGGAAGAGAATAAAGATGATAAATATTTTAGATAAATGAACAATTTTGGACCAATAATTATCAAATTTGGTAATATGTTTAATACTAAAATCATCGCTATTAATATTTATATGAAATTTAGCACAATAAGTGATTCTCGGGAGACTTCCTTATATGGAAGTAGGGTGATCGATTATTCGACTTTTTTACGAATAGTTCGGACCGGTTGGATTTTTTTAAATAATCGGTTAACTAGGTTTTTTGCAGAAGTAAATATTTTCATCAAAATACTTTATTTCTTTCAAAAATGCAACAAATCTTATAATATTCAAGTTAAAGTTGATTAAATACATATAATTAATTTAAGTAACAAATTTTAATTAAGGTAAAAAATAATCATTAAAAATGAGACCAAATTTTAATTAGTATGTACAAAATGTATGACTTAATATCGAAAAATATATGTCTTAATTTTTTTGAACTCGGTTCTAAAGGTAGATTTCTACCAAATAAAGGATTAAGTAAGCTATTATTACAAATATTGAATTAAAAAACCCTCAGTTATTTAAAGTGTTTGTAAGGTGTCACAAGAGAAAAAACTAAGTAATTCCATTGAAATCTGTATTTCACTCAAGATAATTATTATTTTAATATTTGTTTAAACTTATAGTATACATTTCATATATATTTCAAAAGTATTTTACAAAAAATTAATTTTTTTAAATTTTTAAATAAATATGCTTAAAACGAATACTTAAAAAAACGAGTTTTATACCGGTTGAAAATTCGAGTCGATCACTCTATACGGAAGGTTGAGTCAGTTATAGGTTGCTCCCTATGAAATTTAGTTACACAGAATTAATTTGTCTTGAATTTTCTAGAAGAGCGTGATAACCTATTTCATCGAATCATTTTCAAAATTCACATGAACAGACAGATGGACAGACACCGTTAGATCGATTCCGCTATCGATTCTAATCTGATTGGTATACTTTAAGGTAGGTGTTGAACTCATATTTTTGACCGGTTACAAAAATCCTTACAAACGTATTATACCCTCGTAAAATATAACTTTTCAGTAAAAAAAGTAATAATAATAAAAATAGATTAACTGACTGATAAATAGAATTTTCATGACAAAATGGCACTTTTGAAAAAACACAATTTTGAAAATAATTATAATAATAATAATAATAATAATTATAATAATAATAATAATAATAATAATAATACAGTAGAATCCTAGATTTTCGCAACTAATTAAAAACCATTGACAAATTTTATGTAATTTTTAAAATAAAAATTGTATTTATTGATATATTTACATTTTAAACATTTTAAAGAAATTGCAGATTTTGAGTTGCTTTTTTGGCAAATTATTTTTTAAAATAACAGCTGAATCACGTAGTTCATATAGTGCTATTGTCGGCCTATCATTTTCCAAAGCCCATTGCATGCATATGCTAATCAATGTTATGCAATCGTCCACTTTAATTTTGTTTTCTTCATGACCACTATCGTATAAATCCTCCAATTCCGTATCTGATAATTCCATTTGCTCCTCATTAATTTCCACATGAAATTCTTCTTGAATTCAGTTGTTTATGTCAGCATTCGTGAAAAGATGTTCCGTACCAATTTGACCTACAAGTGTACCAATAGTTGAAAGATCTTCGTTTTCTTCCTGAATTATATTTTGTAAAATATTTAAGGGCATGTTGTCTTCTTCACTATGTTGAACTTTGCCCATATTAAGAGATATATTTACAAAATTGAAGATCAAAATCATCCAAAAAGGTTAATATACCAAAAGACGGGGATTTCCATTTTTTGGTTATGGACATTATAATCATATAAAAAAAAAAAAAAAAAAAACAGATAGAAGTCGCGAAAATAGAACTCGTTTTTCGTAAACTGTCGCGATTATAGAACTTGCAATTTTAAAAATTAAGCCGTCGTGATAATGGGTAGTCGCGAATACCGAGCTTGCACTGTAGTAATATTAATGTTAATAATAATAAAACATACTTTTTATTAAATTATATTAAAAAAAAACGAATTTTTAATAAAAAATCGAATCGAATTCGCTGAAATATTTGTCAGTCAAAATAACCACTCCGGTTACCATTCAAACAACTCTAATTACAACCAGTAGAGAATAACTGCAGTTAGAATTTTTAATTGAAACTGTTTTAATTTATAGGCGTTTGTGTTTTAATTTGATGGTTGTTTAGCTACAGAAAACCTAAATCTAATTTTATGATGTATTGCTTAGTTTTTTATATGCTTCAAAATATCTACGTAAGTAATTATAACAATTATTTAGATTTTAGTTAAAAGAAGAAATTTCACTTTTACTCTTATTAAGTTTCCTAGACTACATTTTTTTTCAAAATAAAATAGAAATAAAAAAAAGATATGGGTTGTAGATACTTAATTACCTTTCTCTATAAAATATTTTACGCTCTTTTACTATTTTGCAAACAGGTGTCAATGCGATAAAATTGAGTTAATGAGTAATAATGATGATGATCAACAAAATAATGATTATGATGATTTGAATTTTAAAGGATGAATTTAATGTATGTAACACTATTTGTTAATAAGTGTTTGTAAAAAATATGCTATATATTTATTAATACATAAAATATATTTTCATTTTATATTTTACTAGCATAACCCGGTGCGCTTCGCTGCACTGTTAAATTAAAATAAGTGTGAAAAAATACAAATATATTTTTTTAATGATTTAATTTATTTATTTACATACGTATTGTATTTCAATTTGTTTTGTAAATATAAACTTTTAACAAAAAAATTATTTTAATATATATTTTTTTATATTCAATTAAATAATTCTTATTATTAATGATTATTGTAATGCTTTATGATATACAATATTTTTGGTCTTTTCTTCCTTATTTTTGTGGTTCGCAGGATGCTTTTGTAAAAATGTATTGCTCCCCATACACCTACCCCCTCTATTTTTGTTTTGAAAGGTGTAGTTTATCATAAGAGTGGGTTCTATAAAGACTGAAGAATTTTGTGTTAAGATACGTGATATTTAATATTTTCTATCTATGGAGGTATAGCCCTCCTCTGTCCACCCAGCTCATTTTTATTTTGAAATTTATAGTTTTCCATTATAGTGGCTTTAACCACGTTTTTCAGTTATGCGATATTTAATAAGTGCATCATATGGGGGTATTACTCGCCCTGCGCCTACTCCCTTTATTTTAATTTTCAAAGGTGTAGTTTATCATAAGAGTAACTCCTACCAACAGTTCTTAAGATATGCGATATTAAACATTGGCATCCTATGGGGGGGGGGGTACCACTCCCCCTGCAACTATCTTACTTTAATTTTGGTGCTAAGAAGATCCTACTACAAAAAATTCAAGAAATTGGATGCAGCGGCTCTTAAGATTTCCGATACTTAATATTGGTATTCTATGGGGGGTACCACTTTCCCTGCGCCTATCAAAAAATAAGTAGCCTATTTTATTTTCTTCGCTCATGTGATGTTACTGTAAAAATTTCAGGAAAATCGGTTGAGTCTTTTAGGAGTCTATAAGCCAACAAACAGACAAACATATTTAATTTATATATATATATATATATATATATATAGATATATTTATATCATTGTTTATAATTAGTTTCTATTTTGTTTAGCTGATAATAATGATTTGCAAAAAAATTTGTTAGTATTTTATTAGGCTACATCTACACTGGTGCATATTCTTATAAACGCACATCAATTTTTTTAACCAACTTAGCAAAAATAGGGCTAAAAAATGATTAAGGTGCTACAAATTAAATTTTTGAATTTATTTATTTATTGACTTCACTTAAAATATAAATAACAAAAAACTTAAAATGTTCATTAAATCTTTTTTCATTGTAATTTTAGTAGTTCAGTGTCATGGCATTATGGCATTTTCCTACACACGCACTTAAACTAATGAACCAATTTAGCATTCTTAATAATGTGTTGATGAACCTTGTTTTGGATAAAATCACTGTCAATTTCTTCCCAGGCTTGCATAATTTTAAGTTTTAACTGCGTTATTGTCATTAAGGTTTACGGGCAATGAACTGTAATAGATTCTTAATTGGATTTAAATCCAGGCAGCAATCCGGCCATTCAAATAGTGGAATACTATGTATATTAAACCAAAAAATATATTTTTGATTTTCCTGCAGCAGAAAAGGCTACTTAAACCATAACACTGCCTTCACACCGAAATTGCATTTCTACATACGAATTTCGTTCCACCTCAAATCATGCCAATAGCAAGAATATTAATCGGGACCATCCAAATTGAATTTCATTCTTTTTTTATTCCACTCATCTGTCCATTTCATGTATTTGCGCGCAAATTTTAAACGATTTTCTTTATGATGCTGTTTAAACATTGCCTTACATTTTGCTTT
This sequence comes from Protocalliphora azurea, assembly GCA_932274085.1. Lineage (NCBI taxonomy): Eukaryota > Metazoa > Arthropoda > Insecta > Diptera > Calliphoridae > Protocalliphora > Protocalliphora azurea. Next base: position 123,951,473 of record OW026523.1, on the reverse strand, counting down.
CTTCCATTTTATTTTACCATCTGTTCGCAGAACGTGTGCAACATATTTGGAAGTGACAGTTATTTTTTTAGTATTTCATTTATTGCGGGTGGCTTCTTTTATTTTATTAATTTGCCTTTTTCTTAATTTTTGATTACCTTTTGTTAGTTTCCGCACTCCGTATTTCTGCCCTTTTTTAAGAAAGCCTCGAATAACTCCTTCCGAACGGTTAATTTTTCGTCCAATTTCTCTGTTAGAACAGCCTTGTTCACGAAAAAATTTTATTTGCATTTTTATTCCTGGTCTGTAAGTTCCTTTGGCCATTTTTTAAGCTGATGAAATTTCCCAATTAAAACAAAAATATTGTAGTAAACAGAGATATTGTCATCAGAAATAGGAATATTCCACTGCTATGTTCTGATTGCTAAATTAAAAAAAACAACAAAAGCAAGAAACGAAATATTTCTTACATAAAAAAGTGTCGTTATATCGCGAGTTATTGTAATAACACAACATTGTTTTTGATTAAGAGAAACGAATATACCTCAAAGAAAAATAAAATTTTTAAATGCGATTATAAGAATATGCACAAGTGTATTAACAATTGCTTGTAAATTTTTTATTTTCCTAAATAAAAAACCAAAACAAAGTGCTGAAAAATAATAAAAAAAATTAAAAACAAAAAAATAAACAATACTCTAACGTTTTAATTTACCATTGCAAATGGATGAATTTACAACCTCTAGCATCTTTCCGTTGATGACTTTATTAACACTATTAATAGCAGCAAAAAAAACAAAAAAAAAAATCTGAGAAAGATGAAGTTTATGAAAAAAGTAGAAACATTTCAATTTAATAGTTTTTGTAATATTGAAAGTGAATGTCGATATTTCTCTAACTTTCAAATTGCAGACCAACCGTCAAGGCTAAAACGCAGAAATTAAATTACATTTCTTTTGTAGGAATAAATTTAGAAATCTTAAAATATATTCAAAAACAGATTTTGTCTATCAAATTTCATTTATTTACTCTGGACATAAATGTCAATGATTCTAGTGGATTAAAAAAAAAAAAATAATAATAATAATAAAATAATTAAATTTAAATGAAAAAAGTTTTGGAACGTTTTTATGTGTAGACCAAAAATTTTGGTCTACCACCCACTTTCCAGTATATCAATCAGCTTAAACATCACTAGTTATGTTGATTTAACAATGTTCGTCCATCAGTGCGCTCAAGTAATTCTTGTACTCGAAATAGAGCGTGATTTTAAAGATAATTTGACGAAATTTAGAACATGTTCGAATTTGAAATTGAAATTGTTCAAAATGGGTTCCACTTTACAACTACTTTACTTTACTTACTTTTACACACAAACAAACCTTTGAATTAAAATACTAATTTATATTTTGAAGATACTTCGATGAAATTTAGAACATAAGACATCTATTAAAGTTGGTTAAAGTCTGTCAAATCTGACACCTCAGGAATTTTAGCCTGTACGCACATGTAAACCTTGCATTCCAAATAGAGCGTAATTTGGAAGATAATTTATTAAAATTTGCAATTTTTTGAAAATGTTTGAAAAATTGTTCTACTTGGATCCATCTTAAAGTATACCAATTAGCTTGGAATCACTAGTTAAATCAATTTAATGAAGTCCGTCTGTCTGTCCGCCCAACTAAATCCTGTAATCAAACTACTGGTTGTAATTTTGAAAATTATTGCATGAAATTTTTTGAAATCGGTCAACTTTTTTCTTGTGCAGCTTTTATGGAATCAGTAGAGTAAGTGTAGCATATAACCGTTTAGCAGATGCATATGTGCCAATTTCGTTGATTTATTGAAGTAGCCAGCGCACAACTAGTTTGAAGCCACTGTCTCGTCGGCAATGGGGGGATTCGATATTATTTTATTTTGTGCGTGCTATACTTAAATGAGAGAAAAAGAGAGGAAGAGAGCAAGAAATATAATTAGAGACAAAGACAATACTAAGAGACACAGGAAAAATGTTACGAAAACGGATATTTAGACTGTTGGACGACAGTGTGTACATGGTAACACAGTAGAATTACCCTACCTACCCTGATCATACTAAGGAAAAGCGAAAATGAATTTGTGTAAGATCAAAAAAAAAAAAAAAAAAAAAAATAAAAATAATAATAAAATAAAATTAATTAAAAAAAAAAATACTATTTTTCTTCCGGGCAGAGTAACGACATTTAAAATAAACTTGATGACAGCTACCAGCGAAAAATAAATGATTTAGTGTAATGGCCGTTTTTTATACCATAGTTTTCGTGGAAACATTTGGAAAATTTGAAAAATTTTAGTTTCTTCAGCAATATACAAAACATACATAATAAAATTTACAAATATCAAAATTTTGATCGAAAACGTTTTTGACATTTGAACTTCATTGCCATAAAAGCAGGATATTTTTACGATCAAATGTCAATATGAAAATTTGACAGAAAACCCGTTAAATTCAAAAATAATTTTTCTCATAGTGGTGAATAAAACTAAATAAAATTGAAAAAAGATGAAAGAATAAAAATTATTAAAAAAATGCTTTTTGAGCTACAAGTGCCTCTACATAAGTCCATTAGGCATATTTTCCCTAAAAGCTCAGAAACCGATCTTGTAAGCAAATAGAATAATGAAAATCCTACAGAATTTTTCAAGTTAAATTTACTTTGAGACTATTGTATTAGATTCGTTATACTCTTACTTAGCATCTTTAATTATTTTCTTTATAATATTTTCACTTACTCATATAGCACCTTCAGCTAAATTATTTATTATTTTATTACTGTATCAAACTTATTTACTGCCTTTCTAATAATTTGACCTCATAACAAGTATAACAATTTACATTTCTTTTTAACGCCAAAAAAAAAAAAAAAAAAAAAACGAATCTGTGGGATTTTTTGTTTATTTATTACAAACAAAAATAAAGTATAAAACAAATCTCCGGTAATTGTTGTATTAACAAGTGTAAAGTTAAAGTATTAATTAAAATTATGTCATATTTTTTACAGGTGAACAAGGTACCAACTAACTAACCAGTATTATGTAGTGTGTAGTATACGACTTACATTTCTAGTTTTTATGAGACTTTGGCCATGTTTTCAGCTTTAGCGAAAACGCTAATGTAATACAAACACATAATAATAAACTTATTTAAGCTGCTACTTAATTTTTCATTATAATTCATGTGAAAAATAAATGTAAGTAGTAGAAAAAAAAATCCAAGAGTAGAGGTTAGAGTTATACTATTTATTATTTAGATAATTTGAAGTGTTGATTTTAGACTCACTAAGAAGATCGAAAAAAGTAGGTGTTGAACAAGTGTTTGAATGTTTGGTCATATGCATGTAAATTAATAGTTAATATTTTTGTGGTAACCACTGAGTTACTAAAGGGTGTTTTAAAAAAGGGTGTTATTATTGGATCTTTAATTTGGATTTTTGGGAGATTCGCTCACAGGTTCAGTATTAGTGGTTCTCGATGATAAGCATTATTTAAATTCTTGCAAGCGTTTACTTAACGATCTGATTTTATATAATTTGTATGCTAATGTCTCCTTATAGCTTTTAAAAACTTTTCTCAGTGCTTTAGTCTGGTGTTTATCAGATATTAGGCAAGGAATAATATCATGCTATTCTATCCAATTTTAGAACAAGGTAAAATAGTAATTTTGAAAACGTCACACAATTTTTACACTTAAGAAAAATTTAAGGGATGGAAAGAGAATACTAAAGTTTTTAAATAGAAAACAACTTTTAGAACTTAAGTAAGATTTCTCCATTCACTGAACAGCGTAAGACCGGGTCTTAAAATAATTGTCGACTTTTTGGGTTTAAAATCCACTTTTTAGCTTTTGTGTTTTGGGCTGAATATTTTTTTTAATAATATCTCAAGTTATATACTTTTTCCAAAATGGAATTTTGAAATATATCTTGAATATGTTGAATTATGTATATTTTAAAAAATTTCATATTTCAAATAAGTATATTCCCAGTAAGTAATTTTGCTGGAATTCAAGTGTAAAAAAAAGTTCAATTCCAGTCATAAATACACTTGTTTCAATAACATACACCATTGAAAAGGAAACTTGAATTCATGTCGAACATAACAATTTCAAAAAATTTCAATTAAAGCGTAATTCAAGTCGAAAAAGAAATTCAATTCAAGCTTGGAAATATTATTTAACTCAAGCCTTGATTAAAGGTGCAATTCAAGTATTCAAATTAATGGAATTAAGGCTAATAAATTTAAAGAAAACCTGTTAATATTTTTTATTTTGCAAAAATAAATCCAAATTAAATGTGTACATTAAAAAGGTATGTATATAATTACAAAAAAGAAAATAAACAACTTAAATTACATGTTATTCAAAGAAAACAAACAATTTCTTCCGATTCTTGAATTTTTTCCAGATAAATTAGTTTTTCCTTCATCTCAAATGGGGTTTTAGAACACTGATTTGATTTGAAGAATTTCTTTGAAATTTGATTGCAATTTTGATTTAAATTTTTCTTTTTTTTTAAATCTAAAAAAAAAAGAATTTTTAAAATTAAAATGATCATTTCAAATCTCGAAGTCTGTTTATCGATGTGGATTTATTTATTTTGAATATATTGAAATTATTATACGTTAATTTGAAATTTGTTTCACAAAAAAAAAAGTAAAAAATAAAAAAAGAAAGTTTGAAGAAAATTTTAAAAATAGATTTTATTTGAAAAATACTGGAAAGAATTCAAATTAATTGAATTCCAATTATATTTTAAATAATTGAATTTAAATTTTTTATGTGCTTATTGTGTTAATAAATAAAATGTGAAATCAAACGAATTATATTGTAATAAACAGGTTTTTGTAAAAGATTTCCACATATTGTGTGAATGAAATACAACAATTCTAAAAATTAAAAAAAAAAATGGAAAACTACATAATATAAGTTATGTAGTATTGATAACATAAGTTACGAAGTTTTTTCTTTTGGGCACAAATATTTTCTTTCCAGTTTTCCCCGAAATTTTTCATAGCAAGTCCAACAAACATACATATTTACATGTGTAATTCCTAACTACATTTTCTTTATAATCTCTATGTGATTTATAATGAAATTAAATAATGAAAGTAAAGCAACCAAGGATGGCCAAGATTTTAGGAAAAAATGGGAATTACAAATAGACTATATCATTGTAAAACTACAAATATAATAGGTTTTATCACAAGTAAGTTATTCAAAGGAAATCTCGCAAAGTTCCACAACAATCAAAAAATTTATTCAATTTTACATGATCTTATAGGAAAAAATATAGTAATAATAATTTGGGTATTCATAACCAGGAATTCCTTTGCAAAAATCAAGTTCTAACCAAGATAAATATCCCACCATGGCCAACAACACATTAAAGCTCAAGAGTTTGTAGACATGGTAATTCATAGCCCATTGCACCTTTTTGTGCAGTTAAATTTTAATATTTTATAAATTTTGTCCATATTTATTAGGTAAAAAAGAATAAAGTATAAAAAATAGATGTATCTAAAAAAAATTTTGTAATTAAACTATCAATTCTCACCCAATAATTTTTTTTAAACAGTTATACCTACTATATTGTCCTAAATTATCAATTTTTTCAACCAATATTTGTTATGTAGATTCCAATAAAATGTCGTAAGTAGACTAAATATTCGGTCCCTGCAATCAATTTCTAAGATAGTACGTGCAACCCAGCGAATTCGATTGGAAAAAAATTTAGTTGCCACTACTAATCTGCTTTTTCTGTGTTCGCATTCACTGAATTTGTACCTTTCTCTGACAACCGGAAATAGCCTCTGCCACAGCGATCTTGTGTGAAATTTATAGAAAAAATATTTATTTCATTGATTCAGAAATTAGTTCCAGAACCATCTCTAAAATGTACACTGGCTCGGTAGGCGACAATTAAAAAATAAAAGCAAATCATTGATCGCGATTCCTAACAAATTATTTTTTCTAGAATTTAAGCGTAAAAAAAGTTGAATTCCAGGTATAAATTCAAATTTAAAGTGTTGAAATACAGTTCAAATACACTTTTTTTCAATAGGAAAAGGAAACTTGAATTCAATTCGAACATAACAATGTTGGTGCAATTCATTTCAAGTATTGAATCACAGTGAAATTCCTGTACAACAAATATTTGAATTCAAGCTTGGAAGTATAAATTAAACATTTGTTAACAGTGCACTTCCAGTAATCAACATAATAGAATTCAAGCTGCAATATTTTTAAGTCTTATAAACTCAACATTATTATTTCACAAAATTAACATTTACAAGATACATATATTATAAAAAAATAAAATAAATTTATTAAACCATTAATGTATGTAAATTTAACTCATAAGCTTCACTATATTTATGATTATTTATAAATTCTTTGAGCATCCAAATTTAGATTGTTGTCCTCATTTGATTGGTGTGGAATTGACATCTTCCGTCTTTATAGTACAAAGCAATAATTTTTGTTATATTCTTCTCTTTTTCGGGTTTACACAAAGAATTTTAAACTGATTTTTTTTAATTAGAAATTAGATTTTTTTTACTTCACAAATTTGTTTTTAATATGAATAGAATTTAAAAAAAGTTCGTAGGTAAAAAATACTTAAAAAAAGGTTTGGAATTGAAGTTGAATTCAAATAAAATTTCAAGTGATTGAATTTTAATTTTTTGAATGCTTATTGGTAATTTGATTTTATTTTCTTCACAAATTTGTCTATTAAAATTTTTCTTTTTAATCTGAACAGAATTTAAAAAAAGTTTATAGTTGAAAAATACTTAAAAAAACGATTGGAATTAAAGTTGAATTCAAATAAAATTTTAAGTGCTTGAATTTCAATTTTTTGAGTACTTATTGGTAATATGTACATATATTAAGAAAATAAATATATCAGTTTGAAAGATATAATTTCATTATGTTATACTTGATATTTTCAACATTAAATTCATCTCTTGTTTCGAGCACCTGTAATCATTTGGCATCATTGGTTAAAAGTACTAAAGCTGGTGCTGATTATAGCGTGTGGCAATTAATTCACACAATATGTTGCAGTTAATCACCCCAACCAACAACCACTAATAAGAAAAAACTTAAAAAAATATATACCCACAATGTTATATTATTGTTTTGATATTTTTTTTTTTTTTCTAACACATATTTCTTTCAAAAATTTCATAACAAATGTTTTTGTGGAATTGTCGGTTTCAAGTGTTTATCATCATCACCTAAATCCAATGAAGATGATCTATGGAAGGAAGTGAATGAGTTTTGTTTGCGTGTGTTTTTTTATTTTAAAGACTTTACGCAGTCAAAACATTTAATATGATCAAATAAATATTGCTTTATTTATTTTTTGTTAAATATTATTTTGATGGATGATGGGAAAATGTGTATTAAAACCAAAAAAAAGTTGCACAATTTTCGCCTTCATTTCTTTTTTTCTTATTTTTAGTTAGGTGGTTTAAATAATAGAAAGAAATAATAATTCAATTTCATTTCTTATTTTTCTTTTTTTTTAGCAAGTGAAAAATAAATTACTTTTAATCAAGCTTTTCGAAAGATACTCTACAGTAAGTAGAGTTTTATAATAGAGATTTACAAGAATTGTGCAAAATATTTGTCGTATGAGAAAAAAATAAACCACTTTAATTTTTTATTTTTACAAACTTTTCCTTTATATTAAATATACCTGCCGCTCAAGAGTAGGGCTTAATAATAAGTTCAATTCCATTGGCTTCTTGTAACAAATAAGTGGCATAAAGATTTCATTGGTATGATTTAATTTGTTTCAACTTTTACTTTTTAATATGATAGAAAACATAATCCTATCTATATACATAACTGAAAAAATATATTGCACTTTTCCAAAATAAAGAAATTATTGAACGATTTTATTAATATTTTCTATTTTTATTTTTCTTTATTACAAACTTTAAAAAAGTCTTTACTACAAGTATTATTATATTTCTTTTTTGCCAAGTCATAATTTGCATAGATGATCAGACCGTTGTTGAACCTTTTTTCTTATTTTTAACTTCTTCCCAATTTTCTTTATAAATGTCGGTATTTTTTCTATTATGTTCATTTTTTCTCCTTTTCGATTTTATTTTTTTTTCCAGCCTGGACAGCCAACAAGTGTCGCACGTTTTCATGTAATATGGCATCGGGCGTGTTTAGAGTTCAAACATTTGACAGAAGCTATTTTTAACGAAAATATTTACCGCAATCTTAGCATTATGCCACAGTGAAAAAAAAGGCTTTTGTTTAAGATTTTGCGCTACAAGTTCGTTTATTCCTTCATTTATTTACTTTCTCTCTCATTTGTCGCATGCCTGCTTCTATTTGTAGCATTGTTTGGTGGATTTTCTTTTGTTTATTTACGGTGCAGCGAGTCAGCCAACCAGTACTTCCATATGATTATTGTGGACATCAAGTTAGTGCAACTTCTTATTGTCCACAGTATTGCTGGAAGTTTGTGTGGTATTTAATTCATAGTCATGCCAAAAATAATATTTTTTTTCCAAAAGTTCCAATAAATTGTATTTTCTTTGTTTAATATACTTTGAAGTAAATAGTAAAGTGTGCACTTTTTAGGGTAATTGTTTTTAAATTAATATATTTTAAGGTTACACCGAAGATTTTATGAAATATTCGATAGATTTTTTCCAATATTATGGAATTTGATATTAGGAATTAAAAAGTATAACAACATTTGCTTTAAAGCTTTACATAAAATAGCTTTAGATCAGCAGAATAGCTCCAATGACGTTAAAAATCAATTATTCATTATTCAATTAAAAATTCGCTCATTTAATGCAATCTTAAGACACCAAGATTTAATTTAGTAAATGTTAAAAAATTATATTTTTTCATTTTAAATCAAATTATTCCGGTATCCAACAAAAATAAAAAAATAAAAAGTTAAACTTTACCCTAGGTCTACAACTCAGATGTGTCGTGAGGTAACGTCGTCAGAAGAGAGTAACCATTTTGTTTATATTATGTTAAATATTAAATAAGCGGTACAAATATTCTAATAAATCCTATAAGATATAATTATTTTCAATCAGTCAGAGAGTAAACATGTCCTTCTTACTTAAGAAATTCGTACTTTTTTAGCACAATTTTTATAAAAATATTTTTAAAACGTAAAACAAACATTAAAAGAAAACAATTTTATGAAAAAAAAAAAATGATTTTTAGTAGTTACCAAATTCGTATATGTGTATTTTTTTTAACAATTCATCTTATAAGATGAACAAATTTTTAACAAACTGGGCACCCTACTGATAAAGCTAATTCGAGACGTTTAATTCAATTGTGTCAGCCGTTTTTGGAATTAAGCGCTTCACGATATTTGTGTTATGGAAGTATGTAAATTAAACAATAAATTGATTGAATATATATTCCAATCATAATTTAAATCAGTTTTACCCCGATTTTAACAGTTTTTATATTTTTGTTTGAGAAGTTGTTTATTGGTAATACTAATTAGCCTGCCTAACGAATTATTATTTTGTTTATTATCATCTAAAATATATTTGATAATAAGAATTCTTTACTATACAATTCAATGGAATCTTAATTGTTATATTGTTTAAATTCAAAAATTAACCCTCGTATTCACATTTTAGAGACAAAATTTGTATTAAAAATTTGATTTAAAATGCATTTTAAATTTAAAAGTTGTTTGTGAATACTGGGGTAAATTATTAAATTTAAGCTAAAAAATTTAACTAAAAACGCTTTTAGCGTCGTCGATTTAGTTTAACCCAATGGGTGTCCACATTGTTAAAAGAATTAGTCTCATTTTCGAGTACAGTGTAATTGAATAAAAAAAATAAATAGCAACTTAAAATACACTTTTCGAACATATAGCCCCTTTTTAGGTCATCAACTTTTAAAATTTATTGGACTTTATTATATTTTTTAAAAGAATAATTCTAACATTGTATAAAAACATTGGTTCTATTAAACTTATAAATTGTTTCAAAGAATTAATTTATTCATGAACGTTTATTTCATTGTGAACGAAATCATTCTTAATATATTTTATCCTTAATATACTTGAACGATGATGGACAACAAATTACAAACATTTAATACATAAATACTGTAAAATATATTTTTTTGGGGATAAAATTTCGTATACTAAGTTGAAGCTATTTAAAAATTAAGGTTCTTTATTTTATTAGATAGGCAAATACTAAAAAAGTCGATTTATAACAAGAAAATTTAATAGCTTTTGTCCACCATCAAATTTTAAAAATTAGCCAAACAAATCGCCACCGTATTAAGTATCGCCAAAAAATTCGCTATGTCGCCAAACGGAAAATTCAGTCTAAAAGCAATTAAAAATCTCAACGTATGGCGAAAAATTACCTGACAGCCCTGATCTACACGTGAAATAATTCTCTCAGAGAGTGAATTTGACACTCATGTTAAGTGTGGACTTTAATTTTTTGTAACACTACCTTAGACGTGGGGTCTTACAGACTACAATATTTTGTAGTTCAAATTGAAAGCAATTGTTCGAAAAGGCTAAGGAGCTAAGGCTATGAACGGGTAATATAGAATCTAAATTAAAAAAATTAAGGTTAAAATTACAAAATTTTATTTTAAAAGTTAAAATATTTTTAAAAGGTAAATTTTTATTAGAATTACCATTCAGTTTTCGAAATTCACGAAAAGTTCAGAACACAAGCGGTCTGTGAGATGATTCTCAAAGGTCTAAACGCTTCATAATATGATTAATTTCAAATCATTCTCTATTTGTAGTCCCAGCTCTGAAGTCTCTTTAGAATAAATTGGTTTAACAGGCCTATTCATAGAAAAAGTCTTAAAAAAGTCACAATTTAATTATGACTAAAAGTTATGATTATTTTTGAGACTCAGGCCCGGTTTTATACTGTTCCCTTAATGTATGCTTAAGTGCAAACCTAGTTAAAAAAAAAAAAACATTTAAATAAAAGCGCACACTTAAGTAATATTTCGTTTTACAGTTTAAACCTTAAGTTGACAAGAAAATAAACAAAAAGCTTTAAGGTTTTATATATTTACATTTGGGTGGTCCAACTTTCCTAGAATATTTCTTTAACTAAAATCCTAGTTACATTTTGTCTATTTTTCATAATAATGATAATTTTTTACTGAAAATCTTTTAGTATAGGCTATTATTTGTTTATTACAATGCCAAAAATCACAAAAATATCAAAAATCGTAAAAAAATAAATTCCCATAAAAATTTGGGTTACACTTCATACCAAAAATTACCCAATGTTTTGAAGTGATTGTTGTGATGTTGATGAAATATATTAGTAACTCTACAAAATTTGTTAAGGCACTTTTAATTTGGAGAATGAAGCGCCGTAGGAATTTTTTTTTTTTTTATCAAATATAAATAATATCGATTTTTGTGCGAATAAATATATAAAAATAATTTATAAATGGTTGATTTTGTAAAAATAAAATTAGTAATAGCAACTAAGAAATTATTTTCTTCTTTGTTGAAATAATAACATTTTAGCCCCTTTATGGCAGTTTTGAAAGTCAAAAAAGGCAAAAAAAGCTAGAAGCTAAAAAGTAAATTTTAAGGCCAAAAGTAACATAAAAAGCTAGATGTAGCCTTAAAAATTCTAAACTGGTAATATTGCTTACGAGCTGCATAATTAATAAGGTGTAGGTGCAGAATATATAACCACACAGAAAAGATAAATTTCAATAGTTTTTTAAAAACATTTTAAAATTTTGCAATACTTTTCGATTTTGTATTTTTGTATATTTTAAATAAATATTTTTCAAAACGTCAGACAATTTTCATATTTAAGAAAAACTTAATGAATGGAAAAATAATACTTAAGTTTTTAAATAAAAAACTTTTTTATTTTTTAGAACTTAAGTACAATTTCGCCACTAAGTGAGCAGTATAAGACCGGGCCTCAACCATATCTCCATATACTGTTAACATAGTCACAAAACATCCTTAACATGCTAACTAAAGTAAAAATTGTGACTTTTCTTGTCAGTTAAAAATAAAATATTTTGTAAAAAAAAAAATATAAAATTTGTTGAAAAAATGAATAATTTACGAAAGAAGACATCAAGATCCACTGAGTAAGAATTTGATACATATACGCTTTATTTCAAATATGTATGAATTGTTTTTTTTTTTTCAGAACAAAATTATCTATATTTTCATATTTTTCATTTTCAATCAAAATGCTTTTAATCGTAAGATTATCTACATATCAGGCCTTAATTTTGAAAACTAAAAATTTTAACTTGTGAATAAGAATTTTAAGAATATTATCATAATTTATGAGTGTTATCACTATTTTTGAGTCATAATATTTCTGTGAATAGGCATGTAAATGTTAAGTCTAACTGTCTGTTTCTCTATGTCGAAACAAAAATTCGTTTCGATAATTTATATTAAAAATAATAAATAAATTTAAAATTTATTGTTATTTTCCATACATTTTGTCGATATGGAGAAACTGGCAGTAATTTAAATTTTATTAAAATAAAATTTTTATAAGTTTGCCAATTTTGATATTCTTTACCAAAGATGACAAGAGACCATATAAAGTTTACTTCTATTCATGTCTCTGTATGGGATGATCGTTTGATTATAGATATATAATTTAACGTCCTTATAATTCTGTAATTATAACCGATATGAAAATTAATTAAATTAATTAAAATTTTAATTTTTCAAGATCTCAGATAACCTATAGATAGTTTACATATCTGTCAGAAATATTCGTTTACATCATAAAATCGCTTAAAAAAATCGAGTTTTCATAAAAATTCAAATTTTGAACAAAAAATTTATTTCCAGAAAAGAAATGTGTTTTTACCAAAAACCCAAAGTTCACAAAAAGTTCAAATTAAAAAAAAAAAATTAAACTTTTCACCAACTTTTGCAATAAATGTCGAATTTTCAAAAAAAAAAAAAAAAAAAAAATTAAAAATTTTACATTAAGAACGAATTCCCATCAAAAACAGAATTTTTCACAAAAACTAAATTAAAAAAATAATTCATAAAAATGATAAAAAACAAGCTATATCCACCATCTTTAACTTTTTGAGCCATCCTTATTTGAATTTTCACCTCATAAATTGAGTGGATCACGTCCATTTTCGACTTCCGAGTTTTCATCGTTCCTTGAAATTTCGATGGCGTACATATTTTTCTTTAAGAGATATCGGCGGAAAAGTATGACTCAGAATCTTACCAGAACCCAGACATGTTACGCATGGAATGACAAACCCAATATAGCGCTTATCTTTTTGGTGGTGGGTATAATAAAAGTAATGACTTTTATCTATGTTACTAAAATAACAAATACAAAAAAAAAAAAAAAAAATTATTGCCCCTTTTTCAGTTTTTTGTCCGTTTATCTCATTTTTTTTATCAGTACCCGATACCGTTCATTTAACAAAATTCGACATGATTTACTTATGTAACTCTAATGAAAGATTCGAAATATTTTTGTTTATAAAATTTTTAAACCGATACAATTTTCGTAAAAAAAAACTACACCACCATAGAAAAAAATCTTTGGACCCCCACCTTAAAGTATATCGTTCGACTCAGAATCTCTTTTTGAGTCGATTTGACAATATTCGTCAGGCTGAACGGCCGTCTGTCTGTCCATGTAAACCTTATGAACAAAGTATAGGCCGCAATTTTAAAGATATCTTGATGAAATTTGGCACAGATAAATATTTTATAATTTACATTTTATTTTGAAATTGGTTATAATCGGTCCATTATTTCACCTAGCTAGGGGTTTAACAATCATAAACGCATTAAATATAGCGATATTTTAATGAAATTTGTCACAAGTAAGTTCTATATAAGTATAAATCCTTGTGCCAAATTTTATGCACAACGTTTAATAATTTACCATAGCTCCCATATATGTAAGTCTCATTTCCGGGAATCAACTTTAACTATATAATTTCCATATAAATGTTAGTATCGACATATTATAATGTATATAATATATAAAAATTTGCATTAGATTTAATTGGTCCATAATTGCCCACAGGCACCATAAAAGATTCCTCTCCGATTTTTGATGAACATACCCAATTAAACTTAGGAATATGAAATTTGTCTCAAGGATTTTATATTCATCGAGAATATATTCTGTTAAAAATGGTACAAATTTATTAGACCAAAAAAAGTTTTAGTTAAAAAAATCCGTGTTTTATACTTTGGCCTTTTTGACTTTATTCCTAATCATAAGCATGTTTCGGCATTGGATATTGCTTATCTAAATCTGAATTGGGAAGTCAAAAATGGGTTTGATCTTGGCCATCTCTCATTAAGATGCAATATAGATAAATTAATATGATGCTCTATAATTTGTTATTTTGAAAATAGGCGATGACCGCCCACCTTGTTTCTTATTTATATTAACTAACATTCTATATGTTCTCTCTTTTCAGGTAAGCAAAACAGTCTTAATATTTACAGGTAATTTATATAATTTATTTCACTCTAATTAAATTTATTAAAAATTAAATATTCTAATTTATTTTTCAAAATACAGATTTAATTAACGATTATTTATAAACCAAAATTTCCTTATACGGCAGGCCTTGAAATAAATATTTTTGCAAAAATTCTGCTTCATTGATTTTCTGAGCCAAAACAGATGTGTTTTCATAAGAAGAAAGAAATTTTTGGTTGCCAAAGGAAGTACACGTTCGTACTCGTATTTTAATATAATGTTTTGTGTTTATTTATTGTTATATTTATTTATTTTTATTTGTTTCTTCTCATTGCTGCTTCAAATTTGGGATGCTTTTTTACTGTTGTTATTTCATTGCAAATTAGTTTAATTTTGGGGTATGCAACATGCATCTCAACTATTTGTGTCTTATAGGTTTGGCCTTATGTAGCAGCAGGAAGGTGTGTTATTTTCAATATTTTTTGATTTCAATTTGATTTTTTTTGTTAGTTTTTTCTGTGCTTCGTTAAATTTTGTGGGTTGTTTTTTTGTTGTTCATTTGGTTTATTTTATTATTTTTATTTTCTTTATCATCTTTATGGCATAGAAATATGCGACCAGGGATGGTTATACCAAATACAGGCATATATGTAAGAGTTTGGAGTCTTTTTTTCTCCCAGCAGTGGAAGAAACAATCTTTACTATGGTCACGTTTATAGGTTCATATTTTTGTTGTAAAATTTAGTTTGTTGCCAGTATAGTCGACATAAAAGTGCATTCGCCTTTTGTGTTTTTTTGTGATGTTGAATATTCGACACAAATTAGTTTAGCACATGCAATGTTTTTTTTTTTTTTTTTAATTTAAAGGGGGAGCCAAGGGAGTAAGTAATAGAGACTTGATTAGTTTTCTTGGATTTTTTTTCTTGTGGCGGTTTGTGAATAGATTCCCTCACATAGACCAACAAGCAACCTTAAGTGATGTTGCACATGAATGGAAAATTTAAAACGAATGCCACATATCTTAAGTGTTTCGTTTTTTTCTTGTTGTTAGGTGTTTTACTTTGATGTAACTGCCTTTTATGTCTAAAAATTTGTTGATATTAAAGTTATTTAACTAAATTTTAATTAATTTTTAGAGGGTTTGAAAATATTTTTTAACTCTTCTCGTGTCTTTAGATAGCTTAAAATCATTATGATCATGCATTGATCCTAAATTTTTGTAAATTAACTAACAAATTATTTGTAACTTTTGTGTATTTCTTTTCATTGTAGGAAGAAGAGAAGGCAGGAAATGTTACTGCCCTCCATTAGCGCAGTTGATTTATGGAGATTTTTGTTTTATAGTTTAGTTTTTTTTAATGTGAATCATTAATTTAGTTTTGAATGAAAATAGAAGAAAAACTATAAGGAGCGTACGTTAGTAAAGGTTTAGGTAGGCTTTGGGTTATACTATATTGATTTCTAAAAAGTCTGCATCAAGCATTTGTGGCATGAAAGTTTTTCTGGACTTCTCTGTCATAGTCATAGATTAGCTTTAATTGTAGGTATATTTTTTATGGTCTAAGGTCAAACGTCTAAGACTATACTTAGATTAGATTTAATCTTAAGTCTTTATATAACCCTAGATTGGCTGTAGTAGTAGGACATTATATAACTTTGATCGTAGGTCATTATATAGGTCTTTATATATTTTGTGTATTAGAAATAAACTATTAATTCTGCTTAGTTTAGAAACCATTTAAAATTAACCACTTTTGTTTATTATAACCAGCAACATACAAATTAAATTCAAATAAAGTTATGTCAGTTCATATTATAAATTTAAACTTTTAAATCTTTTAAACACTTTTAAAACACACACACACATATTTCACCGCATTAACTCCTATGCGGAAAATAATATTAAATATTTTGTAGTTGTCTTACCATGCCAGGTGAGAATTCCCAACATGAGCATGTTTTCCATTTTTTTTCTTAAAGAATTCATTGCACTCGTCGACCAACCAACTAGTTTGTTGTTTTTCTTATAAATTTTAAATTAATTAATTTATCTGTACTTTTTGTAACTATTTTTCTTTCATAATGTGGCTGTATGGACTCTAAGAAAAAAAACCAACATACAACAAAATAATCTACTGCTTTTAATGACAGCCAGCGCTCACATGGAAAAATTACTTCTGGCGCCTTATGTGGGAAAAGAAATATTTACTGGTTCGCGTTAAACGTCTTAATGCACCCTCATATCTCATACATACGTATATCTGAGCAGAAAACCTTTACAAATGCAAAATGAAAATAAATTTGTTTTTTTTTTTTTTTTTTGGCAAAACAAACATTTTAATTATTGCTTTAAAAGTTGTACATAGTTGCAATTAAAATTGAGTTACAAATTTGTTCTTTTTATTTAAAAGCAAAATAGTGACAATTTTTATTTCGAAAAACTATAAAAAAGGAATCTAGGTCGTGGTAACTATGATTAAAATGTTGTAATTTAAAAAAATTTTTTTATTATTATTTGAAAGTTTTAATTGTTACAAATTAAATTTTTAGGTTAAATAAAAAATTGTTTTAACTAAATGGACAGTGAAATTAAAAAAAAATAAGTATTCATTAAGGAAGTTACGATTTTACTAAAAATAAATAAAACAGCATTAAACATATTAAATAAAAATTCTAGTAAAAAAATAGAGTTTTGTAAAACTAGGATAAATTGAACTGAATATTTGTATAACTTATTTTTGTGAAAATGTCCCATTACTCAGTATTCTTATATGCAGGACATTTAAAATATAATACCACGACATTATAAATCTGTTTTATGGTAAACAAATTGTTTTTAGGCAGGTCCTCTTATAAATTTATCCCTAATATTGTTATTCTTTCGTTGATTTTTTCTATTTTAACTTTTTGAAGTCGAAGGATCTGGCTTTTATAACCGTATGCATTGTTCATGTTTTGGTCAAATATTAAAAACAAATTTTTAAACAACATCTAGAAAAAAATAAAATTTGTCCATATTTTTTTGAGTTTAAATGCGATTTTTTTACAATTTTTTCTATAAAAGCCTATACAACGATACAATCAATGATTTTTAAAGCTTGTTCGATTTTGCTTAAAATAAGTTACTAAAACTTTCCACATATTTCTAATTTTTTTCACAAAAAGTAAACACTTAAAAAAAAAAATTTTTTTTTTTTGCTTTGAAATTTATGAAGAATTTTTTAAGTTTTAAAGTTTAGAAAATGTTGAAAAAGTTGTTGAATTTTTACGCTATTTTCTATAGGGATATCTTGCTTTATTCTAAACAATATAGCATTTAAAATTTTTTTTAAATTTTGTCAAAATTTCACAAAAGAAAATAAATTTAAAAATGCTGAATAAATCCTTACTTATTTGGACTGTATATAAAGGATTTTAATATAGTTAAAAAGCTAAGTTCTTCTAAGTCAATTTTTTTAACGTTTTATTTATATATTCAACCTGTCTTCTTTTTTAAGGCCTCACAATATGTGTTTAAATCTTAAAACTAAACACTAAAGACTAATTGATCTCTAACGAGAGCATAGCTAGCTGAATAATTGCTCCTTATAGTAACGGGGTGTAAAATCGGCTCTACCAAGCCTTGAATTAGATTGAACTTCAATAAGAAGTCTTGCAAGAGGATTGGGGTGAGTCTGCAGTTTTATAATGTATTTTCACTGTGCATTTAAACTCGTTTTTTACCAATGGAACTGTATAATATCGATATTATTATTCCTGGCTGTTCCCCATAATTGGATGCCATATGTCCAAATTGATCTTAAAACGCTTTTATAGCTGTTTATTAACCAGTGAATGCTAGAAGCTTTTAACTTCATATGAAGTCTCTTGGTTTCTATAAGACGACGCCAAGGCAATAATATGATATAAATATTTTAAATTGATTTGAAGAACGTATATCTCCTAAACTAAAGTTCAGAAAAAAATATTTTTTTACGCCACCAAATTTCAAAGTGTTGGCTTTAGTTTCCTGAAGAAATAAAAAATATACATATTTTGTTATACTAAAATTATGCATTTATTTAAAGACATGTATTTCTGTGGTACTTTTTCGTGTGTCACTTGAATAAGGAATATTTTAAAACTAAGCAAACTAATTTATTTTTAAATTTTAGGTTATAAAAATTAAAGTTATTATCTTCTAGCATTCAATTAGCAATGAGTACTGCCACCATTTTTAGAAATAACCTCAAAAATGCGATTTGGCATCGACTTGTATAATGACTCTAAGTAATTTAGCGAAATTGAACTCCATACTTCCGTTATTACATCCTTTAAGGATTCTATCGTCTCAGATTGTTTTCCTCCTTCATAAACCTCTTTTGCAAGCCAACCACAGACATTTTCCATTGGATTCAGGTCTGGTGAATATGGGGGCCAGTCCAAAAGTTGAACACCTTGTTGATTAATCCATTATTTTACTGCTCTGGCGGTATGAATCGGAGCGTTGTCGTGTTGGTACGTCCAAGGTATGGGTCCAAAGAAATCATTAAATTTTGGAAATACTTCCTCCAGAATGTTTTTGTAAGTCGTTACAATCATTTTGTTGGATACAAAAACCAATTCTATGGTACCATAATACGAAATGGCACCCCATACCATTATTCCGCCCTCTCGGCTGTGTCTGCGGCTCAAATATAATTCCTCCTTATTTAGGTCATGAAAGTAATAGTTATACCCGTCGGGACCATCAATATTAAATTTTTTTTCATCGGAAAATACAACTTTAAACCATTTGTCGGACCATGTCATTGTATTTTTGCCAAACTTGTGTTGTTTCTCTGTAATTATATATATATATATATATATATATATATATATATATATATATATAAAGAAAAAATATTTTTTTTTTACGTTCATACTTACCATTGAAATTTAGTTTAGAAAATTTTGTAGGAAATTTCATTCATTGAAAATTTTCAAACACAGAAAGTTGTAAGGGAAACGGAGACAATAATTTAAAGCAAAATAATTTTTTAAAATTAGGAAAAGCCATGAATATTTAGAGGATTTATACATAGAGGAAAGAAAGATTTGGAAACAATAAAGTAAAAGATAGAAAAAAAGTTATTTTTTTTGTATTTTCTGTAAGGGACTCAAAAGATAAGATTCTACGTAAAATTGCAATAATTTGGGAAAGATAGTGCATTTGTGATCTTTTCAGGGTGATTCAACATTGCACCAGTATTTTTTTTACTATTTATAAGGAAAATAATAGTCAGTCAAATTGTACTGAAGTCTCAACGAAATCAAGTCGTTCAACAGAATCCAGTATAGAAAACGATTTTTCAAAAATAAAAATAAAATACGCAAGTTTCCTGGCAACATAAAGAAGTTTTATAATTTGACAACTTAAACGTATCCTCATTTAAACTTACCTAATGTGAAAATATTCTCACTTAAACTTACCTAAAGTAAACTTTTCATGTTAAACCTAACGTAGAAGTTTCCAAACCTAAACCTAACGTAACCTTTTCCAAACTTAAAAGTGAACTATTCATCTTAAATCTACCTAAAGTAGAACTAATCAAATTTAAAAGTAACGTAACCTAAACATATTGTAAACTAACCATTTCATAACTTAAAATATCTTACTATATTTTAATGTAATTTTACATAACTTAACGAAGCTTAAACATAAAAATTTTAAATAACTTATTTTTGTTTATTATACTTACCTAAATAATTTTTTTTTATTAGTCACCAAACATAACTAAAAATAATGTAAAATCAAATACACACAATTACACACACACACATTTCACACAAACATACAAAAACACACACATACACACCTAGAAATGAGATACAAATTAATATAAATACTTATTTTACACATACTTAAACTTAAAAATCTGAAATTTACGATACTTATAATATCGATGACTACAGTCCTGAACTTCAGGCCTGTAGTCATCGAGGGAAATAAAATGTGGCGAGTGTTTATTTTATAAAATATTTTTGAAATATCAATCATTAAAATAATATATAAATTCGTAATTTCGGGTTAATATAGTTAATAAATACAAGAAACCGTTAAATGAAACAAAAATGTTAGCTCTTTTTCTTATTCACGTATAGATTAATATATTCATTCTTTTATTTTTTTTTGTATTTATGTTTCATTTATACTTTACTCTTTAACTTATATTAACTTACACTAATTTAACTTAAATATTTTACTATATTTATTATATTAAATTATTAACCATTAGTTTGGTGACATATTAAACTATGATTAGATTATTTGATTGTTATTTAATAACTAAGTTTTCTTTGTTTAAATAAATTACATTTTGTTTGTAATATGGGCATTTAAATAATTACTTTTTACTTTTCGCGAAACATTTCAATCAGTAAGATAGGGTTGTCGTGGGTTATTCAGGAAATTTTAAGGAATAACATGGGCGGGTTAAGAGCAGAAAAGGTAATCAACAACTTAGACCTTTTCACATTAATATTTGCATCCTAGTTTTCATTTCCTTTATTATTTTTGTATCTATCTTTTAGTTTATAGTTAATAGTCGTTTCATAAATTTTCAAAATACTACCTAAGTTTAAATTTTATTGTAATGAGCTAACTCTATTTAGATAAAGAAACGAATCTCCCCATTTTCCGTTGAGCAAGGCTGGTATTATAGGTAGTACCATCTTTAGATATATAGAGTCCCAGATTAACGTTCATTACAAACTGTAGACGTTGTGATTTGCGTTTCTCATTAAGTGCTGATTTTTTTTGCAGTTTTCGTCGGACTATGTATGGACACGACATTAAAATACTGTGCACTGTTCTAAGACTGGATGAATCCACTTTTTACATGTATTTTTGATACCTAGATGGCAGAATTTGATGCAATTCTAAAAATTTTTCGTCCTTCTTTTGGAGTTGTTGCCATATTCTTCCGTTCTTTCATGTTTTTTCCATATCTTTCCACGTTATTTAAATAATTGTACACATTTGTCTTTCCTCTATTAATGTTTTTGGCTATTTGGACCGGATTCTGACCCTGAGATTTCAAAATTAGATTTTTTTCTTTTTCAGAGTTATTAAGAGCCTTACCACGTTCCATTTTGAATAAAAACTATTTAAAAACTATCAAATTAAAAATTCTCTAGCTGTTTATATTGAAAGAAATTCAAATCATAGCCTTCATGATTAATATTAAAAGAATTCCTTATTCAAGTGACACACGAAAAAGTATCACAGAAATACATGTCTTTAAATAAATGCATAATTTTAGTAGAACAAAATATGTATGTTTTTTATTTCTTCAGGAAACTAAAGCCAAGACTTTGAAATTTGGTTGCTCGAAACATTATTTTTTTCTGAACTTTAGTTTAGGAGGTATACTTAATGAAATATATGTATATATATATATATATTTATATCTATAAATAAATTATAAATAAATAATATTGTATTTATTTATATCTTGTTATTTATTTAGAGGGTTTTAATCTTTAACAGCATCAAATTTTATATCTAAGTTAAAAAAAAGAGATATTTCAATTTTACGTTTTTGTTCTTTACTTCATTATGTCGAAAGACTATCTTTGAAAAAGTAACCTTTATTTGTTAATAATATGTTTGTTTAAAGTTTCTATCATATCCTAGAAATATTAAATGATTTCCTATGCACCCAGTCCTATTTATTTCTTGTGATGTCTCTGTATGTTGATTAATCGTATCATATCCTAAACTCTTCATAAAACTCAAAATATGCTCCAAGTAAATGTTTGTTAGTTTAGATAGTGCTTTGAGGACATCAGATTCCATGAAGATCATTCATAGAGGATAGTTGAATACATAGTGTTTAGTGCTCTCTTTCCCATTCTATATCCATAACTTTGACAAAACTCATTGCTTATGCCACATAATGACACAGTTTATAAGTATCAAAGCAATAAACACAAATATACTATGTCTGATATTTATCCTTCATTACTTCAGTTCTTTTTCGATGTATAAGCTTTCAAGGGAGTATTTGAGATCAGGCAAAATTCCTTTTATGTTATCCGAGTAGGAATTATATACGATCTTGTAAATTGAAGCCATAATGGTATTTCGCAATTCAAAGTTGTCTATTTTGCTGAAAATCAAGAAATTGGCAGAAACATTTGACAAAATAAATAATTGAGTACGATAGAGGATTTGTTACAGAATAGGAATCTAAAAGCAATTTTTGAATCGGTTAAATATTGCTGTTGCTACAGCTGCTCAAAAAAAAAAAAAAAAAATCAAAAATTTGGAGAAATTTATAATTTTTTGACACGGATTGTATCTATACGATTAAATCAATTATTATTTTATTGGCTTCTTCAGTTTTTTCTATCTTGGTACATTTTATATAAACTAAGATAGGAAAGTTTTCATGTGTGCTTTTATTTTGTAAACGGTCTCACTTTGTAAAAGAGGCAATTTTTAGATAATTTTTCAAATTCAATGGAATAGAACTAAAAAATTTATAGTTTGTTATGTGAAATGTTACGTGTAATACTTCAACAGTTATGGGAACCTTCAGTTATTAAAGATTAACAGAGTAAATAAAATTTTTAAAACTAATAAAAATAGAATTTTTATATAACAAAAAATTAACCAAAATGGAATAAAATATCATCACCTTCATATTGGAAAATAAAATGATCAATTTTGGTTAAAAATAAAAAAAGGCAACACTGCTTGGCGGCATAATAAAACCTTTAGATTTCAAATTGAAACATACTGGCCTGTCACACATTCCAATCAGAATGGTTTTGATTCCGTACTTGCAATTCCGATCGAATTTGCTTTTGCTTCTTCAGATTTTTATTGATTTTGTCAATTTGCGAAAGTTCATTTTTTCTAGATTCATATGGCAACGTTGCATAAATCAAAACGAAAACCATATGTTATAATATAAACAAAATAAAAAAACAGAATTGGAAAAACAATAAAACAATTACAATTATTATTTATTTTGTTTTAAAATTGAAAAAAAAGTGAAAATATGCTGGGAATATCTATAGTTAGTGTAATACGAGTCACAGAGACATCAGCACTCTATTGAAAAATTGCGTCGTCGAACTTTAAGAGATGCTTCGGATCCATTATCATACCCAAATGCAGTGTAAGTACATTCATACAGTATCAATATTTTATAAAATTATTTTTTTTCTAGATTTATAAGTTGTTACCGACTAAACAAGGAAGCCTTCATAATGATATTAGAAAAACTTAGCCCACATCTTCCAATTTCATCAATTTTACCGGTATTACAATTGTGCACCACACTCCGGTTTTTAGC
This sequence comes from Protocalliphora azurea, assembly GCA_932274085.1. Taxonomy (NCBI): domain Eukaryota; kingdom Metazoa; phylum Arthropoda; class Insecta; order Diptera; family Calliphoridae; genus Protocalliphora; species Protocalliphora azurea. The sequence continues at coordinate 123,927,654 of OW026523.1, read as the reverse complement.
AACTGGTGCTTTTCAAGTCATAAGCATTTATTTAACATTTCCTTTTTACATAATATAGCTAAGGATTTTGACATTAGGCTAGGAGGAATTACTGTTTCAACATTGGTGGTGCTCCTTGCCGCTGTTGCTTGGTCGCTCTCTTCGTTGCTGTTGTTTGTCCCCGGTTTGCGGGTATGTATATGACTGTTGGTTGGCATGATGGATTGCTATTTTGCTCCTACTTCGCTTTCCTGTTTCGCCGTTGCTGTTTCTTGCTGTTTGCCTCTTCCTGTCGTCTCACCTTGCTGTCTCTCTTGTCGTGTTTCTTCTCTGTCCTCGTTGTTGGTTCAAGGTTACTTTTGTGACCAAAGACCACCCGCGAGGGAGCCAGCGTCGAAGTTGTCCTAGTCGTAGTTCGTTTTTTCCTTTGCTGGTGTCACACCATGTGGTCAATGAATCGCCCGTGAGGGCGATTGTTGATTGTGATGTAATTGTTGTCCATTTATGTTGATGTGTGTTTTGTGTGTGGCCCTGGCGGGTTACCAGTCCCGAACTGTTTGGAGTTCAACTGGTAGTAGTCATCTTTAATACTGGTACCACGGGTGTCAGGAGCCCCTGGAATTTCGGTTCCAGCCTGACAACGGTGCGGCCCCTTGGGGAGATTCGTGGTGGCTGTGGTTTAGACCCAAATCGCGGGTAGCGCGTGAGCTCGGTGTGGAGTTGCATTGCAACCGGGTTCCGTGACCCATAGATCTGAAGGAGTTTAGATAGGCTCCGCTCCTAACCAAGGGGGAAGTCATGTCCAAATACATGACTTCAAATTGGTACTCAAGGATGGCTTTCTGTCAGACTTGAGGGCGTTAGTGGACGCATTGTATTCACCCTCTGCGAAGAGCACCGTGAGGTTGAGTCTACATAGACAGGTACTTACGTAAAAACTTCGACGTTGTTTCAACATTGATGTGGAGAGTTCTACAGGCAGTGGAAAATATAATTTGTCCACAATGGATAAAACTTCATATGAAAGTAAATGAAAAATGAATAAATTCTACAAATATTTTTTCTTGGGCTGGATTTCTGTGCTTTCCCCTTAGATAATGAAAAAAGTTAAAAAATGTTCCAATAAAATATTTAATACTTACATTTTGTTTGAAAACTTTTTGTTTTGCATTTTTTTTATTTTGATTTAGTTTAGCATTGCCAGATTGTAAACTTTTTATAAACTCAAAATTTTTGTTAAAAAAATGTGATTTGCGAGAAAAAATAATATGGCAACAATTTGTTAAAAAGTGGTTTCATTTATGCAAACAAATATGTGGTTTTCATTGAAATTATGAAAATATGTTATTTTTTTTTTTATCAAATAAATGTTAATTACGCTAATTTTATGAATATTACGAGTAAATTATTAAAACAATATATTTTATAAATACAAAGTAGTTATAAATACTATTTTTAAGTTTAAATCACTAAAATAAGCAATTCCACTTACGAAACTGACAATGGATTCATTCCGAAAAAAAATTTCGTTTCTGGTTTTTTAAAGAAGCCAAATATGGAATCAATTTCACTTTCGATCGGAATGGTTTTCTGTGACAGGTCTGATATTTAAAACCATTTAAATATCAAATTTCTAAAATATTTTTTCTCTCCAATTATTCGATTAATCGGCACAATAATAAATTTTTACTCAAAATTATAGGTTTTAAGTTAATCGAACAATTATTTGATTTTAATTTGTCGATTAATAAACATTATTCGAGTGAATACTCTATCATGTACCTATGGACTATGAATATTTTGCGAAGTTATTTTAAAATTGTTATCTACGTATATTTTTATAACAACGTTATTTCAAAATAAAATAATTTTGCAAATAATCTATTTCCTCTCTGATCATAGCGAAGATTGTATTCAGAATAGATTATATGATAAACATTTTACCATTATCATCTAGAATTCTATAAACAACATTATGAAAGCTTACAGCTTGTCTCTCTTGCTGTCTTTTTGTAAGTGAAATCAAATTTTTTCGTATGAATCTATTTAAATGTTATATTTAAAATAATTTTTAATCTTATCGGTGTTTATGAATTTAATAAATTTAATTTATTCCCAATTAATATTATCCTAATATTTATTATAAAAAAGTTCAAATTATTTTGATGCCTATAGATTCATCAAATGAAAGGTACTGATTGATATTTTTTAGATAAGTTTTTATTTTCTTTAAACTAAAATAAATTTCATCAAAATCAGTTTACTATTTCCACAATAAAATAAATAATAGATGTTGTTGTTGCATGATTTTATGATGTATTTTTAATGACAGTTATAAAATACACAAGACAAGTTATGGGGGCAAAAAAAAAAAAAATCAACAAAAAATTAAAAAAATGCTAAATATGTACATAACTATTGTTAATTGAGAATATTAATGAATTGTTATGGGAAAAAATAACACTTGTTAACCACAGGATACATTTATGTATATTTCTGGTTCCATGATTATGTGAGATAAATACCCGAAAGGCAAATAATAAAATAATGCATACGAGTACAACAACTATGAATGAGTTGTTGCTAATAAATGTTAAATCATGCAGCATGAAAATTTTTATTTTTATTTGGTTTTATATGCAGCAATATTTTTTGTTTTACTTGACATAATGTCACATTCACTTAGTAGACGGACACACAAAGCAATTTGATCCTAAAAATTTTTATTATTTGTTTATTATTATTAAATTTTTTTATCCAACCAACCCACCACAACTAGCCATTTAACATCCAAGTGAGTTTAATGTTTAATGGACAGATGGACGGACAGACAGGTTAGATAGGCTAACAAAACGTTAGATACTTTATTTACTCGTATTAGTTAGTTAAATATTTAAATATTATTACAAAGAGTATTGTCCATGGACATGGACAAAAAAATGCGCATAAATCAAATGTAATTATCACCAAACAATAAGTACAGGTTACATTCATAATATCTATAAAACGAGGAACACAGACTATGTTTAAATCTAATATTTATTTAATACAAGTTTAAGTTTTGTACTCATACTTGCTATTATTTTTATTATTGTCTGAAATATAGTGAAAATAATCTTTAAAGTCTTTTGATCTGGTTTATTTATAATTTTATGTTGGAGTCTTTTTGTGATTATTTGGCAAAAATTTTAGTCAAATATATTTTAGAGTATTTGTTTGCCTTTTGTGTGTTTTAAATTTTAGTTATTTGTGGTGATTTTTTCTTGGTTAATGACACCAACTAAAGTCATGTATAGAATTTTAGAGTTATTTTAAATAAATTAGAGTTTTATTCGATAACATTGAATTAAGACCTAAAACATTAATATAGCATAACCATGTGTTTATTTTCGAAAGATCTTAGTCATAATTTTAATTAGGAGTTGACCAAGCAAGAACGGATCCGTAAATAGTTAAAGAATATTTATTTTTCCATTGAGAACTATATTCTTAATGAGTTGACGAATACTCTTCCAAAACTCTAAAAATTGTTTGGAGCAAAAGGCAAAATAAACCCTATACTTCTGAAAATATCAGATCTACAAGACCGGTTCTAACATATCCATTAGAAATGCTATGTGTGTTCTTTCTTCTCTTCGATCATTTTTGATAGTTAGGCAAGAGAATAAAGACATCCGACTGTGAATTGATTTTTTTTAGTCGATATGTTCGATTAATCAATAGCCCTCGTTACCTGGAGGCCAGCACAAATGGAAATGATTTTATACATGAAGTGTTTTCCAAATTAGAATGGTTCGATATTTAAATAAAATAGAACAAACTGTGTGTGTTAGTTATCAACGATTTGGAACATGACATCGTTCACAAGTCTACCGAACCCGTTGGCAAAATTCCAAACGTTAGAGAGTAAAGTTTGAACTAAATTTTGGAGAGCAGAAGCCAGTGACAGCCAATATCGATCCGCCCTTATTGGAAAACTCGTCACTTACATCTTCACTTCACTACAAAGAAATTAAGTGCCCTGATTCCAGACAGCCTGTTAACACAGTAGTCGACAGCCGTCATTTCGAAAAGTAATTCCTTAACTATATATGCCTGGCATATGGTTACGAGAGTTATCGAATATCCAAGGAAATCAGAAAACATTCCTGAAACAGTTTTAGTTTTCAATCCGTCATTTAAATTGTTCATGTTCAGAATAGCAAAAATTTGCTACGCAATGCCGGCAGGTTCATATGCTAATATGGAAGGATTTTTAGAATAGTTTTTGAAGGACAATGTAATTCGTTAGACTTATTTAATTCACCCGCCTACCGGAATAGTGTAACGAACTTGATAGATATTTATTGATGTGGTTAGATTACTGGAGCACAACTTACCAATCCAGTAATATATCCACTTATGGGCAGAATCGAATTTTTTTGGAAATAAATCTGTAACTTCTAATCTGCTGGTTGGCTTTACATAAAATTTTACATAGGCGTAGCAGAGGTGTGTACAGTTTTAAGTTTGGAAGGGGGCCCTACATATCCACAGGAGCGGAACTATTGGGGTTCAAAATTGGGCTCCTCTACCATAGAAAATTTTGAACCGCTTGTCATTTGTTTTTTTCTTATCCGATTTCAAATATTTTTACATCTTCTTAAAGCCCTTGATAAGGCCTATATTAAATTTTAAAGTATCGTTGTTTTGATTTGTAAAAGATTTCAATCTTTTTGTATATAATTAAAAATTTACGTCAGCTAGACAAGAGAGTTTATTTGAAATAAAAGGAGTCTATATTTTTTATGATTTTTGGAATTAAAGTAAATTGTGTGTAAAAAGTTGGTTTTTGGACTATAAATATTTTAACCCTAATAAAATCTCTTTTATTTGAGATATCAATTAAAATGGTAAAGCTTAAAAAATTAAAAATTTTTATGAAAAATAGTCCCACAAAAAAAAAAAAAAACGATGAAAATCCCAAAATTTAAACTTTTTGAATTTTGCCAATAAAGTCCACATTTGTTGCATTTGTTGTTTGAAAAAAGCCGTTTGGAAGTTTTCGAAACTGTATTCAGTTTACAGAACAAGTCTTTGGGATTTTAGAACATATAGGCTAAATTACAAATTTTGATATAAAATAGGTCAAACTCCGGACGGTCTGTACTTAGTCCTATTAAGTGTTTGAGTTTGTTTTTAGTTTTGAAATTATCTCTGTGAAAATACCTTTCACAAAAGTATAAAATTATTATATGCTCTTAAAGAATATATAATAATTTTATAAAAAGAGTGTAGATACTTTTTCGGGTAAAAAAATACAAAATATTCAACATCGGTTGTTTTTGGACTCGTAAGAGATATCGATTTTAGACATTTTTATTCAATAAAAAATTTTAGAAAATCGGATACAAATATTGGATTATATATTGTAGAAACTGAACCAAGATTTGGAAAAATTGAGATGGTTGAGATTTCAAATGCAAATAACTTGATAACTATAAGAGAATAATGACCATGCAAGAATTTTTTTCATATTTGAAATCGGATAAGAAATAAAAAACTGACAAGCGGTTAAAATTTTTCTATGTCAGAGGTACCCTAATTTAAACTCCATTAGCTCCACTCCTGAAGGGTGTGTAGATCCTTCTTCCAAACTTAAAATCGTACACTCCTCTGCTACGCTTATGTGAAATTTTATGTAAATCCAACAAGCAGATTAGAAGTTACAGATTTATTTACAAACAATTTTGATTCTGCTCCACTGTGTAGTGAATAGTCATGCCTTTGAATGCATCGACTATCAACTGATAATAGTTAAGATTTCGACTGATCATCTCAGTGAAAATCAAATGTTTGAGACTCAAAAGATATACTTGGTTACGTTAAAAGTTTACGTCAAGGTCCTTGAAAATTACAGAACGAAACCATTTAATTTAAGTAGTTGGTTTGAATTTTCAAATATTAAATATTTTGTTAAAAAGTACCAATTGATTTTCATAGAGTAAATAAAGAAGCAATTCACTAAGCAGAGTTTCCATGAATTCACGTATCGTAAAGTAAACTTTATTCCAAAAATGTGAATATTCTCATGCCTCTATTCCCTAGCCTAAAAATAATATATAACGCACCTTCTGTGTGCTGTTCATGTCTAATCTGGAATTGTTGGTCTATCGGGAATTTATTGACATTATCTAAGGCATCTTTTGTATCAGGAAAATATCAAATATCATCCCAACACAGAAATTTTTTTTTTAATTTATAAAATTGCTTATATCAATTAAAATTTTATTTGGTTTTGCTCCAACCATCAAAATGATAATATTAATTGAAGGAAATAATGGATATTTTATATAAATTTCAATTAATTTCTTATCATACAAATATCAAATATGATTGGAATTTTACTAAAAATTAGTCAAGGTATTAATTGAATCGATTCAAATGTTAACTGAATAGTACACATTCACTGTATAAAAAATAAAACTAAATAAAATTTTAAAACTTTCAAATATTTATTGCAATAATTATGTGTTTAAAAAATTTTAATAAACTAAGTATTGAAAATTTATATTTAAAGTTTGGCAATACTCTTTATCCCTTCAGTACAGTCCAACACGGGTGGAAGTTGAGAGGTTTCGGTTGTTGTAGTGTAATGTTTAACATTTGCACAATAAGAATAACAATTTGACGCATGTTAGATTATGCTTTCACCACTAGTCAAAAATAACCAAAGCATATTTACCTTTTATTCTTCAAGAGTATACGAATTCCCTATAGAGCGTTGAGGCTTTTATATAAACTCCGGCGTTAATGATGGAAAATTATGCAATAAAACTGAAACTCTCAATTCAACAAAAAACTAAATGGTTTTACTTACCAGCAGCTACAAAAATTACTTAGAATCCAAAAATTCTTCATATCCCACCAAGATTTCATAAATCCAAAATATTGTCCCTATATGACATAAATTTTTAAAATAATTCACATTTAATATTTTTTATTTGTTATTTTATTTTTTTATTTTTATTGCATATTTTCGAAATATTTTTCTTTTCATTTTGAATTTTTTGAAGAGGTACCAGTCTATGTAAAACAGCAATTATAACGAATTTGTTAAGTTAACTTAGTTAATTAATAATATAATTAAATTTTAAAACAAAATGAAATAACAGATTAATTGAAAATGTTTTTGGAATATTTTTTTCTGTGAATAATATCGAAATGTAGAAGTTTCTTTGCGAATCAAGCCTTAAAGTATACGAGTTCAATAAATTTCTTAAATGCTATATACTATAGCTTTGAAAGTGATTAACATATTAATTTAAATTTCCTTGAATTTGTTACATAAAAGATATCAAAATATTTTTTTTTGCAGTGTATTTGTCAAAGCTTTTATTTTAATATGCCATATACAAATTTTAAAAATATTTTTATTAACATATCTTTTTTTGTAAGAATTTTCTTTAGTAACGCGTATCTAAGAAAGTCCATCTATATTTCATATATTTCGGAAAGATATATTTAAACCGACATAATCGATTGATTGTGCATAATATTATGTATAATAATATGCATTATATTATGCACAATAATATTATGCACAATCAATCGATTAAGTCGGTTTAAATATCTCTTTCCGAAATATGGTATTAATAAATTGAGTAATTCCATTTTAAATTTAAAAATTTTGACCTCTCCGACATTTTCTCTGTAGCAAGTATACCGATAAGGCTTTATTACTAAAAAAAAATATATATAAAGAAAAAATATAGAAGGACTTTTTTTATATATTAATAAAAATATTTTCAAAATTTTTATATGGCGTATTAAAATACACTGCACAAAAATTATTTTGATATCTTTCATATAACAAATGTTATGGCCATTTAAATAAATGTGGTAATCACTTTTAAAGCTGCAGTGTTGCCACAGTTCTCAAAAAAAAAAGAAAAATGTGAAAAATTAATTTTACATGACTCTGTATTTTCCTTTACACATGCACTTAATCGATAACCAAGGGTTAAAATTTTTTAAATTTAAAATGGAATTACTCAATTAAAGGATGAACTTTCATTTCAAGGTAAAATTTAAATCAAACCACAGTTTTCAATTTTGTCGAAATCTATAATAGCCCAACAAAACTTTGCTTTCCTGGTAAGCTAGCAGGTATAATTGGAAACAAAAATAAACTACTTATTTTTTGCCTGAATAACTAATTATTTTTGTTAGAGTTGTCCACAAATTCATGTAGTTATTTTTAGACTCTATGGATACTCAAAAATATGTACCTAAACGTAAATAAAAAAAAAAAAAAAAATTGTCGGCAGTGAGTTTTGAACTTGGACACAAATTAACCATTCGTTTTTAATGACTAACATCTTACTTAGTACAACATCTCACACTTAATTTTCTAAGTGACAACAACTTTTTAGTACAAATATATATTTTTAGACATTTTGTTATAAAAAAACTAACAGCAACAGAATGGGGTTGAACCGACGTCCTACTGCTTGTTAATCCTGCGCTCTAGCCAAATCATCCACGTAATTGTAATATTATTGTACTGTTATACTATTGAGTACTTATTTATGTAATACCTAGTAGGCACCAAGAAACTACTTTTTGAAACTACTTGCCATTACCGAAAACCAAAAAGTTTTTGCTGGGAATTTTCAAAAAATCTGTTAAAAATTGTCATTATTAGGTATTTTTTATGCCTAAAATCATAATTTGTCAAATAATAGATTTAGTTGGATTTTTAACTCGATTTTAGTTTTTCAAATTAATTTTTTAGTTGAACGATTAAACGAGATTACTTAATGAATTGTAAATAAATCGTTTTAACATTGTTAAAAAGTAATGCAAAGAGAAACGGAAATCGTTATGATGTAATAAATACAATAAGTTATAGAGCAAGAGCAAATTGAAATTAAAGTTTTTACATATCTATGAAACATCCTAATCCTTTCTCCTCAAATCATAGTTGGTCTCATTTTTAATCACCAATAGATAAATTCATTTTTTATGTGGCATGTTGCAGTGGCTTTGGTTCAATTTCTGATAACCTGTTGTTAAGGTATTTTTACATTTAAACCAAATCCAAATTCAAGCTAGAAAAAAGTGGCTTTATTAGTCTTATAAGCGTTGAAATCATTTCATTTTACTTTTTTTTGTTTTTTTTTTTTGTTGCTATGGTTAATGTTCAATTTTTGCCTGATGGTATGGTGGTGGTACCCAAGTGTCTAAGCAAGTCGCGTTCCCACACTTTTGATTATAACAACTTGCAACAATAACGAGAGATCAACTTTGTTGCCTGCTGTATAGAGTATGGCTTGTAATGTAAAACCTCAAGTTGTTGTACAAGTGAGGAGTAAAATAGTACGATTACAAGTTAGAAATATATTCATTCATTTATTTATTTATTTATTCATGCACTCATTGATTGTTGCAAAGTTGCAGTCTTATTTAATGCATGTATGCATGCATTCATGCCTGTATACAATTTATGCTTTATTTTGTTTTTTTTTCTCTTGATTTTATTTATTAAACAAACATTTCAAATGCATTTGAAACTTGTGATTATGCTTGACATTTTGCTAATAAATATAAAAATATAAATGTGCAAATAAAGAAATATTCGATTTGGACTAAATAGTAAAGAAAAAAACCCATAGCAAACCGGTGACCGGTAAAATAAAATATTTGTTTACTATACGCAAATATTTGTTGTATTTCTAAAGCTGGTCATGGATGTTATGGATTTTTTTTTACAAGTTTTTGTATTTAGAAATTCTATAACGCCGAGCAAAGAGCACCGATATCTCTGCATAAGATTTGTGTTATGCGTATGGTAATTTAAAAGGGTTGTAAAACATTTGAAGACAACAAAATTATTAAAACTATTCATTAAGTCTTGTTCAACATGCAGGTGTGATAAGATGGGCGCCCCATAAATAGAAAAAAAAAAAAAAAAAAAAAAAAAAACATTTTTTTTCTAAAGAAATATACGTTGAAGTAAATGAAGCGGTTTTTCACATATAAACTTTAATTGTATTTAAGTGTTTAGTTATGTTAAATATCAAAATCTCAAACTCTCAACATTTGGTTTGTTAGCAGTTTCATTTTCCTTAAATACAACATTTGTTAAAGCGGAATTTTTTAAATATATTCATTCGCTAATGTTGTCGTTTTTGTACAGATTTTCAGCTGATTAAGGTTTCTCCTGTCTTTTAGGTTGTTTACAAAACAATTTAGTTTTAAATTTTGTTGTTGCTGTTGTTGTTGTTCTGCAGTTGGTGTATTTTGATTTTAATTGAATTTATTAATTTCTTTTTTTTATTTCATTTTTGTGATTAAATATTTTTTTTTTTTCTGATGAAATTTATTTGTTTTTGTCGGAGTGAATATCTTATTATTTGCCAAATCTTGATAGTTGAATACAGTGTAATGAGTGAGAGATTTTTAATCTAGATTAAATGTTAAGAGGATTTAATTTTTGAAGTAATTACAAATATTAAAAATACATAATATGAAGATTATACATATTTGGATGCATGTGAAGTAATTATATAACGAAGTTAAAATATTACGGTTATTTTGGATATTTAAATTAATGCGATTATTTTTTAAGAAATTATATAAATTACTTCCAATGTAATAAGATTGTGTTGTAATTAATTTAAGTATATAAAATGTATCAGTTTATTTTTGATATTTAATAAATTAGAATTCAAATGAACAAATCAATTTTGAATTTTAATGAAATGACATAACTGAATTTTCTAAGAATTTGTATTTGGAAATTGTTACACAATTCTGCAATGAAAATTTAGTTTATTTTGGTATAATTTTATATTCCTCTATCTAGTTACTAAAAAAATTACAACGGACTTGTTTACGCAAAGCTCTACAAATATAACTAATTTTTTAACTTAAAAAGTGAATTTAACTAATAAAGCAGTATATACCTGGACAGTAGTTCTTACACTCTGGAACGACTCGTCACAATTACCTTTATATTATTCATGTAATAGCATCAATTCTGTGCCAGGATAGAAACAAATCTTGGACAGTGGGATCCCCTTTAATAAAACTTGGCAAAAAGTGAAAACTTAAAAATTAATGTGGCTGGAAAGTTAAGACTTTTCTCTCTACAACTCACAATTTTTAGTTTATTCCCTATTGACCTGTGTGCGAGGCATCCAAGTTAAGAATTTTTTGTTATATTTTGTTTGTATTTTTTTTTTTTTTTTTTTTTTAATTTAACATCATTAAAAATATATCATTGCATATCATTTTTCTAAAAACTTTAATTTTCTATAATAAATTTACGACTGTTTTAAATGCAATGGCATTATTTGAAATTGCGATTACCCTGCAAAAACTTTGCTTTCCTGGTAAGCTAGCAGGTATGATTGTAAACAAAAATATACCATTCGTTTTTAATGACTAACGCCTTACTCAGTATACCATCTCGCACTCAATTTTATAAGTAATAGACAATTTTTTAGTATAAAATATCTTTTTAGACATTTTGTAAAAAAAAGCTAACAGCATCAGAATGAGGTTAAAACCTTCCTGTTGTTAATCCAGCGCTTTAGCCAATTGATCCACGTGATTGCAGTATTACTGTGTTATTATGCTATTGAGTACTTATTTATGTAATATAGAGTAGGCAAATAATAATGACGCCTCATTACCAAGGAACTACTTTATTAAGTAGTTGTCATTATAGAGAACCAACAAGTTTTTGCCGTGTTCTTACAAAGTTTTAATAACATATTGCAACAAGAAAAAATTGCCTCAATAATTCCAACGCAAAATGAAAGTGTAACTGTAGTCTAACAAAATCCCCAAAGGGGTTTTCAAAGTTAGTTCGAATTTCGGTTTTATGACCTCTTGAAGTTCGATTTTTTCGGAGCCTTTTTTTTCAATATAATTGAAAATGAAAAAAAAAACATTTTAGTTATTTGTGTTTTTGTTATTTTATAGAGTACCACTATTATTATAATAAATTTTTACTGGATGCCACACCCTTTTTACGCCCTTTCTTGTCATAATTTTGTTCACTTTATTTGACTTGATCTTATGTCAAACTACTGAAACGATTAAAGTGAAACATGGCACATATGTATGTATATCTTGGAGGAAGTACTGATTGGATGTCATGCCCACTTTGTTTTTAAAAAAGTGTTACTTTGCTTTTCAGAAAAAAAATCAAAAATTTATTAAAATTTTTAATGACAGTGGTAGAAAAATATCGCAGTATCTTATAAGTGGGCGAAAAAGAGACGTGGTACTCATACAGACTTAATTTTATAATACACAGTATTTGCTGTTCCTTATGTTTATCAAATTTGATGAGAATTGCCTTAGTAGCATCAAGAAAGTATTAAAATTAATTTTTATTAAAAGTGGGCTGAAAACTCGGCTTGGCATCCTACTTATTTTTAAGTTCATAACTTTTTCCAAAGAACACTTGATACATGTGCTAAATTTAATTTGAACTTGAAAGAAAAAAAAATGTTTACAAGAAGTGGGCGTGGCATTTTTATAGACATTATATAATATAACATTTTGAAAAATGCTCGATATATATATATATATATATAATTACTTAAATCGGTTGAATAATGTGACTTCTCATATATTGCAAACATTCTTATTATGGGCGTAAAAGGGGTGGGATACTAAATAAAAATCTTACATAAAATTTAGGAGAAGCTTTACATTATAGAAAACAATAATTACCCTTAAATAGACTGAACATTATTTATTTATTTATTTTTATTTAATTTTTTTTTTTATTTCAATTCTGTAATAACAAAAGCCATCATGTGGCCAAAAATATATTACAATTGCAGTTTAAAATATTTATATACAAAATTACTGATTTAAATGCTTTTGAGTGCTTTTTGAGTGCTCCAAAATATCCGAAATTTAAGGGTCCATAAAATTGAAATTCAAATTAACTTTGCAAAACTCATTGGAGATTTTATTAATCTAATGATATATTTTCATTTCGTGTTGGAATTATTGAGGCAATATTCAATGTAATCTTATCGTATTGCTTTTTTAATAAAATTTTAAATAACTTATTCGGCTTTGAAAGAGAAAAAGTATATTTTGATCTCTGTTGGCCTCTTAACGACCATATATATATAATGCCCACGAAAGGATACACTTGTTTTTCTAACACTCTATTTAACAAAGTGAAATAATTTTATTATTTTTATTGAATTTTTCAAATTTATATGCATAACATTAGCATTTATATGGCTTTATGCATTTTATTGTGACTCTCGGATTGGAGTTTTACATGAAGACAATGGTCAATTATAGACAGATTATCATTAAATTTGCCAATAGGCTTTCGACTTTCGTTAAAATTTTTAAAAGTGAACTTTTATAGGAGCTATGGGCAATTATAGGCCGATCTTCGTGAGCGCTTATAAAAAACAATTTTTTTTATTTATTTAATTTAAGGCATTTAAGAGCTTAAAACCAAATTTCGGAAGGACATTTGTATGGTGGATAGGGGAAATAATGAGCCAACCTAACAAACTTCAGTTTACCCGTCCTTGTGCCAAAGTAAATATATGCGTACTATGATATCTTAAAAATATAGACCTCTACAAGATTTACATGGACAGAGAGCCAAGTAGACGGAAGAACGGATATCATTATTTCGTCTCAGGAAGTGATTTTAAGTTAACGTTATACTTTGAGGTGAAACTAGACACCCATAATTGCTACGATGGATGGACCCAACTATATGATTGCTTATGAACACAGTATATAAAGACGTGCTTTTAGATGCATAACCTTAGGGATCTTTTTTCCTTTTAACGTAGGCGAAGCAGGAAAGAATTTCCGAAAATAGCAGTTGCTAACTGGTAGAATATCCGTTGAGTGTCCTTACCACTTTGCTAAAACAAAGGGAATCGCAGATTTGTGTGATGATATCCGATGTTACATCGGATTTCGGAGAAAATTAAAATTAAAAATACGAAGTTTTGTTGTTGTTGAACCGACTTTGACTCGGCTCAGACATTTAAGTCGATACAAGGCCTCGAGTTCTCTGCCGATGTGTCCACACTGCCAGTGCATTCCCACGCATAATTGCAAAAGTTACGCGTCGTTTATATTGAACGCGTGATTTTAATCTTATGTACCCTGGTGGAGAACATTTAAACTTGAGATAGTACTAAATGGTCTAAGCTATGATTCTTTCCAAGCCGCGGAAGAAGGGTGTCATCATGGATCGTGATTATGTTTGCTGACAATAAAATAATCAACCTGAAGAGAGTCCATCCCATTATTGCGTCCAATTAGCATAGACCTGAGACTTCAAAAAAATTTACCATAGATGTCAAATCGAACGATCAGGCTAAACAATTCAAGTCTATGAGATAAAACTATGTCCTCAAATCCTTCTTGCAGAATGTTCGTTTTGTCTTTCGCTGCGTGGCACGTAGGACCGTCCAACTGGATCAACAAAAGAAATTGACGATCACTGATCTGTAAAGTGATGTTCCCAAAGACATTGTTTTCAAAGAAATACAATCCAATGATGCCGTTGGCCCCAAATTCATAACAAATAGCTATTGTTTATGAATTGCAGTTGTCTTATATACAGCAATTTTGCTTGCTAACTTTCCAAAACAGAAAATCTTCATTAATGGTTTTTCTGCAAGAATTGGTGCTCTTTTTCAAACACTCCATTAACTTTATATTCCTAGGTCGTTTGGATATTTTTTGAATGTAGGCTTAAGTCCCGACGCAAAATTCATCAAGTTGAAGTCTGCGAATGTCCGAGTTCTTGTTAATGCGAGGATCGATAGGGGTTTTCTGGATCACTTCAGGGATACTGGCGACGTTCCTAGATGATCTTGCAATCCTTTGACGTGTGTGTGTTGGCTGATTGTTTCCCGCAAATTTGACTATTAAAAGTTAGAGAGTAACGAACACTTATTTTAACATCATCTGATGTGGTGATGTAACGGAGGAATTTTTAGCATTCTACTATTTGAATGAGCTTGATCGATCTCCTGTGATACAAAATACACTGTTCCCATCTTAAGTCTCGTAAAATATTTCATTATTAAATTTCATGGTCAAGTCCTCAAAGTCCAACCGATATATATCAATTTCGGTGCTCGCTGACTATTTATGCTCAGGTAAAGAAAAAAGTTCTTGCTTTTAAACTTTTCATTTTCATAAGTTATAATCCTTTTACCCTTTTAAACAATTTCGCAACACTGTAACGCCATCATCAACAAAGTTGTACTCTATTTATTCAAGGTTACCAAACATTATCTTGATCTGTTTGTGATTTCAATTGAATAGAAATTAAACATTCAATTGCCGTGTGGCTGTTATGCCTGCCGCTTTGACTATGACTCTTAAACTTAAACAAAAAATAGCAGTGTTACTTACATTCATATAAGGCAACAAACGGTGGCAGATAGTTGGCAATGTTTTCGTAACTGTTGTTAACTGTAAGAAACAGTGTTGCCAGTTTAGGCTTGTTAAGGCTAAATATAGCTTCCTTATTTTGCTTTTAACCTTAAAATTTGCGTTTTAGCATCTTTTTGCTAGCCTTCTTTATTTTGCAAAACTGCCTTAAAAAGACTAAAATGCTATTATTTCAACAAAGAAGAAAATAATTTCTTATTTGCTATTACTAATTTTATTTTTACACACTCATCCATTTATGTATTTTTGTGTATTTATTCGCACAAAAAATCGATATTATTTATATTTAGTAAAAAATTTAATTCTCCAAATTAAAAGTGCTTTAACAAATTTTGTACAGTTATTAAGTCGATTATTATAATTATTTTTTAATATACTTCATTAACAATAGAAACTTTTTATGAAAAATAATAAAAAAAATCTTATTAATGTGAAAAATCACCTAAAAATTTTAAAATATTTAATCGAAAAGAAATTCAATTCAAAAATGACGGAAAATCACTTCAAAACATTGAGTAATTTTTTATGTGAAATATAACCCAAATTTGTGTCATAATATTTTGGGAAATTTTTCATTGAGTCATTTTACTGGATAATATTTATATTTTATTACAATTTCCTTAGAAAAATATCAAAAACTAATGAGAACGAGAAAAAATAAATTTCTAAATTTTGTTTAAATTGTAACTTATTCTGGCCTTATTTTTTTGGGGCATTTAGCCTTTTTTCACCTTTTTTAAAGTTCAATTTAGCCTTTTTTTCTCATCTCCTGGCAACACTGCTAAGAAAAGGTAAACAAAAAATATTACAACAACTGAATAAAAAAAAGAAATAAAACTACAATAAAACCGTACATACTTCTTCTTTAGCTTTCTACAAAAATTTACAATTGTCTTTTTTATAAGATCAATGCCTTGTCTGGACTAACGTCAAACCAACGAAAAAAATAAAAAAAAACTTTCCATTTCTAAAAAGACAACGACATCGTGGCTTGCAGCAGAAATCGAAAACGAACAACAACAATAATGAAAAAATCCAATTTATAAAGCCAGGATAAAGAAAAGCGACAGTCAAAAATCCCAACATAAACTAGTGAGCAAGTGAGCGAGTGGAACTAAAAATAAAATCACAAATAAAAGACTAGCTTAATTGTTGTTGTATATTCACCGAAAACGAAAGGAATGTAATCGTAGTTGGCCGTCGTCTTCATCGCAGTTGTCGCTCGTTTGTTTATGGTCTTTTAGTCTTGGTATAGTACACTGCATCTACTCATTCATGATGCATGATCGCATAGATCATTTGCATGATTTTTGCTGGAATACAGCACAAACTCTAATAAGTTATTACAGACATGGAGATTTCTGGAATGAAGTTATTTTTGGGGATTAATATTTTAATTGAAGAAGAATTTTTTGATCTGTTATTAAAAGATTGTAAAGTGAGAATAAAGTATGGCATTTCTTAAGAAAAAACTACACCGAAAAAAGTAATTTCAATAAAGTATGAAATTTGTTGATTTTTTTTTTTTGATGAATTCATTCGTTGTTTCAAAGAAAATATTCATTTAAATTCAATTGAAATATTTAACGCAATAATGAAAGGTACATTAACCTCATTCGGTAAATTTATTCCATAATAAAATAAATCAGTTCTTTGCTTCAACGTATTAGTTTCTTTAATTAAAGAACACGTTCATATTTTTAAATTTAAAGAGAATTTTCGTTGAATTTAACGAACTTGTGTGTTCATTTAGAAGAACAAAAAGAAACAAAACATTAAATATAGTATACATAAAAATAGTGGTTCAACGTACAATTCGTTGATTCAAGGTACTAATACTTTGATTTAAGAAAGAAGAAGCTTTACTCAACGAACAAGTACTTTGAATCAAAGAAATAGTTCGTTAACTTACGTTAAATTCAGCGTACTCATATGTCAGAAAACTTATATATTGTGATCGTACTGACCAAAAATTGTGAGACTGAAACATTTAAGGAAACACAACGTATTAAAGTATTACTTAGAAGCTAGAATTTGGAACATTTGCTGAATTTCAGAAATCGTAAGTTTAATAGTGTTTATTAATTTAAACACATTCTCAAAATATTTATTTTCTTTACATTTATGTAGATAAAACAATTACAATGCAGGACTCAGAAATGTGTTGAATGCAAGAACCAGAATTGAATTTTCTGAAAATAAGGGAGTTTCTGTAGGAAGAAAATAATGTGAAAGGTAAACAATTTTAATTAATCTCAGTTAACGAATAATTTAAAATATTTATTTTTTATTTCATTTTTTTATTCAAGACAATGCTGCTAACGTGGTGTCTACATGAATATTTCATACTATCATTGAGCAATACGTTCAGGGTGATTTTATGTTTGTTGGAAACAGCGCACAGGAAGTTCACTATCACACCTGAAAAGTTATCATCTGAACCTTACTATGTTTAACCCTTCATTTTGAGTATTGGTATCAAGGACATGAAATCACTTAAATTGTTTTTTTTTTGTTATTTAGATTATGTAGTAAAATGTACTATATATATTGTATTATATTTAAAGTATCTACATTAATTATATAATTATAGAGAATTTTATTTAGTTTATGCCTATATTAGCTGAATGTAATATAATTTAATTTTTAATAAAAAGTATAAAACAGTCCTAATATTGTGGTATATTTTCAACGTATAAGTTAATTGGTTCAACGTATAAGTTAATTGAAATTAATTTACAGGTTATTTGAGTCAACGTAACCGTTAATTGAAATGTTAAAAATTTCTACGTTAAGCTTCATTGGAATAACGTATAGTTTCATTAAAATAAAGATACTTTTTCTTTAATTCAACATACTGTTCATTGAAATTATTTAGTTCAACGAACATGTTCATTAAAACAAAATACAAATAAATTGAATCAATGAATTTGTAAGTTGAACTTTAAAACTATATAATTGTTAATGAATGGCAATACATTATTTCAAAGTACCTGTATATTAGTTAAAAATTGGGGAAAAAATTCGTTGAATTAACGAATTTTTCGTTGTGTTAATGTACCTTTTTGGTTCAGTTAAAAAAAGATTCTGATGCTAAATTTGCTGTGTGAAACTGTTCTAACACGTAACGTCCCAAAATTTTAGCTATGATTTTTGAATTAGACAAATTCACTTGATTATTAATTATAAATTAAAAGTATAAAAAGATCAACTATATCGCATTTAATAACGAAAATTTAATTAAAAGTTTTTAAAATTATAAAGAAATTGTAACTTTTTATGATTTTTTTAATATAAACTTAAAGGACTTTCATTTCTTATAACACTTATTTTTATAATACCCTGTCTTTGACACTAACTCAGATATGTACGATCAGAAAAGGAGTTTTTCGTATTATAAATGCTTTTTGCACTATTAATTAAAACGAAACCAAAAGTCTACAAAAAAAAAAAAAAAAACTTATTTTAAATAAAGTTTTTACTTATTTCTATGTATATATACATAGAAACATATATGAACTGTTATCGGGTACTAGTATTTATGCAGAGATTTGTTTCGCTTTATATATACAGATATGTGATTTTTTCCATTATTTTCTTAAAAACCCAAAAGGCAATGAAAGTGGTATAGGCAACAATTCATTAGTTTTTTTTTTTGCTGTACTCCTTCCTTTTTTGTAAATGTCTGTATTTGGTTGGGGGTGTCAGTCACCCAAGTCATTTAAGAAAAATAATAAAAACAAAAAATAGTTTGATAAGATGCTGATATAAGATCAACTACCATGATTGAATGAATAGCAAGCAAACAAACTAAAACGCTAAACCGCCATACTATGCATGAAATAATTGATAAAAAAGCAATAAAAAACCAAATAAAATAGATGATGCCACATTTATCTACTTTATTGCAGGTGATAGTGTTTAATGTTTGTAATAATGTAGTTCTGACGGGTTTGTAGCGTCATCATTTTTCTTTTTAATTGATTTCAGTTTTTTCTTATCATATTCCAGTACCTGATTTGGAGTAGCAGTTTAGCTTTTTTTAGTTAAGAATGGATAGTTTAATGTTATTGATTTGTTTGTTATTAAACAGAGATAATAATTACGTTATGATAACAACATTTGTTGTGAAATAAATAAATTATTATACACTCTTATCCTTTTTCACTCTAGCACCTGTAGTTTCCAAGAAAGATAACTTTTAGATGTTCATTTAAAAACCCGAATCCAATTAATCTATTTAACTCAAATTTGGCACATTGTGCATCCCCAGTGATAATATATGAGATATAATGAAAAGTCAAAAATCAAATGTTAATGATTTAAGGTTTTCGCATTTTGCATACAAAATATAGATTTTTTAGTAAGAAGCACTTTTCTCATTTAAATGCTTATTTACTAAGATATTACCAGTTTAAGATTTTTTTGATTTTTCACACAAAATATCGATTTTTGGTAAAAAAGATTAGCAATTAGAGTTGAGACCCTTTTTCCTTTTAAACGCTTATTTAACGATTTTTGGTAGGGAATATAAGTGTTCACAAATGAAGTCTCATTTTCCATTTAAAAGCATATTTGCAGAGATATTAACGATCTAAAATATTTTAGATTTTTCATAAAAAATATCGATTTTTGGTAAGAAATACAAATGATCACAAATGAAGGCTCTTTTTCCTTTTAAATGCATATTTACCGAGATATTAATGATTTAAAATATTTTAGATTTTTCACACAAAATATCGATTTTTGGTAAGAAATATAAGTGATCACAAATGAAGACCCATTTGAACGCATATTTACCGAGATATTAACGATTTAAGATTTTTTAGATTTTCGTAAAAAATATCAAATTTTTTTCAAAAAATATAAGTGATCAGAAATGAAGGCCCTTTTTCAATTTAAACGCACATTTATCGAGATATTGGCGATTAAAAATTTTTGGGAATTTTCCTACAAAATATAAGTGATCACAAGATTTTTTAGATTTTTCATACAAAATATAGAGTTTTGGTAGAAAATATAAGTGATCACAAATAAAGGCCCTTTTTACATTTAAAAGCATATTTACTGAGATATTAAAGATTTAAGATTTTTGGGATTTTTCTAACAAAACAACGATTTTTGGCAAAAAATATAAGTTTTCATAAATGAAGGTCCTTTTTCCATTTAAACGCATATTTACCGATATGTTAACGATTTAAGATTTTTTTGATTTTTCACACAAAATATCGATTTTTGGTGAAAAATATAAGTGATCAGAAGTCGAGGTCCTTTTTCTTTTTAAACGCTTATTTACCGATTTTTGGTAAAGAACATAAGTTATTGCAAATGAAGGTTCTTTTTCCATTTAAAAGTATTTTTACCGGGATATAAACGATTTAAAATGTTTAGATTTTTCATACAAAAATATCGTTTTTTGGTAAAAAAAATACAAGTGATCACAAATAAAGGACCATTTTCCATTTAAACGCATATTTACCGAGATACTAACGATTTAAGATTTTTTAGATTTTTCATACAAAATATCAATTTTTGTTAAGAAATATAGGTGATCACAAATTAAATCCTTCTTTCCATTAAAACATATATTTACTTAGATATTAACGATTTAAAATTTTTGGGAATTTTCATATAAATTATCGATTTTTGGTAAGAAATATAAATGATCACAAATGAAAGTTCTTTTGCCATATAAGCGCATATATATCGAGATATTAAAGATTTAAAATTGTTTAGATTTTTCATACTAAATATCGATTTTTGGCAAAAAATATAATTGATCACAAATGAATTCTCTTTTTCCATATGAATGCATATTTGCCAGCTATTAACGATTTAAGATTTTTTAGATTTTTTATATAAAATATCGATTTTTGGTAAGAATTGTAAGTGATCACAAATGAAGGCTCTTTTTCCATTTAAACGATTATTTACTGTTAATATAACGATTAAATATATTTTGGATTTTTTACACGAAATATCGATTTTTGGTAAAAAAAATTAACGATTTAAGATTTTAAATATTATTTATTTGTAATCATGTAATCATGTTGAAAAAAATGTCACCAAAGAATTAGAAGTTTTTTTTTACTTAAAAATGAAAAAAAGGTTTCCTAAAGGAATACGAAGGTAATTGGAAATTTGGTTTTCCCCAATACACAGAAATACACTTTTGGTAAAAAAATAAATACAATAACAACTTGCTTAATATTCCCTCCATATAAATTAAAGTATTTTAAAAATGATTAAAATATGGTGGGTGTTTTTTGCTCCCCATTAAAATGCTTGTTTGTTATTGTTTTCTTTATCTTCGAGTTTATTGTTATTATTGTTGTTACTATAATTGACTTTTACTTAATTGATCGCTCGACAGTAGACAGTGATTCCTTCTCAAATAAATCCCTCCCCTTACGACGTTGGCGGTATAACTAAATGAATTATTACCATTTATTACATTTTATGTTATTTTCTTGTTGTTGTTGGAATTGTTTTTATCAAAATTGTTTGTCAGCTTTTCTGTCCTTCCGTCTGTATGTGTTGTATATGTTGGAGCTGTTTATGCCAAATGCTGGTTTCTAACTATCATCTCACTAAACCACCTCTCGATTGCCAAATTACAAATGTCAGTTAGCACTACGACTAGTAGTAGTAGTAGTCGTGGTGGCAGTAAGTGCGTCGTCGATTTGAGCAATAAAAGTGAAGGTAAAGAAGGTGTATGTTACTTCAACGTACTTATAAACTATACTGCTGTACCACTCTCTAATATTTTATGTTCACTTTTTAAAGACTCTGGCTAAAACGTTAAACATAAATAATAATTTTCTAAATCGTCTGTCTAGTGTCATGGTTTGACTTAACAGTTTAACTCTTATTATTTTTTGGAAACAATTTATAAAAATAAAGTAAAAATATTTACAAAATTAATGCCGGCAGCTATTTCTTTTATTTGGGATGCGGACAGTGCTTTGGCACTCCAGCAGACATTTGCAACCTTAAATGAATAGCTATTACATCCGATACGTAATTGAATAAATAACTATTGACATAATAAAAACGAATAAATTGTAATTTATTTATTTGTTAAGTTTGTTTTTATTTAACAAAATTTTGTAATAATCGTAAACATGTTGCTGCTAAATTAAAATTTGTACAAAAAAATCTATTAATTCTAAAAAAAGAAAATATATTTAAATGAATTTGGAAGGAAACACCTGTGATTTCAGGAAAAAATATTAACACAAAGATAATAAGTACAAACCATGACAATTTCTCATCGGTATAGATACTTTGTATAAGTAAAAAATAATAATAAATAAATAAAAATAAAAAACAAAAATAAGTAAATCGTTAATATGTGGATAAATAATCGTTTAAATGGAAAAATGAATTCGATTTGTGATCACTTACATTTCTTAATAAAAAAGGAACATTTTGTGTGAAAGGTCAAAAAAAAAAATCAGCAAATCGTTAATACCTCGGTAAATAGGCGTTTAAATGGAAAAGGGACTCGATTTATGTACACTTATATTTCTTACAAAAAAAAAAAAAAAAAAAAAGCGTTTATATGGAAAAAGGTCCTCAATTTGTGATCACCTATATTTCTTACCAAAAATCGATATTTTGTATGAAAAATCTAAAAAATCTTAAATCTTCAATATCTTGGTGAATATGCTTTTGAATAGAAAAAATTCCTTCATTTATGATCACTTATATTTCTTAACAAAAATCTATATTTTGTATGAAAAATCCTCGATTTGTGATCACTTATATTTATAACCAAAAATCGATGTTTTGTATGAAAAATAAGAAAAAAAAAAATCTTAAATCGTTAATATCTCGGTAAATATGCGTTTAAATGGAAAAAGAGGCTCGATTTATGACCAATTATATTTCTTACTAAATATCGACATCTTGTATAAAAGATTCAAATAATGCTTAATTGTTAATATCTCGGTAAATAAGTGTATAAATGGAAAAAGAGCCTCTACTTGCGATCATTTATATTTTTTTTTACCTAAAATCGATATTTTGTACAAGAAGTCCAAGAAATTAATATCTCGGTAAATATGCGTTTAAATGGGAAAAGGGCTTTTATTTCTGATCACTTATATTTCATACAAAATATCGATATATTGCATAAAAAATTAATAAAATATTAAGACGTTAATATCTCGGTAAATAAGCGTTTAAATGGAAGAAGGGCCTCCATTTGTCATCACCAGGGAAACCAAAAATATGCACTTAAAAAACAAAACAGTTTTGTATTTTTTTTTACAAAAATTATTCTTATCATCAAAAATAAAATGTTTTATTAATATTTTAATGTTATGAAATAAGGCAAAACTGAAATTTATCAACTGTGACGAAATTTGATGCTCCATTTTTTATTATATCACATTACCCGTGTAATTATATACATTATTATTACCTCAGAAATTATAAAAATTATTTTGTGGTTTTACAAAAAAGAAAATAGATGAATAAATAAATAAATAAAAAAATATAAAGTAGAAAATTTTGATTTTACAACACTAACTGGGGACAAGTTTAAAATAGATCAATTAAAAATGGCTTAAATAAGAACAATTTATCTGTTTTTAAATCTTCAATATTGTTGTTACAAGTCAAGCTCTTCTACGATGAAATGGTATACATTAAAATTAATTTTAAATGCTGAATATTTTTACTTTTCATCTTTTTTATAAAATCAAATTTGAAAAACTTTTTATGAGGTATAAAAAAAAAAAATGTCAAAATATGCTCTTAAAGGGGGGTTAAATATACTTTAAAATAACAAGATGTGCTATAAATATACATTAAAAATCGCTAAATGAAAAAAATATGCCGTTAAGGATGAAATATGCATGAATATGCACTTACGATTCGATGCTAAAATGCTTTATTTGTTCTGAAACAGATAAATATTTTATCGATGGCTTCATTCAAAGTCTAGAAAAAATCCGAAAAATTTTTAATCTTTAATATCTGGGTAAATAAACGTTTGAATGGAAAAAGGTCCTTCATTGGTGATCACTTATATTTATTACCAGAAAACGATATTTTGCATGAAAAATTAAAAAAATCTTTAATCAAATTTGAAAAACTTTTTATGAGGTATAAAAAAAATGTCAAAATATGCTCTTAAAGGGGGGTTAAATATACTTTAAAATAACAAGATGTGCTATAAATATACATTAAAAATCGCTAAATGAAAAAAATATGCCGTTAAGGATGAAATATGCATGAATATGCACTTACGATTCGATGCTAAAATGCTTTATTTGTTCTGAAACAGATAAATATTTTATCGATGGCTTCATTCAAAGTCTAGAAAAAATCCGAAAAATTTTTAATCTTTAATATCTGGGTAAATAAACGTTTGAATGGAAAAAGGTCCTTCATTGGTGATCACTTATATTTATTACCAGAAAACGATATTTTGCATGAAAAATTAAAAAAATCTTTAATCGTTAATATATCGGTAAATAAGCGTTTAAATGGAAAAAGTGCATTCTTTTGTGATCTTTAACATTTCGTATGAAAACTTGATATTTTGTATGAAATTTTGTCTATAGATTTCATAATTCCATAGATATTTTATTAAAACTTTACACCGTTAAATGTTTCGTAATATAAAAAAACCAAGATATGCCGCCAAAAATTTCTTTATTCGTTTTCTAAGAAAACTACCGTATACTTAAGTGTGTGTTATAAAATTTAACAAATTTTTTTATTCAAAAATAACGTCACCTGTGACAGTAGACAATCGTCAAACGAGAATGGCTACAACATTCGACTACATGGTAAAAGACCTTATGTCTAGCTCGTTAGCGTTTTGCTTTTAAAACATTTTCAAGCTCATAATATAGTTAACAGCTTCCTAAACTAGGAAAATGTTTTTGGTTGATATGCATTCGCATCTTACGTACAACATAAATAGTTTTTTGTTTTTTTTTTATTATGCCTTATACATATACTAATGCGCCAAGCTGTCAAAAGAAATGGATATTAGAAAAAAGGTGTTGAATTGAAATTTTATAACTTTTACCTAGACTTTTACTTCTAGAGTTTTGATTTGAATCAGTACAAAAGATATCATATTCGTGTGGTAGAAATGAAGGTCCTGAAATATAATGAATATTATCCCTTGTTGGCGCACCCTGTTGGGGCACACAACTTATGCATGTGTGTAGTCTTGTATGATTATGTATTCGTAAGTATCAGCATTAAATCAGTATTTTGTTTTCTAATTATGATTTATACTGAGCCAGTGATTTGTATATATGTCCAACTCAGTCCAGCCAGCCAATTCGTAATGTTGATTTATTGTGTCCACAAGACAAATGCCAACAACAATACATAATAACTATAATAACAAATGCAACATAATAATTGTCTTAGATGGCAAAAAGGCCACATAATAAAGTTTACGTAGATAGTAAGCACTCGTACATATATTATACTCTTATGTACAAAACATATGGTTGTATAGGGTTTGCCACTCCAAGAATATTCTCTCCCTTAAGACCACTTGAAATTGGCTTTAGATCCATTTGAAATTTACACTTTTATTCCATTTAAGTAAAAGCCTGAATTATTTTCATTTCCTTGTTCTTTCAAAATAAAAGTTCTTCCACATAGAAACCCTGCCAACCAGGAATTCAAAGTTGCTCGCTACTCGCAGAAAATTTTCAAGCAGTTTGTATTTTGAAGTCTTCATGCTGTCAGCAAATCTTGTACGTATTAGAGTACGCTCGTCGTACTTATAAATGTGTCCAAGTGTGTACATTATTTATCTGCTGCATGTTGCAAATACAGACAATGTGATTATTTAATAAGAAAATCTATTATGTAGAAGGAAAAAAAAACATAAAATACACACAACACACATTAAAAGGCAGCAACAGTTGCAATTACGCAATTTGGTAATAGAAAATTTGTTTTGTTTTCTGTCAGCAAAAAAAAAAAAGGAATTATTTATTATTACTTGACGATTTGGCCGTTGTCAAGTCGTCAGTTAAATTTCTTCAAGAGGAATATATATATATAAATATATATGTTCATATATATTGTTTGTAGTTAAAATTTTCTTCATGATGATGTCTTGTCTTCCATAAAGTAATTTCAATTAGATTTTGGTTATGTTGTCCATCATTTTACTTTCTTCTACGCCTTTTTTGGTCGAATGATGGAACAAGAAATACTTTCTTTTATAAATGGTGAATTATTTTTTTTAATAAATTTATAGATTATAATTGATGAAGGCTAAAAAAGTCCATAGAAAATTTAGCTAGTTATGGAGGAGAGGACAGGGTGCATTATTAAAGTTCATTTAAGGAAGAGTTATGTTTTCTTTCGTTTTAGATAAATATGGTATTAATAATATTTATTAGTGATATGTATGAGTATAAAAAGTACTTTCTTCTTTGAAGAAGTTTACAACTATGTATACAGTGGTCAAAATAAGTATTCGACATACCATTTATTTCTTATAATTTCGTTATAATTTATATATTTATTGAATTATTTCGAATAAAATGATGAATATTTATTTGAAATATATGTTTCGTTCCAGTTTTAGTAATATTTGCTCCCAAATGCACAGAACTTTAATGAGCGCTACCATTTTTTCAACAGTATACGAATTCAACATATTGTTTATTTTTTCATTTAGTATAACTATATTAATTTTCTTATGTTTTTTGTTGTTGGTTTTAATATTAGTATAACAATTACATGTTTTTTAAATAATTTTACATCATTTTATTGTGATTTTGTATAAATATAGACGCAAAAAAAAGAAGAAACTTCAGTTGAAGCCAAAAACTCCATATTTAATCATTTTTAGCAAAGAAAATCGGAAAATTAAATTGTAGAAAACACGGAAAAGCTAAGAAAAATGATCCACTATATTATAAAGCATGTAGACGAAAAACTTTTTACATTTTAAATTGGAATTATTAAAGCCACTGTATATAGTATTGGAGAAACTTAAAAAGTTTATGATTCTGTAAAGTCTTGAGAATATATATACATCTACATTTCGAGAGATAAGTCAATGAAACATCTTAAAAATTGCAAAACATCAGAAAAAACTGTTGGATAAATTTCTTTAAAAAATACGTAAACGAAGAATTTTTTAAATTTTAAAACATAAAAATTTCAGTCTCTGTAAGCAATATTCTATAGATCGGATACTTTTCTGAATCTGCGAAGTCTGAAGATTATAAACTTGTCATATTTTTTTATAAAATCTAAAACTTGAAAATTAGAATTTTTTGAAACCGGTCGAATTTTTTGAAACCGGCATCATCCAACTTCAAGCTGAAAAAACGTTAGTTAATCAATGATAAATTCTGCAAATGACAATTTCATAATCTATCAATTAAAATACTAAATAATAAACAGATGTATATTCTGACTAGTTTTGGCAACGAACAGTGAATCGGTAAAATAGTGCAGCTTAAAAACTGTAAAAGGATTGAAGCTAGTTAAAAAAATTTGACATCTGTTATCGAAATAGTGTTAAAAAATGAGCAAACTGTAATAAAATTTTAAATATTAACAAAAGTTCTTAAAAAATGTTATGAAAAAGTTGGTCAAAATATTTTTTTTTTAGAATTTGTAAGAGGATATAACAAGAAGTCGAAAAAGTTAATCAATCTAATCATTTTGTATGCAATATGAATGTCCTAGTCTAATTTTTAACAATATTTTATGTATAACTTATGTAAAAAAATTATAAAGCAAATGAGATTTTGCAAAATATAACAAAATGTTTATTTCATAGTTCTATATGAAAGCTTATTGTTGTGAAATCAGTTGAACAGGGTGTTTCATAAATAATTATTTTAGTAGTTTTTATTTGGTTTTTAATAAAAATTAATTGAAAATAGTTTTTGATTTGTATGGAAAAATTAGAAAAATGTTTATAGTTTTATAATCAAAAACCGAATGAGGCCAAAAACGACTAGTTTTTGTATGGTGTAAACGACATATTTAATATATCCTCAATAGACAGTCTTCAATTAATCATATTACAACCACTGTTGCCAACTTTTTTCCAAAAATATCGCTAAATTAGACTAAAAAATAGCTAAATTAAAAAAAGTAGCTACGGTAAAGTACGGTGATTGAAGTGTTATGGTTAAGGGGTATGTGACAGGGTCTGGAGTAGGTATTTTAGTATTTATAGATGGAATTATATAGACATTTTAAAATAGAATTTCCGACCGATTTATGTTTACCAGGATAATAACCCAAAGCATTCTGCCACAAACCTAAAGCTTAGCTTTCTCTATAACTGCACGAAAATAATAAAAACGCATTAGAATCACCCGATATCAATCTAAATGACATTTGTGGAGTTTTAATCAAAAAAAAAAAAAAAAAAAAAATAAAAATAGAAATGTCTGAATTTCAAGACTAAAAATAATATTAAATTAATATTGTAAGTGCAATGAAATAAAATTGATCCCGAATATAAAAAAATATTTGTCAAACCTATATCAAAAAGGGATTATAAAGTGAAAATAAAAAGCTACGTGTTATTAAAAAAATTGAATTTTTGTGATTTTGCGAAGCATAAAGTATGATGTCGAATACTTTTTTTCCTTGAATTTTAATGGCTTTTTAAATTTACTTTTATTTGTAATAACTTTAAAATTTATACAGAATTGAAATCTTTATGTTATAATAAACTTTAAACCATATTTTATTTAAAAGTTCTGATGAAATTGTATTATTTTTAAATTAAATTAGCATCGCTTATGTCGAATAGTTTTTTTTTTTTGGCTACTGTATGTTTTGTGTTACTAGTTAGGAATTTTCCGAAAAAGTTAAGAAAAAAATAAATTACTGAAATAATATATTGAAAAGCCCTTGCAGAGTAATGCAGAAAATATAGATTTCATATTACTAAGTAATACACAAGGTAACTAGATGTTATTTCCAACAAGTTTTGTCTGGGATAATTTACGCTTCAGAATATATTTTTGCTTTAAGAACTCTAGTTAAGAATATTATCTAGAAAAAATAATTTTCAGTTTTTGTGAGCAAAATAAGTGATTTTGATTCCTGTTTCCCTTTAGTTTTTAAGGAAAAAAGACTTGAGTTTTTTCGCTAAGAAAAATAATGATTGATTTGTGTGATTTTCATGGTTTGAATTTGATAAAAAAGAATATTATACATTTTAAAAAACTGTTTGTTGACTATAATAAAATTTAAAAAAAAAAAACTGACGATTCAGCAGCGACGCTTCAAGGGAAATAGTTTTGGACTCTCAAGAACTCATTAAAATGTTGAAAATATTTTATCCTTAACTCATAGTAACTTTCGAATTTTTGCATTTTATTATTTTTATAATTTTGTTATTTATTTATTTATTAGTAGTCTAATTTGGAATCGAATTTTCGTATAACTCTTTTCTTATTTATTAGCAAACTTACTTCATGTTTCATCTAGTAAGAAAAAAAAAAATAAATAAATAAATAAAAAAATAACAATTTGTTAAAAAGAATTGTCTGTGAATTAATTTTGTTCTTTTGCTTAGAGTAAAATTTTTAGTTTTTTTGCGCGTATTTGCCACCTGATTAGTTTTAATTTTTTTTTAATTTATTCCTTCTTTTTCATCTTTTGTTTTACAGAAATAAATTGAACACCCAAATTTTTAATCTTCATATTAATAATATCGAAATTTCAGTCAAATATGAACGAAGAGTAATATTTATGTGAGAAATAGTTCTCTAATATCTAGAAATTATTGTCGTACAATATCATTTCGATACCAAATTATTTGATGAATTTAGAAGATCTGATATGATATATGGGCTGTAGGGTAAAGTGTGATCCGATTTTATTTCTATCCAAGATATTGACTAGTATAAACATTTATATGACATTTTTTAAAATTTGGCGGCTAAATTGGCAAAATCTCACACTGTGCGCTCACACTATGCTTGACTGTAAAAAAGACAAGTAAAAATATTGCTTATTTTTGAAAAATTTCCAAAATTTGATTGCTGAAGCTACACAGCAAAAACTTCCATTGCCAAATAATGTGTTTTTATAACAACTCTACACTACTCTCTACACTACTTACACTTTAGCAACTTAACTCATTATTTTAAAACGGTGATGTCATTATAGGGAACTAGTTAATATATATGCTTTTAAATATGGTCTTAAATAGTTAATTACTCTAATATAAATAGATATAAATCTGCTCAATAGTTACATGTAATGCAGAGAAAAGTTAACTGTTGACACAAAATAACTTCTAGGTATTACAGACGGGATGTCGATGTTGGCATTGTGTTGAATAGTATGTCATTCGGTAACTATTTCTCGTTACCAAGTTTTTGTTGGGTATTTAAATGATTTTTGGAGAAATAAAAGACTGATATTTATTTTATACAATACATAAGAAACAATATTAAAAATATAATACTAACCTATAAACATTTGGAGTATATCTTCCAGGAAGAAATTTACGCAATATCTTCTTTTTATTATTTAAACGAAAATCATCAAAGCAATATTTTTCTAATATTGCATTTTTCATCAGTTTAAAGCAAATTAGGCAATAAATAATAAAAAATACATAAAATTTAAAATTTTTTATTATTTTTATCCGCAAAATATCGCCCTTTTTTAGTAAGGTGGATATCACCTTCGCAATAAATTGATGATATCCCATTGAGATCATCTGGAAGAAATTAATGCAATACTTTTATTTTTCAGTCACAATTTTTTTCAGTTGTGGAAAAATTGTTGAAAAATGAAAAAATATTGAAGAAATCTGTTTGTTTTTTAGTAAAAAATGGATATTTTATGTCATCGTTTCAGTTAAAGATTTCTTTATTAGATTATTTGAAGATTTACGTAGTGATAATTTTTCTATATATTAATTACATCTTCCAGAAGATTATCTGGCGATATCTTCTTTTTCACCTAGATGATTATTTAGCAATATTGCTCATTTTTCTTCCAGGCATATTGATTTCTTATTGATTAGATGTATCGCCTTTGACGCACAATCTCTCCCGATGGGGGAAACTTCCGCAATACGAATATGATTATTGCGGCAATAAAATTTTTCTTCTAAGCAATACGAATTCGAATCACTTTCTTATTATTTTGCTTGTAGGGAATATGTTTTTTTTGTGCAATTAAAAAAAGTCTTTTGAAATATTTATCGTTTTCATAAAATTTTAAAAAAGTGAAAGAATTGTATTATAATTTTGTAAAAAATAGCCATTTTTCATATATTAATTCCAGAGTACTGTTTTTAAACATTTTGCACGGTCAGATGAATTGAGATAGTCAAAAAATGTTTGCAGCTTATTATTTCAGGGTATATTAGAAGTTCCTAAATATTAAAAAAAAACTTTTCACTCATATACATCGAGACTGATTCCCGAAAAACGAAATAAAATCGAGACAAAAAATCAAAAAAATAAAAACTCAGGCATAAATGTATTTTTAACTGTAAAAAAATAACTTAGGTTTTTTCTTTATCTTGCTCAGTATTTTACAGAAATATAAAAATCTTTGAAATCGGATATAATATGTGGAAGATCGGTCTCGTGTGCACCATTAAGTACAAAATGGGTATAAGAATTAGTTTTGCGGTTAGACTTATATGGGACCTGTAGCAAATTTTTGCAATAAACGTAATTTTTATTTCTATAAAACATAGAATGTATGTACTAAAATAATCGCTTATAAACCGAAGATTTTGCAAAAATAAATTTTAATATATATATATATTTTTTTTTTCATAAGAGGATCAAAATTACGATTTTTTTTTACCCATTTTGACACAAAAATCGGAACTTTGTTTTTGGGCAAATACACTAACCTATTGATTTTCAATCGATGGTGCTCATTTATACGCATCGTCTGAATAATCTTAATACTTTTTTTTTTCTATTAACACAACTAAGCAAGTGATTTTGAGTCTAAAGGTATACTTTAAGGTGGGAGTCTGAATATTTTTTCTGTGCGTTACAAACATCAACACCAATGTACAAATTTACCTAGAGAAAACCTCTAAATTTTAAGCATTTTTGTACTGTTTAAGGCGCAGTTTTTTAAACCATTTTCTAACAATTGCATATTTTAGTTCTAAAAACATATTTTGACATATTTTTTACATAACAATTTTTTTTTGTTTTGCTATCTGTAATAAAGTTGTTTTTATATGAAAATTCTCTTATATATATCATTAATTTTGGTACAATCAGAAGGATTTTAATTTTAAGAACATCTTTAGCATATTTTTGTTCATGTAAATAACCATTTATATGGTTACTCACCATGCGCTTTAATACTCTTAAACATATGGCAACTTTCCACACCATAAAGTTGGCAACGCTATAAGAAATGTTATTTTGGCAAAATAAACAACAAAACTACCCTTAATTTTTTAAAAACAAAAACAACACACCAAAAATGCATACACTCAGAGAGAGACTCTTCATATTCTTGCCATCATCTCACAAGACATGCGCACAAAAAATGTACCCTTTGGTAAATATGTGGGGGCTGAACTAAAGGGAGAGGAAACTATTTGGTTTTCAAATGTAATCAAGGGTGGCATAAATGTTTTTTTTTTATATAAACAGGTTTTTGTTTTCTTTTTTCATTTTAAATATAAAAGAGAGTATAAAAATTGCCAAAGTGGCACGCACCCAAAATTAAACCAACATTTTTTTTATTGCAGTTGTAGTTCTCGTATTAAAGCAAATTGTCACTTCCTTAAATGGTTAGTGTGTATTTTTTTTTAGTAAATAAAATTAAATACTATATATTATCAAATTTTAATATATCTATATAAAAATATAATGCTTGTTAACAGAAAATATATAGAAACAATAGAAGTTTCTTATAAAAAAGTCTCAGTGTTTTGCTAAATATTTCACAAAAAAAAAAAAAAAAAAATTAAAGTAATTAAAATAAGAATGAAATCTAAAGTAAAAAATATATAAAGTTACAGAAAATCTTTATAAAACACAGCATCCTTTACAAAAAAAGAAAAAAAGCAAATAAAAAATAAAGTGTGCCATATTAAAAATCAATACTTCCAAGGACTTTTTAACTTAGAAAAAAATTAAAATATGTTTTTTTTTCGTTGAAAGAAATCTTCAAAATTGATGTGTACATAAAATAAGAAAAATTAAATAATTAAAAAATTTAAGTTTCCTTCCTTAAGTGTTAAGGAAACTTTTTTGGAACTTCCTAAGTGCATATTTATTGTGCTTTTTTTTTAAATATTTATGTATTGGTCGCCATATTGGACCAGTTGTTTTGTCTATTGTTGGGGAGAAAGAAAACACACCCTTATGTTTGTTGTTGTTTGTTATTGTCTTCGTCATCGTCATAATCATCATCGTTTTGCCGGTCTATTGCATTTTAGTAATTGATTTTTATTTTACACATGTTCCCTTAAATTGTACATGTATTCTGATTTTGTGTTTGAAATTAAGGTACAAGATTTTAATAGGTGTAATATTTTCCTCTAGGGTCATGTGTATGATTTATTGGTTTGGGTGGAGTATATATGTACATATATGTATGTAAATAGCACATTTCTAGAATTTCTGTAAGATATTTTTCTGCATCTTTTGGGGTTAATTAAGGGTTAGGTTTAGGAGTTAAGAAATCAAAAAGGAACATAAATAGGTCTGAGAAAATTTAGAGAAAATAGCAATAAAATAATAAAAATTAATCGCATATTTTTAAAAACGTATACCGTAAAAGTAAGGATTTAATTGAGTTCTAGTTTTATATATTTTGATCTTAAAAGATAATTTGTGCATATTTTATTCCGAAGAATATAAAATAAATTCTGTTCTGTTTTTTTTTTCATTTTTATTCGCAATTTTCCCTAGAGTCTTAATAATTTTCACCATTTTATTATGATCTTTCATTAAGATTAACTTAGTTACAAAATACCGATCTATGCACACCGATTTTTTATTTGTTTTAAGAAGAGAAAAATCGGTTAAAGGAAAAGTTATTAGTGCCCTATTAACAAATGGCATTAATATTTTTATATCATAGTTTTATATATCATCAATTTTAAATGATATTTGATATAATATTTTTGTATATACAAGGTTTTTATAGGCGAAAAGGTATAGTGTTTCTATGCATATAATTTTAATCGTTAATTCAAAGTTAATTCAAAGTTATTCCTTTTCATGAAATTGTTTATATTAATTAAATTCTTAATTGAATTTGCCCCAATCACGAAAATGATAATATTAATTAACTGAGAATAATTAATTTTGGTTTAAATTTCAATTAATTTTTTAATTTAATTAATTAAAATTATGATTGAATGTTTGCCTAAAATCAACCAAAAATTTTATTAATTAAATTCTACAGTTAATTAAATCCCTTCATCAATAAAAACGCATTAATTTTATTATAGGTATTTATTAAATTATTAAAAATATTCCAATAATGCAATTCAAGTAAAATTAAGCAAAGTAGAAGTAGAAGAAGTAAATATTAAAACTCCAAATTTGATTGGGAGAAAAGAAATTTGGTATATAGTTTCATCTTGGCGTCTTATACATCTTGTTAAAATCAGGTATAAATAAGATTGTTGAAACTTTTGAACTCGTTCTAATAAAGATTTATATGTGCCTTTACAACTTAGGATGAGATGCCAATAAAAACATTAAAAATATGACACATATCTGAACAGTATATCAGAAACAATCAATATATATGAACTGATCTTTTACATTTAAAATAAGTATTCACCAAATAATTATATATTAAACGCGTCTCCAAAAACTGTGCAAATCCTAACAACATGTTTATATTTCGTATTACAATTATTAATTATGATATAACCCAGCAAAAACTTTTTGGTTTTCGGTAATGGCAACTACTTATTAAAGTAGTTTCTTGGTAATGAGACGTCATTATTATTTGCCTACTCTGTATTACATTAATAAGTACTCAATAATATAATAGCACAGTAATACTGCAATCACGTGGACGAGTTGGCTAGAGCGCCGGATTAACAACCAGAAGGTTGTTGGTTCAACCCCATTTTGAAGCTGTTAGTTTTTTATAACAAAATGTTTAAAAAGATATTTTAAACTGAATAGAGTTTTTGTCGATTATGATGCTATGTGCGAGATGGTGTACTGATTAAGACGTTAGTCAGTAAAAACGAATGGTTAGTGTGTATCCAAGTTCGAGTCTCACTGACGGCAAAATTTTTTTGTTTTTTTTTATTTTTGTTTTCGTTTAGGTACATATTTTTGAGTACCTCTGGAGTCAACAAATAACTACATGAATTTGTGGACAACTCGAACAAAAATAACTAGTTATTCAGGCAAAAAATAAGTAGTTTATTTTTGTTTCCAATTATACCTGCTAGCTTACCAGGAAAGCAAAGTTTTTGCTGGGAATGAGTCTAAATAGTTCAGAAGGGTTGAATATTGAAAATTGATTAGAAAGTTAATTACATTAATTAATAATATAATTAAATTGCAATATAAAATGAAATAATCATTTTGTTAAAAAATATTTTTTTTTCTGTGTATTAACACAATTTATACAATTTGTCATAAATTAGTTAGAATATATTTTTAATATTTTGGGCTTAAGAGCTTATTTATGATTAGTTTTCAATTAAGAGCATATTCAATTTATTTTGCAATATATTTATATTTTTTTAACAGCATATTTTGCATATTTTATTCTTTGTAATATATTAAGTAAAATTTATTAGAATGCTGCAATATTTTTACAGACGAGGAACGCCACAGTGGGAAATTTTTGTTATTTTCTGAGCATAAGTTAGTAACTTTTAATATTTAATAATTTTGCACCAATTATCTTGAGAATATTTTAGATGAAAATTAGAAAATTATTTGGAAAACTATATTTGAACTTGAAATTTATTTTTATTTGATTACACAATTTTAAATTATATTAAAAATTTGTGGCATTTAGAGGATTGTGGGATTACTATAAATACTTTAATTGATTTAAACCATTAGCACTCAGAAACTAATCATGATGAAAATTTACATAGCTATTACATTTGTAATAGTGAATCACATATATGTATGTTTGTTGTGTTATTTTCAACCATTTTGGTGGTATAAATACGTCCGTGTCCGCATGTCCGGCTATGTCCGCAGTATAAAATTTGCGAATATCTGTTGAATTTTTTTTTATTTCGAATATACTACATTTAGCGAATATTTTGAGGTAGTTATGTTGGTTGGAATTTTGCAATATTTTTACACAATTTTTCATGATACGCTAACATTAGAGTAAATTAAAAATTTTGTAATATTTCAAAAATTTTCAAAAAATAAATATGATCAGCTCGTATTTTACCCTTTCTGAAGAATTCGAGGAAGGAAAACAAAATGATTTTATTAAATTGGGGAGGAGAATTTTTTCCCTCCCCCTGGATTCGTGCCCTGGTGAGAGAGATATTTTCAGTAGCAGAAATATTTTTTTCTTGCTTTTCAATTTTTTCAATGCGCACTTTATAGCCTGTTTATTGCCTCAACCAGTTAGATTTTTAATGGGTATTTGGTACTTTTAAACAAATTTGCAGAATCAGTAATATGAGCGATATTAGAGAATTTAGCAACATCAGTGTTGAGATTATAGAAGTGGTCGTTAACCAGCATTCGGTTCGAAGGACCAAAGCAGAGCTTATGAACTTTATATATTTAAACAAAATGAAATACATATTTTTTGCGGTGCAGCAAAAATAAACAAAAGTAATTTTTAAGGAAGTTGTATTCTACTACTTCCAAAATTTCAGCAAGTGTAAGGTTTCTTGTGCTTAAGAAGTTATATGAAGATCATCCAAAGAGGTTATTAAAAAGTGATTCAGATAAATTTCTCTGATATAAAACGTTGAGAATTTACAAATACTTGTTATTTAATAACTTTTTTAATCTAATGAAAAATATTGTTATACATATTTTCGTTTTTTTAATAAAAAATATTTGATTTATACAAAAATTAAAAGTAATTTCCTTGAATTGATAAAAAAGTACATAAAAAATCAATTTTACATGACATCGTGAACATGACTTCCTACTCAATGAATAGGAATCAAAAAGGAGAACATCTTTCTATGATAAGCCTGTGTTAAATCTGGTTCACAAGTTCAGAATCTTATTGACTTTTCTGCCCTGTACGCAGTCGAAATACACAGAAAGTATTAATTTTTAATGTATTCCAATGTAAAGTGTAGGGAACTGTTATGAGATAAATGTGTTATAAAATCACATGTTATCATAGGCCTATAATTTTCTTTAACTAAACATAATTTATTAAAAAGATTGAAAATTTTCAAGAAGCCAAAAGAGTTGAATGAAAAATAATCATTAAAAAAACGTGGCTAAATAATTTGAAATATTTAACAGATGCTAATGACTGATTTAAAAGAATTGTTGTTATTAATGCTGATATTTAGAATTACAACCACAGATGCTGATTGATTAAATGCATGTGAATAAACAAAAAAAAAAACACAAAGTGCCACACACCCATTTGAACACATATCTACAAATGTGTTAAAAAGTTGTTGTGAATGGGTTGGTCATGCAATCAATGTTTGTGTTTTTTTTTTTCTTTTTGTAAACAACAAATGGCAGATAATAGAAATATTTAGACAAACATTGACAAATAGAAATGCGTTTTGCTGTTAGCAGCGGTTTCCGAAAGCTTTTTTAAATTCTGTAGTTTATTGTTAATATTGTAATAATTAACGCTTAAAAGCTGTACGCACTTTAAAATTACACACATTTCGAAAATGATTGTTTACTTAAGCTGCTGCTGAATTTGTTGAGAAGTTTGTGCTAAATTTGAATTAGAATGAATTGTTGTTATGAGAGAGAGCCTTTTGTAGTAGAGGGGAATGTAAGTGAAGCAAGAAATAAGAATTTTTTTAGAACTTTGTTCTGATATTAGGAACGTTTGTTAAAGTTGATTTTTAAAATGAAAGACTTTCCAAAAAATCATTGGGATTTTCGGGTAGTAAAACCATTAGTTGGAAGGTTTTGCGACATCTTTCAGTCAATAAAAGTAGTGTTTTAAAGTTGTCAGTTTTTAGCACAGTGTGTGCCTGATGTTAGGGCAACTTCTCCTGTTTCTATATTTTACATGTAAAAAGAGGGTTAGTTAAAACAGTGTAAGAGGGGTTTTAATTTTATATTTTGTATATTAAGTTGTATGTCATGCATGGATTTCAGTGTCAATATATCAATTACATGAAGCAAGTGATAATTTAAAATACAGATATTCCTAACTAAACAGTTTTTAATTTAGAACTAAAAAATTTTAATAAAATAATAAATACTGTGTACACTGAACAGACAGACAATTACGTCATCATAATAGATATTAAAAAACAAAAAGGTTTTAATAAATTAAAATTTATGTTTTTTCGATAACCTTGAGAATGTCGCCAACAAAAATTTGGACAAGGGTCATTTAACATTATAAAAAGCATATTTGTCATAAAATCTAAAAAAAAAAATAATATAAATTCATTCTTTATTAACAGTTTTAGAAGCGCTGCCTCTGTTTCAACTACTTTAGTAAGTGTAATACTTTTTTATT
This sequence comes from Protocalliphora azurea, assembly GCA_932274085.1. Taxonomy (NCBI): domain Eukaryota; kingdom Metazoa; phylum Arthropoda; class Insecta; order Diptera; family Calliphoridae; genus Protocalliphora; species Protocalliphora azurea. The sequence continues at coordinate 123,888,594 of OW026523.1, read as the reverse complement.
TATTTTAATTAAAAAAAGAATTAAAACAACTATAAAAAATGTAACAATAAAACTAATATAGCTACTCATATAACAGTTTTATTTACAACTATTTATAAACAAATTTTAAACAATAGTCATGGTAGTATAATGGTGACCAAACACTACGTCTTTACCACTAAATACGTCTGTTAGTTTGGACACAATTCTTTTTATTTATTTCGCATTTTCCTATTATTATATGATAGTAATTTAATATTTAGTGGAAATGGATGACACTTGTATATAAACTCTTTTCATTGTATAAACATTTAAGCCGTATATGTAGTTGAAGCACTTATTTGCACTTAAAGTACAAATATGGATGTTACTTTTTGGGATGTCTGCGACATCAAAGCACATTTTAACGTCATCAACAAAGTGTACATTATCTTTGTTTGTTTGTAGAGAAGTAACCAAGAAGGAGAGTCCGTCACAGAGGAGTAATTGTTTTGAGCTTACATGAGTATGCAACCAACTTGTTCGGAATGTTACGAAAACGTTTTTTAAAATACAATATAGCTTTTTTATCTGTTTAAATATACGACCAGTTTTTGGTTAAAGAAATACTATTTTAGTTGATCAAGAACGAATATGTAGGGGGTATTAAATGATTAGGAAGATATTTACGTAAATTAAAATCCCATAGATTTAAATGATTTTTCTGGGACCTCCGAAGTAAAAAAAATAAGAATGTAGAATAACACTTTTGATTGTATTCAATTGATATGCTTAAATAAGTTTATATGAAAGAATATTTCATCATAATTTTTTGGCAACAATATGTGTTCTATAATCGCTCTTGAAAGTCTTATTATTGAAAACAAAGTCAGCTTTTAGCCGCAGCCTGTCCTTTAATAAGTTATAAAAAAGGATCATTAGTTTCTGGGGCCAAGAACATACATATGAATAATAGGATGATGTTGTCAGAGTTAGCACTACGTCAGGGGTTTCAAAAGAGATGGATAGCAATGATTTTTGAAACCTCATACTCAGATTTCGGCAAAAGACTGAAGAATTTATGGTTGCAATTTTACCTGGCAATAGTAGCCTAATCTGACTCTGGTAGCATTTTTAAGGACATCTGCAATTATTTTGCAGTGTCTAAAAGGAGAAAAATCTTTTTAGGATCTGCTGGTTTTGATTGACTGTTTGACCTATTGAACTTTGAGTTTAAACGCATTATATCCTGGACTAGTAATTATTCTACCTACGAAAAAAGGTTTACAAATTTTGCACGTACTTCTAGCGCGTGAGATCTTAAACCCAACGGAAGTGGAGTAGTATAATTGATTGATAAAGTAGTTTTGGAACCAACTTTGCAGAACCAGAAATTTTAGTAGAATAAGGACCGAATTAGTACTAATACTGAATTAGAACTGAACTGGGACTGAACTAGGACTAATTTAAAACTAAACTTGAACTGAACCGAATTATTATTATTTTTTTTCAAGATTTTAATACAGGTTTAGCTTCCATCGAAAGTCTTGATTTAATCTAAATTAGAACTGAACTTGAACTGAATTATTTTTTTATGATTTTAATAAAGGTTTAGCTTCCATCGAAAGTCTTGATTTAACCTTAAATGATTTTTCATCTTATTTGGATTGCACCTTTCGCAATGATATTTCTCCGTCTTTAGCGAAATGTTCACCCAAAGTATCTGTGTCGTAAATTAATATTAACAATTTGATTTAATTTGAACTACCTCATTTTGTTACGTAGGGTATTCACTTAAAACATACAAAATGTTTCATGGTGAACAACTTTGAAAAAAGGGTGGTTGCTTGTTAACTTAATGCTGTTGTTTAACTGAACTCGACTAAAACTGCAAAAAGCTGGCCAAATGAGTTACTAGATGGCCATTAAGCCTTTTTTACGTAAAAATGCATGCGTTTTGATTGTTTACTTTTTGTGTGTTAACGTATAAGCATATTGTTGTTTTTGGATTAAATATATATTTATTATTTTTATTTTTTAAATACTCAAGTCAGTGAGTAAAATGTTTTATGGAGAATCACATGAATGTTTATATTTAAACATACATACTTACATATATATATCAATTTATAGAGGAGACGACTAATACGGTTTATTATTATTTTTGTTGTTGTCTCCACCACTGTCACCGTTAAACAAGTGAGAGTATTGGTAATAATATATGCATGTATTAAGATGATTGTATATGTTTTACTTTTAGGTTTTTTATACTTATTTATTACAAAAACAAAATGAGAGTACTAAATAGTACTTAAGTATTTTTTTAAACAAATGTATGTTGTATTTGTGCAGTGAGGGTTGTGTAGAATTCTACAATACGGAGAGTATTCAGCATTTTATTTTTTGTTACTTAGTACAAGTACAAATAAAAATGTATTTTAATATCAAGAAGAGGGTTCCAAAGTTCCAACTTAAATAAAAGATATTTAGTTTTTTGCTATAAATCGTACGCGGCAGCAACTTAAGTAAACAAAAAATAAAAAAAAAAAAAAAGACTTAAGGATATAAGTATGTAATTTACGTTAATTGGGGTTGTGATTTTGTAAACAGAAAAAATAATAATAAAAGAATATTTGCTCAAATACATATTGTAAAACAAATTTGCCAAAAAAGCAAAATTAAAATATAATGACAAGTGTTTTTTATTATATGAGTGTGTATTAGTTTTGGTGTCTGCTAAAAAAAATATTTTCAATAATCAGCTGTTTATCTAAATACGTTCGGCAACAATTAAAATTAGTTAATCAAGTGTGATTTTTTTAACGAGGGCATAATAAAAAGTACTTTTAATGCAAAAAAAAAGAAAAAGCAAACTAAGTTTCCTTTAATATCCTTGCCTAATATTTTTAAAATTTGTATGTTTTTAATGTCAACATTCTTCGCATTTTTAATATAAATGGATAATATAATTAGTGGATTTAAATTCGCGTATTAAGTATTTTGGCTGATGCTACTTGCCAGCGACTAATATATTTTTTAATTTAAATAAACTTTTTCGGTTTACCCTCCTATTTTACATATAGACGTATATAATTTGCAACTTTGCAATATCAAATAACCATAATTATTTAATTAAATTTTTTGCATTTTCCCCCCACAAAAACTCATAAAACAAAATTAATCATAAATTTGATTATGTTTTAACTATTCACAAGATTATGTTTCAAAGATATGATTTGTTATTTTTTTCTGTTTTAAGAAATTTTCCATTAACAAAAATTTGAAAAAAGCCTCTAAAAATTAGTTTTCGCAACGTGACTTTTAAATAAAAAAACGTGATTGAAATCTTTTATGTTTTTTTCTCTTAATATTTTGCCGTTATTAACTTTTGTTTAATTAATAGTTTAATATTTTTAATGTTGCCAAATTTATAATTTCAATTTGACAACATTTTATAGTTCAAAGTTACAGCAACAAAACGAAAAAAAAAAACTCTTTTGTGTTTTAATTTTATGATTTTTGTCAATTTAGTTTATTTATGTTTTTCTCTTATTTGTTGTTACAAGATCATTTTAACTTAAGGAAAAATCTAAAATAACTTAACTTAAAACGACTTGTTTCTTTATTGTTGTATTTTTTTATGACAACTAACTGGTTTTGTCTACTTGTCTACAGTGTGTAACAGGTAGTTATCATACACTTGTTAAGGAAATTTGTTTTATGTTATAAGTTACATTTTAACATTTTTATGCCTTATTTGTTTCAAGGAAGTGTTTGTATAGTTAATGTTTTTAAATACGTAATGATATAAAATATAAATAATAAATGGAAGTTTAACTTTAAAGAATGTTTAATTTTGAAAAATTGGTACTAAAAATTTTAAATAAAAAAAAAAAAAAAATCATTAATGAGTTGAGATTTTATAAAAATTGTCTTTCACTATTCTTTGGTTGAAAATCCCAGCGAAAACTTTGCTTTACTGGTAAGCTAGCAGGTATAATTGGAAACAAAAATAAATTACTTATTTTTTGCCTGAATAACTAGTTATTTTTGTTCGACTTGTCCACAAATTCTTGTAGTTATTTTTTGACTCTATGGATACTCAAAAATATGTACCTAAACGAAAACAAAAAAAAAAAAAAAAAAAAAAAAAAAATTTTGCCGTCAGTGAGACTTGAACTTGGACACACACTAACCATTCGTTTTTACTGACTAACGTCTTACTCAGTACTCCATCTCGCACATAGCATCCTAAGCGACGAAAACTCTATTTAGTTTAAAATATCTTTTTAGACATTTTGTTATAAAAAACTAACAGCTTCAGAATAGGGTTGAACCAACAACCTTCTGGTTGTTAATCCGGCGCTCTAGCCAACTCATCCACGTGATTGGAGTATTACTGCGCTATTATACAATTGAGTACTTATTAATGTAATACAGAGTAGGCAAATAATAATGACGCCTCATTACCAAGAAACTACTTTAATAAGTAGTTGTTATTACCATCTCTCACATAGCATCCTAAGCGGCGAAAACTCTATTTAGTTTAAAATATCTTTTTAGACATTTTGTTATAAAAAACTAACAGCTTCAGAATGGGGTGGAACCAACAACCTTCTGGTTGTTAATCCGGCGCTCTAGCCAACTCATCCACGTGATTGCAGAATTACTGAGCTATAATACTATTGAGTACTTATTTATGTAATACAGAGTAGTCAAATAATAATGACGCCTCATTACCGAGAAACTACTTTAATAAGTAGTTGCCATTACCGAAAACTAAAAAGATTTTGCTGGGATGTCATTTAAAATTTATTTTCGTGTTTTGATGAAAAATTTTAATTTGGTGATAATTTAATTTTCTTTTTTTTTGGAGAACTAACGTTGAACTGAACTAGAGATGAAGTAGAACCGTAGTAGAACTGGAACTGAACTAGAATTAAAGTAAAACTAGAACTGAGCTAGAACTAAACTAGAAGTGAACTAGAACTGAAATAGAACTTAACTAGAAATGAACTAGAGATAAAACTAAACTTGTACTGAACTAGAACTGAATTAGTACTGAACTAGAACAGAACTTGAATTGAACTGGAACTGAACTATAACTTTTGCTTATAATTTTTTATTTAGTCCGAAAAAATAAGCGTTTCACCAGAACTTAACAAGAACTGAACTTGAACTGAACTAGAACTGAACTAGAACAGAACTAGAACTGAACTAAAACTGAACTAGAGCAACAGTAGAACTGATCTAGAACTGAACTAGAAATAGAACTGAAGTATAAATTTTTTTATAATTTTTTATTTAGTCCGAGAAAATAAGGGTTGCACCTGAACTAGAATTGAATCAGAAGTGAACCAGAAATGAACTAGAACTGAACTTGAACTGAAATAGAATTAAACTAGAACTGAGCTAGAACTGAACTAGAACTGCAGTTAAAATGATTTAGAACTGAACTAGAACTGAAGTAGAGTTGAACTAGAACTGAACTAGAATTGAACTAGATTTGAACTAGAACTTTTTTATAATTTTTTATTTAGTCCGAGAAAATAAGGGTTTCACCTGAACTGAACTAGAATTGAACCAGAACTGAACTAGAACTGAACTAGAACTTTTTTTATAATTTTTTATTTAGTCCGAGAAAATAAGGGTTTCATCTGAACTGAACTAGAACTGAAGCAGAAATGAACTAGAACTGAACTTGAACTGAACTAGAACTAAACTAGAACTGAGCTAGAATCGAACTAGAACTGCAGTTAAACTGATCTAGAACTGAACTAGAACTGAACTAGAGCTGAACTAGAGCTGAACTAGAACTGAACTAGAATTGAACTAGATCTGAACTAGAACTTTTTTATAATTTTTTATTTAGTCCGAGAAAATAAGGGTTTCATCTGAACTGAACTAAAACTGAACTTGAACTGAACTAGAACTAAACTAGAACTAAGCTAGAACTGAACTAGAACTGCGGTAGAACTGATCTAGAACTAATCTAGAACTGAACTAAAACTGAATTTGAATTGAAGGGAAGTAGAAGCAATCAAGGAATAGAAGGTATTAAATTTCCATACAGAGTGACTAAGTTATGCAGTAAAAATGAACAAATTGAGAGAAGATTGTTACAAAATCGAATCGTTTGAATTATGTAGAAGTTCTTTTAAGTAAGAAATTGTGTAAGGTGAACAATATAACCCGAAGAAACTCTTCAGAAGTTTCATTTGAAGAATTTCGTGCTGCTATCGTAATAAACTGAAATAAAATTACCTTTAGAATTTTCTTATTTTCTTATTCTTCTTGTTTATTACTTTTTCATATGATAAAATTTCAATTATTTACCATAACTCTTTTATACATATGTACTTAAAAAAATGTTTCCGATGACTCAACATTTGCCATAAATATTTGTCTTGGTTTGGTTGTCTATTACTATGATTTTTTTAAATTTTATTTCTTTTTTTTTCTACGTTAAAACATCAATAAATGCTAGTCACACTTGTTAAAGAAATAATAAAAAAATGTTTATTTTAAAATTGGAAATATTCAATGAAATTCTTTTCATGTCCATAATAATGGTCGGCCTGTTTGTTTATTTATTTGTATTGTTTGTATACGATTAAATGGCTTTCTTTTTTTTATTGTTTAAGGGAGTTGAGGTAGTTAGTCTGTCTGTCCATCAGTCCTGAACATAAGTAAATCTACAATGCATATTTTATGAGTATGGAATTAACAATTTTTTCTTTTGGATTTTCTGCTTTTTTGGGAGGAAACTTTAATTTTTGGAGCTTCACCATGTTATTGTTAATTAATGATGATGATAGAATTTGTGAGGCCTCAATTTTATGTATAGGAATGTGTTCACACTAGACTGTTTATATACATTAATTAATATACATAATTGTAAATTATTGCTTAAATAAGTCAGTGAGTATTTTAAAAACCTATATATTACCTGGATCTATATTACTTAGGGCATAATAAAAAGCTTAGACAGTTTAGACTTATTAAAAATGTTTAATATTTTATTCAGGTCGTTTTATATTTTAAAGAAATTTCAAGTGTAACTTATGTAGGTTTATGAAGTCATTGTTATTTTTATTTTTAAACAACAAACACTTCTTTATGACTTTAACAAGATTAATTCATTGAATTGTTGTGTAACAAAGAAAAAACTTCATTCAAAAAGAGATTTTTCTAAATTCTTCCGGATTTGCTTGTTGTGATCTATCTGAACAAAAACCGGCTTTAATATTGTTTTCTTTTTTTATAAATTTACTTTTGGAGATTTTACGTGTCGCTAAAGATATTTTTGTTAAGTTGATATATTGATAAAAAATAAAAATAAATCCATATTTATATTTATCTGGTTTCATTTAAGCTTCTCTGCATGAATGAATCACAGCTACAATTCTATAGAGAAAGACAAAAATATTTCTCTAATTTGAAGAGATAAATTAGTTGAATAAAAAATCGTAGAACCGCAAAAACATAAAAATAAATAATAAAATTTGTTATATAATTAGAAGAGAGTAATAAATTAAGTTATTTAATATACGCAGAGGAAAAACATGATTAAAGCATTATCAATGCAACAATATTATGTTCTCATTGTTAATATTTTTGAATTTTAATAACTCTATGTTCATGATAACAATATTTTTGTTTAAATTTTGTCATTTAATGTTTACACTAAATAAATTAATTATATTTTTTTAAATATTTTTAACAGAAACAAAATTTTATTAATATGAAAAATATCACTACTTCTACAAGCATTAAATATTTGCAGTAATTTTCCTTGTTCTTAAACCATATTCCATTTTTAAACCATATTAATATTATTATTCCCATATGTTTCAAATAAATATAATATTTATACTTTTCACTAACTTAGTGAAAAAATTCATAAATTGTTTGTTTTCCAATTACACTGTAATTCTCATTTAGTTTATATATAAATAAATATAAATAGTTTATATATAAATAAATATAAGGTTTTGTTATACTCGGTGTGATTCAAGCAATATAACTACCATTAAATGGTTTAGTTAAATAAAAAACATATCTTGCATTTGAATCACATATGGTGGTACAAATGAATATAATTAGTTATTTCTTTTTTTTTTGCTTTTTTCTTTATTATTTTCAATAAAAGATTTATAAAAAGAATTTTTTATTAATGAGTTTTATTTTAATATATGATAAGATGGAATAAAAATATGACCAAATTAAATAATATGATAAGATTGGAAAACTATATAATAACATGGGATAATAATATGATAAAATGGAATTGTAATAAAAGAAAATAAAAACCATAATTTGATGGAATATGATGATGATGATGTAATAAGATTGTTCGATTATATATATAATTAATGTGAAAAAACAAACCATAAAATCCGACTCAATATGACAAAATGAATCATAATAAATATAATTTATAATTATTTCTATTTTTCGCTCTGATCATATATGCCATCATAATATGTTGCTCTTAGATTATGGTCACTACAACTATATTTTTTCTCTGCGTGCAGGGAGGTTTAGTATAAAATTATATTGATTTCATTTGTTATTAAAAAATATTGCTAATTCATAAAATAAACTAACAAATGAATAGTGACACAAATTACATAGTTATTTTATTTTTTAAATTATTGCCAAAAATATTGCAGCTATAAACTAAAAAAATAAATAAGTCAATATGTACTAAACATTTTTATAAAATTTTTTATAAATATTTAATTTAGTACATAAAATGTTTAAAGTTTTGTTATGATACAGGTTTTTTACACTTGTTGGATTGTAATATTTAGCCTTCTGTGAAAAGAATTTTTATTTAATATTTGTTTAATTAAAAGTATGCAAAAATATAAATATTACCTTTTTTTAATTGCCATGACTAAGAAAAGCTATAAAATAAACTTGTCACTGAATATAATAGTTAAAAAGTAAATAAAAAATTATTTAATAAATAAAATAAATTTATTAATAATATATACACATGATAAGAAACTAGTTAAAGTTTAGTAATTAATGGAATTTTTTTTACAAAACCTTTTTATTAATAAATTGTTGAAATACGTCATTAACTTGGAGAAAATCTTTTATATTTTTTTTATAAAATTGATAATAAATAAAAATTTCTAATTATCAACTAGGTAATGTTTGATTTTTTTGAGTCACGTTTAATTCAAATTTTAGATAAAAATTTGTACGGTTAATTTTAAAACTTAATATAAGATCTGTTTTATTAAATTATGCGAAACAGAGTTGCTGTTTGCTAAAACTGAATGAGAAAAATTATTTTAATATTTTATAATCAGGGCAACTAAAAATATGCTAAAAAATGTCTTATACGCATAAAACATGCCGTTAAAATTAAAAAATATGCTTTTAAAATATTCTTTTTTCTGGCTTAATTTTAAATTATCTAAAATTCATGCTATACTTAACTTAATTGTTATTAGCATTTGCTAAAAAATATTTTCTTTTTGTATTTAAAAACATTATAAACTTAAAACTTTATATCAGGAAATTACAAAATTTCTATCAATTTATAAGACGAAAATTACGTATGTGACAGTAAAAAGAAAATTTCTCTAATGGTAAATTATGTAAAAAATTCTATTGAGTGCAAAATTTTTCTTTTAAGTGCAAAATATGAAAAATTACGCTCTTGAGTATAAAATATACCATTCAAATTTCTAAAATGTGCTCTAAAATAAGGATTTTCTATAAAAATGTGACAAAATATGCTGCTAAGCTCAAAATATTCAAAAATATGCTGTTAAGACTAAAATATGCAAAAATATGTTATAACAAATGTCAAATGCTAAAATTCTTAAAATTGTCTGATAGGGATAAAATAATTAACGGTTTGGTTCATTTGATGTTCGGGAGAAAATATGATTTTACATATTTCTGGTTGCATTGTTTATAATTTTATCTTTTTATAGTAACACTAAATGAATTTCTATACTAGTTCAATGTAATTTTTGTTTTTGTTACATAAAATATTTGCTTAGGATTCTAATAAAAACATTTAATTCGTAGGTCACTATAAAGACATTGAAAAGCATAGAATACAACTAGAAGTTTATGTTTATGTTTATTTTCAAAAAAAAAAAAAAAAATCTCATTTTTTTCAAAACACAAAAACAAAATATATGTGACCACAAGTATTTGGTTGTTGCATGAATTATGTTTTTTTTAAATTAAATCAGGTTTTTCTCTCACAGAAATATCTAGTTATTAATCTATGTTGAAAAATATTTTGAATACATTTGCTCTTTTATGTGTTCAGTAATTTCCTAGCGTTAAAATTTAAAACTTTAAGAACTTGGCATTAGTAGTCTGCTTTGTATTCGTTCTTGGAACTTTTTTTACGTCATAAATAATTTTTCTCTTAGTCGTTAGATTATGGTTGTGCTTTGTGATCAGTCTGGAACCTTTTTGCGTTTTTTTTCCCACATTTGTGTCTGCATAAGACAATCGCTTTAAAAAAGAATTAGTACAGAAACGATACACATTGAAGAGGAAAACTATTTAAAAAAATTATAAAAATTCATCTTCTGTTCCCTACCAACTATTGAAAATCACGGGTTCAGTACATTAAAAAAAAAAAAAAAATTGTCGAATTTTCTTTGGACATAGGTGTGAAAAAAGATTAGTAATTAAAAAAAATCGTAGTGTTAAAAAAAAGAAATATTTTATAATTTCCTTTTCAGTCCAGGAGTGACCAAATTGCCATATTTTTTGGAAAAAAGATAAAAATTTTATTTATAAAAAAAACACCAAAATGTTAGTGCAATTTCTTTAAAATTATAACCAGCTAAAAATTATAATTTTTTTAAAACCTATTGAGAAAAAACTCGAAACTAGGCCCATGATACTCAATCGTTGGTACATAGTTAACTACATAAAAAATTTATTTATTTTTTTATTATTTTCCCGGTATTTAGCGCATCGCTTGAGTGGCCTTCATGCAACAGAATCACGTATAAATATTTTTCTATATGAATTTAGACCAGTAATGTCAGATAGAGGAAATCTTCTCTTCTTGAGAGAATTTTTTTTTTACAAAATTTTAAGCAAAGGGAAAAAGTTAGGGACTTTAAATTTTTGTTGAAATAAAGGCAATTTTTGTAATGTTTAATATTTTGCTCCAAAACAGCAACAAATTATAAGTAAATGTAAAAAAATCCGAACTAATTTAGTATTACAACTGTATTTTAGATAAATGATTTATAATTGAATATATATAGCATTATAATCTTTTTTTATATTCCTCACCATAAATAGTAACGAAATATATATGAATTTTTCCTTTTTAATTTTTACAATATATATCTGAAACCACGTGAAATAAATATTCTGAGTAGTTACAGAAAATAATAACATACAACCTTAAAAAATTTTTACGAAAATTTGTTTTTTTTTAAAAAGAGAAAAGAGGGATATTTTCAGTGAAACGGAGGAATTTTTTCAAATCTTTATCTGACATCACTGATTTAGAATACAAAAAAAATAATATGATTAATATTTTTCTATATCTAAAAATAGAACTTATTATGCGAAACTAGATGTAGATATGAAAAAAATGCAAATAAACATTTTTGTAACAAATTAAATTTTTCTAATAATTTTAAAATGTTATTATCCTGTAAATTGTTGTTTTTTAAATTTGGAAATACCTTCCCTTAATATTGATAATTTGCTAATTCTAAACTATTTCTGAACTAATCAAATTTCTGTGTAATGACATCACACCTAATTAAGGTGATCGACCCGGTTTAAAAACAGGGTTTTTCGGTTTAAGTACTGTCGGTTTTTTCAGAATGTTCATTTTTTCGAATGTCGGTTTTTTAACACAAAATACTGGATTTAAAAATAACATTTTATTTCAAAAAAACCTATGTAATAAATACTAATATTTGATTAGAAATTTAGTAAAAATTTGTTACCTGATTAATATTCATAAAGTTGATTTCTTGCTAAGTTTGAAATTAACTATAAATAAATTTGGTGGAAAATCATCAAAAAAGCCAAATCGTCTATTTGAAATTGTCAATATCAAAGTTTACGTTTCTATATATTATTGAGCATTTAAATTAAAAAGGAGTTAATAAAAATTATATTAATTTAATATTGTCGGCCTATTGTGAAAGTCAAGTTATATCTATTAAGTCTGATGATATATGCATAAAAGTGATACATATGCAATTTTGTATGACCTTAAAAGAAAAAGTAAGTTTTAGTGCTATTTAAGGATTTCTTACACCTCGATTATTCAACTAAAACCTTTTATAAAAATTGTTAAACGATTTTGTCATTTTGTGAAGTGTTTAATCGCATTTTGCAATAAAAATGTAAATAATTGAATCGAATACAATATTATATTGGTTCCTTTAAATTTCTTCTATAAATGAACCATTTAAATTGACAAATTTAAGATTTTTATTTTGATTATAATTATAATTTACTTTTAAAGAAAAATGTATTAAAAAAAAAAAAAAAATGGTAAAAATAGTTCTAAATTTGGTTTTAGAAAAAATCGTCAAATTTGGAATTAAAATCAAATCGTTAACTGGTTAACTTTTAGAGGCATGCGCAAAAAATTTGCTTTCCTGGTAAGCTAGCAGGTATAATTGGAAACAAGAATAAATGACTTATTTTTTGCCTGAGTAACTAGTTATTTTTGTTCGAATTGATTTTTGTCCACGAATTCATGTAGTATTTTTAGACTTTAGGGGTATTCAAAAATATGTACCTAAACGAAAATAAAAATGAAAAACAAAAAAAGAAAAAAAAAAATTTTGCCGTCAGTGAGATTTGAACCTGGACACAAAACAATCATTAATTTTGAACCTTTTGGTTGTTAATCCTGCGCTCTAGCCAACTGATCCACGTGATTGCAATATTACTTATTACTTATGAGTACTTATTTATGTAATATATAGTAGTCAAATAATAACGACGCCTCATAATCAAGAAACTACTTTAATAAATAGTTGCCATTACCGAGAGCTAAAAAGTTTTTGCTGAAATATATAGTCAAAAAGACGTTAAATCGTCAAATCTGGCAACAGTGTCTACAAAATTAAACAAATATTAAAGTAATAATTATATTGAAGAATACGCATATCAATGTAATTAGTTTTTTCACTTGTAATACTTGTAACATTCTTACAAACTATTTAAATATTTATTAAATATTTTTCTATTAATTCAATAATTGCAATAATTGTTAATTACATTTTTTAAATAATATTTGAATGAGGTCTACGTTTAGAATTTATTTCGAAAAAATTGAGACACGCTTTTTCCATCTTAAATCATAGTTTCTCTACATATTATATAAAACTTAGTTCCATTTTTGATGATTGTTTTATTACCTTAATTAAAATTTGTTTCATAAAATAATAATAATAATAATAATAATAATAATAATAATAATAGTAATAATAATAATAATAATAATAATAATAATAATAATAATAATAATAATATTTCATAAACTTTAACTTGAATATTATAAGATTTCTTGAGCTTTTTTTGTAGAAAAATGTCTTTTAATGGAAATTTTTACTTCTGCAAAAAAAAGCCGGTTCGTAAATATTAACCGGCTTTTTTAAAATTCCAACTATACGAACTATTCGAGAACCGGTTTCTCCGAAAAGTCGAAAAATCGATCACGCTACACCTAATGCACATTTAATCGGCCCTAACATAACTTAAAAAAATTCGTGAGACCTAAAGAAGACTAAAATAAACAAGTAAGAATGCTAAAATCGATTGTGTCAAATCATAGATACCCTACACCACACACTTTTAAATTTGTTTCAATTAAGCTAAATTTTGGTAGTAATTAATAGAGACATTTTTTGGATAATTTTTATTGAGCAGTTTAGAAATTGTATAAAAAAATCATGTTATTGTTTTTTAAGAAATTTGGTCCAGGTTTTCGTACCATATAGATAATTTGAAATAACATACTGTTTAGCCGAACACCAAATAATCTGAATGAACTTCATTTAACTTTTACCCACAGACAGACAGCCATAACTAAATCAACTCAGAATTTCATATCGGCCAGGAATGCGATTCTAAATGATTTTTGCTTAGTGCCACTCATGAAATGATAATCTTGTACTATATTCCAAATAATAGGCCATAGGTGTCACTAGTCAAAAAATATCTCCATCTCTTTCTTGAGTTGTGGTATTTTGCTTAGAATCAACATAAGAGTGAAAGAAAGAGATTTATATATTTTTCTTTAATTTCTATTCAACATAATTTATGGCAATTATGATGTCTCTGTTCATACTATATGCTAACAATCATCATAAAGTGAAAGGAATTTCTTATTGTACCGTACAGCCTATCTACACGTCACATAATGTATACTATTTTTCTGTCAGACAGTATCAAATTCGCTCTCTGCGGGAATTATTTCACGTGTAGATTCAAATATTAGTATTATAAGATGTATTATGGGACTGTTGTGATGAGATTTCTCTACACAACAATCTTATAAGATAAACTGTTAAAAAAACTATCAAAAAAAAAAAAAAAATACACGTATACGAAAGTTTGTATGTGTGCGGGCATGTGTATTTCGAAAATTAATTAAAAAGCAATGTTTTTTGTCAAATAGTTTTGCTTTAATAGTTATTTTACATTTAAAAATATATTTTTATAAAAATTTTGCTCAATTCATTGCGAATTTCTTAAATAAAAAGCACATGTTTTCTCTGCGACTTATTGAAAATAATGATATCTTATAGGATTTATTAGAATACGTGTACCCCTTATTTAAGATTTAACATAATATACAAACAAAATTGTAACTCCCTTCTATCGGCGTTATCTCACATATTTTATTAGCATTAATCTCAGTTGAAGACCTGGGGTTAGGTATGGTCAGACAAGTCTGCTATAGGATGAGAACCACTACTATTACTCAGAAAAAAGCTGTCATTCGATTCCAGTTTCTTTGACGCTATTTGTTCTTACAAATCATTTGTACGATTAAACAACATCAATTTACTTTTTTTGTCTAAAACAAGTAATCACTCAATTAAAATCAAATATTTGTCAATTGTTGATAAAATTAGCACACTAATCTCTTAATTACTTTGTTTTTATAATCTTTTAAAATTTTCAAATACTAGATAGGTTCGTTGGCATTGAAAGATCTTTAAATCTTTAAATAAATATTTTTTGTTATTCTTCAATCTGCTATTGAACTTTATTTTGAAGTTTTATTAGTCTGATGAAGTTTTACGACTAAACTAATATATATTTTTTTGAAATGTTTGCTTTGTGCTTTTTATGAAGCAGTTTGCATAAATCCTGTGCAATTTGTTGTTTTTTAGAAAACTGAAAATATATTTAATTTTGTCTTGCCCTCATCCATGTTTCCTGCATTTATCATTTCTTGCCACATTTTTATCTCATACAAAAAGAATAATACATTTTACAATTTTCTTCCTATATTCATTTAACTTTAATTTAAAAAAAAAACCTAACATTATCTTAAGTAAAATACCATAAAAATAATGCAAAAATATTTCTTTAATCTCAGTATATGACTGCGTCTTATGAAATGTAATCTTTTTAAAAACTTTTCCACCATAAAAATTATGTAAAACAAAAGAAAAACTACTCTCATATTCCAATAATAAATGCAACTAGTGGCCGGCCGGCGGACTAGCCGGTCTTTCACCTATTTTGTATGGACGATATGAAAATATCTTATGTCACTCACTCAAATTTATACAAGCGAAAAAAAAAAAAACAATAACAGCAACAACAACAACAACAGAATTAATTTCCATTTTTGACATTTGAAACTGTCAGCAGTATTTTTATATTAGTAATACGCGATAAAAGAATTATATATAAATATATTTAATGTGAGTTTGTTTTAATTTTACAATATGGTCATGATAGGGAGTATAAACAAAACAATTTGTAAAAATATCTTGTAGTTTAATTTTTTTTTTTTTTTTGCATTAATACTTGTTTAAATTATCAATTATAACTTATAAAGAAAGAATTTTGTAAAATATTCCTAGATTTTTACATTATTCTTATTCATTTTAAAAGATAAAGAAAAGAGTTATTTTGCAAAACCTTTTTTCGTTTTTTTTTTTTTTTTTGTACAAATAGAGATGTGTTTTGCATTTTAATATTATTATTTTATATTTATTCGAAAGGTTTTATTTTTTTTTTATTAAATATACATTTAGCATAAAGCTACAATATTATATGCAAATAAAACTAACAATCAAATAAATAAATAAATATACTCAAATAACAGTCAAATGCATGAAGTCATCAAAGATTTTTTATATATAAAATAAATTTGTTTAAGCCGAATTGAATTTTACCAACACTGAGACTTTTTCCAGCCAGTTTTTTTTTCTTTGTAGGTTAACTTGAAGTATTTTTTGTCGTTTATTGAAAATTCTGATTCCATAGAATTTTATGAATATTTTTTTTTTGTGTTTTAAATGTATTCTTAATATTGAGTTCACATTGAGAAGTGATTAAGCAAATATTTATTTAAGACTTTTTTTTGTTAAGATTTTTGTTTGATGATTTATATTTTTTGTTGTGTTGCGGAGTCATTAACAAAAGAAATCCAATAGGAAATTGTGGATTTAAATTTGGGGTTAAATAAATAAATATATATTTCCTAGAAATTAGAAAAAACTACTCAAGAATCAGGTAGTTTCTAATTATTTCTAAGAAGTTACGAGTATATTATATTTGAAAAATATTGAAATATTAAAGTAATGAAAACACCAAATTTTATTTAATTATTAACACTCTGTTACAGTTAAAAATCACTCGAGAAATCACATAGTGCAGGTTATAGACCTTCTTGAGGACATTGTAAATCAGTTTTAACCAGACAATTGTGTATGAGCATAAAAATTCGGGAAGGGGACTTATATTACGCCTGTGGCCAATTTTACTAAATGTAAAATAAAATATACAAATACAGAACAATGCGTTGATACTAACGTCTAAATGATTTTATGTACTTTAGGGCGATTCTTGGAAGTGGGTTTATATGGGAGCTACTGTAAATTATGGACCTATTCTTATAAAATTTGGCAATGTTGTTTCCACTTACATAAAACTTATTTGTATCAAATATTAACTTGATACTAACATTCGTATGGGTTTTATGCTCGTTAAAGTGATTTTTATATGAGAGCTATGGTCAATTGTGTACTGATCATAAAATTTGGTACAAAGATTGATACTTGCACAGAAATTCTTCGCAACGAATTTCATTAAAATATTCTTATTTTTAAGGCATTTTTAAGTGTTTAAACTCTATTTCAGGGGGACGTTTGTATGGGGGCTAGGTGAAATAATGGAAATAATGTTCTAAAAAATATTACTGAAAAGAATGTTGCCTATATTAGAAATGAAAATTTTGGTTTAGGCATAAACACGATATATCCAAACACTGTCATCGAATTAATGATGAAATTTTTAATGCTTTAGAATGTAAACATTACTGCTCTGCTGTATTTATAGATATACAGCAGGCCTTTGATAGAGCTTGGCATTCACAACTCCTGTATAAACTGAAAAAAATACTTCCGGCTTTTTTCTACATTCTTTTGAAATCGTATTTACATGAGAGAAGATTTTATGTTAAAGTAAATAATCAAAACTTAACATTTGGCTTAATTTACTCTGTTGTTCTACAAAGAAGTGTTTTGAGATCAGTATTATATGCAATTTCTACATCGAATATGCCTAACAATAACAAACAAATTGGGCTAAATCTGATACAAGAGTGGCTAAATAAATTGAACATAAAAATGAACATAGATAAATCAGTTCATATAACTTTTACATTGAGAAGAAACAATTGTTCCCCTATATCTCTAAATGGAATAAATCTTCCACAATCAACTAATGTAAAATATCTAGAACTTTGTCTAGATAGAAGATTAACGTGCAGAGAGAGAGCATATCAAACGGACACAATTAGACATTTTCACTTACATTAGAAAACAAGCAAGAAAGATATAGTCCGTCATGCCCGACCATATGATACTCCACACCATTTTGTATGTCCATCAAAATTCGTGGAGCGGTCTTATATTAGAAGTGTGGTACTTTTACTAAGTGTAAAATATACGAATATAGAATATTTTGTTAATACTAACATTTATATGAATTTATGCATTTTGGAGTGATTCCCAAAAGTGGGTCTATATGGCAGCTATGGTAAATTATGGCGCGATGCTCATAAAATTTGTCACAGTGATTTCAATTTTATGAAAATTATTTGTGTCGATACTAACATGTGTATGTAATTTATGCACTTTAAAGTGATTTTCGTAAGTGGGTCTTATATGGGAGCTATGGTCAATTTGGAATGATGTTCATGAAATTTGGCAGAAAGATTGATACTTATTCGGAACTTCTTTACACCGAATTTCATTAAAATATTGCTATATTTAAGGCATTTATGATCGTTAAACCCCTATTCCGGGAGGAAATTTGTATGGGTCTAGGTGAAATAATGGACGGATCATAACCAATTTCAATAGGCTTCGTCCTTGTATCAGGAAAGTCCTATGTGCCAAATTTCATTGAATTATCAAAATTGCGACCTATACTTTGTGCACAAGGTTTACATGGACAGCCAGCCATCCAGCCATCCAGCCAGCCAGACAGACGGACATCGTTAGATCGACTTAAAAAGTGATTCTGAGTCGATTGGTTGGATGATTTTTTCTGTGTGTTACAAAATTCAACACAAACGTATAATACCCCAACCACTTATGGTGGTTTAGGGTATAATTATATTATATTATATAAAACTATAATTAAACCAGTTTGGACTTATGTTTTATAGCTTTAGGGAACAGCTAGTAACTCAAATATTGAAATTTTGTAAAGATACCTGTCCAAAACTTTGAGATTAGTTGGTTTATAAACAATGAAAATATACATCGCGATCTTGGTATACCTACAATTAAGGCCAAAATAAATAAATTAAGTGGCATATATCTCCAGAGACTAAAAAAAGACTAAAAAGATATCATGTACTTGACCTTCTTTCAGAAAAAAAAAAAATATAAAATATATTTGTTGTGATTAATTTATAAGTTAATTTAACATATTTAACTTTTACTTTTTTTTATTGGTTCATTGGAACTTAAAAATCTAAGTTATTTGATAATTAAAAAAATGTCTAACGTTTCTCTGGAAAATAGATCGCAAATAAAAATATATAAAAAAAATTAAACGTTTAAGTTTCCCATTTGTGCAAATGTTACATGAACCCCCTTTTCAAATGTTGTGCAATATTAAGGATAAGAAAATAAGAAATTATAGTAAATAATTGAAAAATTTTGTTGAAATCAAAGATTTTACTTTAGTTAACGTAACTATAATTTTTTACATCGCAGTTATTAAGAACTTTTAAATATAAACAAACGTCAGCTGATTTATAAATGTGCTGTTAGACAGTGCAAGTTTGCGAAACTTATAAGTGTTGTGGAAATTAATTTTCACACAATTTTTGACAGTTCATTTGTAAGTGTGCAAACTTGCACACATGGCATAGTTTGTGAGGGTTTTGAGCGTTTTCATAAGGGTTCTTAATATTTTATTTTAAAATATATGCAGAATTTTTTAATAACTTTGAGTTATGCTTAATAACTTTTTAAGTTTTTAAGCCATTTTATATAGGGATATCTTATTTTATTTAAACAAAATAACATTTTCAACTTATAAACACATATATGTAGTCTTTTAGAAGAAAAAAAGAAAAGAAAAGGGAAATAAAAAATAATATAAAAATTGTGAATATTTCATTATTTAGTTAGAGTTTATATAAAAGACGTTAATATAGTTCAAAAGCTACGTCCTTCTGCCTTTAAAATCAATTTAAAAATTTTAAATTGAATTAAAATTTATGAAGCGACAAGATCTTTAGTACAGGAACTATTTTAGGGGGTGTTTCTTAATTTTTTAAAATTGTTTTTTGATGTCTTCAAAAAGGTCTACTACCCACATTAGAACGTTTTCCGAGTGAAAATAAAAAGTGCCATTTTGAGGCAACGTGTAATCATAAATTATTAAATAATACAAAAATTATAAACAATTTTAACAAATATATTTTTAACACTTAAACAAACTTGTTTATTTTTGTTTCATATAGTTTGTTCTTTATTGAAATTTCTCTTAATTTTTTTTTTTTTATCAAAAATCTTTAAATTCCTATTAGGTTTTAATTTCTCTTCATTTATATTTATTTTTTCTTTTTTAGTTTTGTTTTGCCAATTTATTTTTCAAAACGTTTAAGTTTTTTTATTTTTGCTTTCATGCAAATATGTTGGAAAAAAAAGATAACTAACAACAAAATTTGTTTAACAATGATTTTTGTCATTATTCTTATTTTTTCAAGGTGATTTTCAGCACAAAATAAAAAATAAAAAAACAAAAAAAAAAAAAAAAACATTTTTATAAAAAATTTTAAGTTAAAAAAGAAAAAAGAAAAACAAACCAACAACTTTTAGAAAACAAACTTATAAGCTGCTCATGATTGACCATAATTGTGTCTTGTATATGTTGGTTGATCATTGAAACAATTTAACGTAATTAATAATAAAAATTTCCAATAATAACAATAAAATATTAAATAACAACATAAGAGTTATATATAAAGAAAATCAATTAATCAGTGTGAAAAAAATAAAAGTTTTATTGAAACTTATGTTACTAAGACATAATTAAAACAATAATGTTATGCATAAATAATAAAAAAATTATTAAATAATAGAATTACTATTATTATATAAAACATAATATTTAATATATTAAATGAAAATAACAAAGTAATAAAGATATAAAAAAACAATAAAATAAAAAATAATATTTATAAAGCGATATATTTTATTTGGCCAAGACGAATTTCTTTCTACAATTACTCTCCATTCATGAAATTAAAATGAAGTTATTTTTAAATTAACTAAACCAATAGCTTCAAACAATATTTTGTTTAAAAAACAAAAGTAAAGATTAAGTTTTATTAAAATTGCAAAGAGTTTAAATTTTTTTTTTAAAGAAAATAGTTGAACTGTAGAAAACTTTAAACGATAACAAACTTTAACTTTAAGAATCATCTGTGCACAGACCTGAAAGTTAAATATTTAGGGCATTATCCATATTGGGTAAAATTTAACAAGATTGATTTGAAAAAGAAGCCTTCCATTTAATTGATTTTCTGTATAGTCAATGACTATGACTAATCTTTAACAGATATTTTTTACGAGAAGATCGCTCCATAAATGGCTATTGTTGCCATATAACTCTTATTCAAAATTTCACCTTAATGCTAATAAATATCTTATTTTAAGGGAGCAAAAGCACGATATTATAAAAATTTGGTAGTATAGTTACTGTTACTGAATGAACTTGTATTTGGTCCAAATAGTAACATTTGACATCTATATTGCTTAAAGGTTTCTACCGGGGGCAATTTTAAATAAGACTTTCGTCAAAACATTACATTTTCTGTAGCGATAACACCTTAATGAAATGCAAACTCATGTGCAAATTTTATTGTCTGCTATCTATATATCGTATGGAAGGAAGAAAGAAATTTTTATTCGTTTTTTTCTTTTTTTTTTTTTTGTAAATCTGAAACTATCTAAGAAATATGGTTAGTGCCTCTGGATTCAGCTCAGAGCTGGTTAATGCCCCAGGTTCCAGCATCTATATTTTTCGATTTGTACAGAGAATTTGGATTATTCTAAATTTCAAAGGTTTTAGGAGAAGGTCGAGAGGTGTACGTACTCTATCCCTTTTAAAATGATTTTCTCTTAATGAACTTGAGATGATATTATTCTTAATTTGACCGGGTGTGGAAACCTTCTTTGTCATCTTGAGTACAAAGAGCTTTTGTATTGTGTCTGTAACATTACTATTTTGTTTCCTATTCCGGAACAACATTTGTAATGGGGGTTATTTGAAATAATGTACAGATCATAACATATTTAAATTTCGTCCTTGGACCGTAAATGTGTACCAAATTTCATTGAATTATTTCAAAATTGTGACCTGTAATTTGATTACAAGATTTACATGGACGAACAAGCGGTCAGAGAGGAACAGACAGACAGGCAGACATCGTTTAATCTATTCAGAAAGTGACTCTAAGCCGACATATAGTTTATGTTTTATGTTACACCCACCTATAGTGGTGTAGGGTATAAATAAAAGTTGGAGAAAATTAATTCCTCTCACTGTAAAGGTCAAAAGTATTAAATTTCTTTTATAGTGTTTTTGTCTTATTAAAACGAAAAAAAAACTCTTTTGTTAAGCTCAAAATTCAGATTTTTAATCGAAATTAATCTTTAGTCAATTTGCGCACGGGTAGAAGTTAAGAGGTAAAATATAAATGTTTTTGCTATTTGACATTTTGAATTAATCTGTATCTTAAAACATATATAATAAGACGAATTTTTAAGGTCAAACGTTTGAATATTTAGAAAATATATTGTTGTTTTCTTAAATTCCGTAATGGCTTGAACTGATATTTTAATAAGATTCAGTCAAATTTAGCACTAATTTTAAAAACGATTGGAACTAAATATGCTTTCTAAAATGATATATAAATGTCTGAGGTCAATGTTCATATTAAAACGACGAATATATTCGAGATTTTTTTAATTTAAATTAAAGCATTTTAGAAATACATTTCAGGTTAAAGGTCAAAATTTATAATAGTTTACAAATTTGTGCTAGATACTCTTTTCTCACTAACAAGGTCAAAGACTAAAGGTAAATTTTTAAATTTATTTATACAAATTATGTCATAATCTAATAGGATAGGATAACGAAGAGTCTCACAGCATTGAACATGAAACTCCCAGACTGTTATACTAGCAAACTTCCAATTGGCCAACCTGAACATCCTCTACTTCTTAAATACATATTTAGAAGTTTTTATTTAATCTAACGAAATATTTTGGTTTTTAAAATGGAAAATTTTTAAAAATAGTCCTTAAATAAACTAGAGTTCATATTCGTTTATTAGAATTAACCTTTTGAATTAAGCTTAAATTTATAAAAAAAACTAATGCAACACCGCACTTGATTAAAATACTTTTATATTGATTTCTAGAAACGAATATACAATTTCTTTAGATCAACTACATTTAAAAATTCTTTTGTGGATTATTTAAAGTGAATAATAAAGTGAGAAAGATATGTTTAATTTAGGAAACTCTTTAATAGATGTATTAACTCCAAAATAAATTAATCTCCTAAAGTCATTCAATTACTTCATTTGGAGGATTTAGATAGACCTTTAATTAATTTACTCTTAATACATTCATGGACAATTTTTTTCTTTAAAAATCTAGACAAAAGACCGTGTAACAGTTTAACTAATTGAAACGTGTTAATTTGAATAAACTTGTTAAAAACCATAAATCTTACTTGGCATACTTCTCATTTCATTTTATGAATGGAGGGGTAAATATAAAATTTGCATTATAAGCAATATTTTAAGCAAATCAAAAATTTGAATTTATAAACGAATTACAAATTCAAATTGCAATCATAAACATGTTTATGTTAATTTTACTTTGTTTTTTTTTTAGTTAGTCAATCCATCAATGAATGACTGTGTAATTACTTGATTATTGACAAAAGTACATAAACTAAAAGAGTATTTTGTGTACTTTTCAAATTATTTTTTAACATAGTGTCATCTGTCTACTCTAAAAAAACACAAATTGAAAGTTGTATTAAAAAAGTGTTAATGTTAAAGACACGTGTGTTCAACAAACGTCAGCCTTTAAAATAATAAGAAAAAATTATAGAAAAAAAGTACCAATTTGCAAAAAAAAGGCTAAAATTGTGTTGACAGCACATAAAAAAGAGTTTGCATTAGAAATCTTTAACAACAATTGCTAACAAATATTTAAGAAAAATAAAACAAAAGAAAAAAAAGCGCCAACATATTTTTGTTTCCTTTAAAATTTACACAAAGAAACTAAACAACAAATAAAACCAAATATTGAAAAAAACAAAAAAAAAAAAAAAAAAAAATTGATAAAAATAATAAATAATAATTGTAAACATGGAAGTCTTTGCTGAGGAATCACAACAAAAGGGCGAAGAGGATCTTTCCAAATACATGCTGGATGGTAAGTGTTAAATTAAAAATACATAATAATAAAAACTGTACGTACTACCACATTTCGTCCAAGTGCAAGAGTAGTATCACTTGAAAAAATAAAAAAAACATGAAACACATTAAACTATTAGTAGGTTGTAATACAGTGTAACACAAAATAAGTAATAACAAGTTAGAGTGTTATATTCGGCTGCACCGAATATTATATACCCATCAGCAGTGTTGAGTGTCTTATATGAAAGTGAAATACGTTATATTGGATGTTATTGCAAATATATTCATCTATACTATATTTTTGTAAACACTAAAAACTTTAAATAATCTGAATTTTTATATAAAGTTGAAATATAATCAAGATTTTATAAATTCTTATATCCTTATATATATATATATATATCAAAAAAATGGCGTATAAGGATGCCACGCCCAGATTTTACGTCCACTTTTTTCAAATTCTCAAATGTATGAAATGATTAGATTAAAATAGATCGGATCAGGGGGTGTAGTACCTCCCATATAAAGCAGACGGATAGGTTCAGGGGGAGAAGTAACCCCTATAAAATAATTTTCTCATCTAAAGGACTATTACAGTGAAAGTCTTAAAAAATTTTCATATCAAATTTCGAATAGGGTGAATAGGTCGAGGGCTCCCTTAAATACTAGGTAAATACTAGTTATCATATCAAATAGGGTAGTAAAGCCACATATTTCAGGAAGATATAATCACTTTGGCGCACAACAAATATTGTATAAATGTAAGACAATATTAAATTAAAAAAAAATATGGTGGAAAAGTTATGGACCGATTTGATTGATTTAAAAAGCCGAAATTCGAAAAAAATATTTGTGATATATTTGTGCAGGAATGGGGCCCATAACTTAAAAGGAGGTCCAAAAAATCTCAAAACGGGTTTTGGCCTATAACTCAGTTAATACTGTATCTATATAGTTAATTTTTTTCAACACAATGATTCTCTAAAAAATTTACGATTTTTTTGTGAAAGAACTCTAGATTACATAAGTGCTTCAGAAAGTTGAAAAACCGAATATGCCTTAGTTTATTGTTGTTGTTTTTCAGTATCCATGAAACAACAACTATAAGGGAAGCAGATATGCCAATAACTCGGTTGTTTATGAACCTATTTGTTTGATTCAAAAAGGTGAAATTCAAGAAAAATATTTATAATCGATTTATATAAGAACCAAGTCTGTAGCTTATTTACGCCCTGAATATCAGTAAAGAATTCATTTTGGACAATATCTCTGTAACTAATGAACCGACTGAATTCATTTCTTCAGCTGAAAAATAGAAGTCCCTAGCTTATAAAGGTGCTTCAAAAATCAAAAACCGCGTTGAAAAATCGTTTGTTTTTTTTTTAAATATCTGCTATTTTTCAACTGGTTTTTTCGAGTTTCAATATAAATATTTTGGAAAAAATGTATGACATATCATATATTTATGTCTTTGGGAGGCTTCACAAATGCCATTTGAATCATTTTTAGGTAGAAAAAAGCTAAAAATATGTGATTATACACGTATCTCTATACAAGGATTCAGATAATTTTTCGCTCTCCGACGAAAATTGTGGAAATTACAAATGAAATGACAAACTTATATATACCCTTTACACCTATGGTGAAGGGTATAATAAGTATTTATCTATAAAACATGTGTAATTTTTTGTATTCTTTTTATGAGTTTTATAAAATGTTTAAACACGCATTAGTTGCTGTTTTACGAGTACTTATATGCTCGTAATTATATTGTAATTCTTTTCAGTAAACACACAATTTTTATTAGCATTTGTGTCACTGCACTATGGGACGTGCTCAGGGTTAAAGTTCGTGTACCCCTAAAACAATGTCATCTATTTTTAACACGATTTTATTTGTGTTTTTTGGTGCTAAGGTTTTCTGAGAATTCTGTCATTTATAAGTCTTATATATTTTTCTTTTGATGTTAGTTTTATTGTACATCGATTTTCATTTTGTTTTTAACTTTTATTTGTGTGCAACGAATTTCAAACTATTTTTATATAAAATAATATTAAAGGATTTGATGACTCGATGTGTATTTGTTGTAGAATATTTTAATTTCTATATTTGTTTTCCTGGAATTATAGATTTTTATTATCGTTTTAAAGTTATTTTGGCAAAAACAAAAAAAAAAAAAAAAAAAATTACTTTTTTCATAAATAGTGCAGAAAAATTGAAAATTTTTGCAGATATTGCGCTTAGCATGGCAATAAAGTCTGGAATATCAGGCAACTATTGCTGATATTCCAGACTATAGATTTTAGTTAAAAGGGAATGCAAAAAGTAAGTTAAAATTAAGATACACCTAACCTAAACTCCTAGGAAATTCCCACAAAATTTTATCTTTTTAAAAATACTTGAATGCCTTTATTAAATCTCTTTTTCTTAGATTGACAGGCTATTGAAATTATAAGAGGTTATTTTATATCTAATAAAAAAAAAAAGAAATTCTTTTTGATAATTTACAAATAATTTACAAATGAAGAAGAATTCTTAAAATTGTTATCTGGAACCAATTATCTGGCATGTCATTTTCGAGTTAATCATATTCTTTTATTAGAATTAACCTTTTGAATTAAACTTAAATTTATAAAAAAAAACTAATGCAACACCGAACTTGATTAAAATACTTTTATATTGATTTTTACAAACGAAAATACAATTTCTTTAGATCAACTACATTTAAAAATTATTTTATGGATTATTTAAAGTGAATAATAAGGCGAGAAAGATATGTTTAAATTAGAAGATTTAGATAATCCTTTAATTAATTTACTATTAATACTTTCATGGACAATTTTTTTCTTTAAAAATCTAGACAAAAGGCCGTGTAACAGTTTAACTAATTGAAACGTTTTAATTTGAATAAACTTGTTAAAAACCATATATCTTACTTGGCATACTTCTCATTTCATTTTATGAATGGAAGGGTAAATATAAAATTTGCATTATAAGCAATATTTTAAGCAAATCAAAAATTTGCATTTATAAACGAATTACAAATTCAAATTGCAATCATAAACATGTTTATGTTAATTTTATTTAAGGTATCGATTTTCAATTAAATTAATAATTTTGAATACCAGCTATAGTTTCGAACCACTTTTTGCATTCTTTGGGTGCAAAAATGTTAAAAATATCAAATTTTTCTGGCAGAAAAGAGTTATGCTGCAATCTGATTGTTTTCCATTTCTAAATGTTAATTTAAGTTTATTTGGATCTTTTTGAGATTAATTGTGCACTTTTAGCCTAGAAAAACGACCGTATAATTTAACTGGATAAGTAAAAGTGGAAATTTTTAAAACTGGGTGGGATGAATTCCTAGAAACACTTCTGAAATTAAAATAATTCACTTTTTAATCACTTCTATAAATCAATAAATGCAAATGGTCAAGGAATAAATTGCCAAAAATGTGATTTTAATGGGAAAAAAATGACTGACCTTATAATTTTTGAAAATAATTTTGCAAAATTTTTGGTTGCTCTGTTAGTTATTTATTGTAATCATTTGGTGAGAGGCGCAAAATATTTTTTTCATTTCAACATTTTTCTGTAAGGATTCAAGGCAAAGACCAACTTTGTAGGATTTGTTTTAGATTTTACTTTAAATAAATAAAAAGTTTTATGTTTTTTAGTTTTGACATATTTGGAGTCTAAAATAAGCTTTTAAATTTTGTTTTGGGATCTAATAAAGATTTCATATCCATATGAATGCAATGTGTTTTAGATTGCGATGCTAAGAAAACCTGGAATTATCTGCAACTAAAAAGATGCAAAGGTGAAAGCAATAGTTTTTTTCAGCGAATTCCTTGTTCCATTATCTCTCTTACTACCCTGAGCTTTGTTGTGGGCTTTAATGTATTCGATGAATACCATGGAATAAATATCTCATATTGAAATGAATGCAGTGTATGAGAATAACGTTAACCTAATACGTGTAATAGAAGCCGAAAAGCTGGAATACTCTGCAGTTACAGTGGCCCATAGACAGCGCTAATGTTAAAAATTTTTAAAATGTGTCAGAAAAAGGGTATTTATAAAAAGTACTAAATTCAATTTTATTAATAACAAATTATTTTTTTTTCGAATTTTATTATTGCAAAAATAAAGATTTATTCATAAAAATAGTTAACATAAAATTCAGTATATATTAATTAAAATTCTGTTCTTTTGTACGAAGTCTTCACTCGGATTCCAATCTTATAAATTTTCGTCCAACAAATTTAGAGCTGAAGGGTTCACCGATGTTGAACTTAGGAATGCTGGATAATTTATTTTTCATTAGTGATAATTTAGAAAAAAGACGTTCCGCCGAGGCACTGCTATGGTATGTATAAATTAGGATATGTATAAGTATTCATCAAATCTATTTGTTAATTTTTCCAATCCGGTGCAAAAAATTCGGCATTTGATACTTTTTATAATTGTTCATAAACTTTATCATTAGCTATAATTTTTATCAGTTTCAGTTCATTTATAAATTCTTCGTGATATTTTTTTTACATCCCAATATTGTGAAACAATCTCTAGATAATTAATTTCTTCGTTGGTCTTCTCGTCATTTAGCACATAGTCTTAAAAATTTAGCCATTTAGTTCCATTTTTAAAAAGGGTACAAAAAAGTGGACAGGTGTTTGAAAAAGAGACAATTGATGACTAAAGTCTCCAAATGGTAACGCAGCATGCATAGAAAAAATATAGTTGTAGTGACCATAATCTAAGAGCAACATATTATGATTGGAACATATGATCACAGCGAAAAACAGAAATAATATAAGTAATAATTATTATGATACCATTTTGTCAAATTGTGTCCAATTTTATGGTTTGTTTTTTTATGTTATGATTCCATTTTAACATATTATTATCCCATGTTATCATATAGTTATAAAGTCTTATCATATTATTATTCATAATGAAAAATTATTTTTATAAATTTTTTTATTGAAAATAATAGAGAGATGTTCATTAGCAAAAAAAAAATATTTACATATTTTTTGTTCATTAATTATATTCATTTGTACCACCATATGTGGTTCAAATGCAAGATATGCTTGTTTCTTTTTACTAAACCCTTTAATGGTTTAGTTAAAAAACATACCAATATCTTATATTGCTTGCATCACACCGAGTATAACCAAACTTTTTGTATATATATTTATTCATATATAAACTAAATGAGAATTACAATGAAGTTGGAAAACAAACATTAACAGCAAAATAAAGATATTTAAAAACAAACAAGTTATGAATATTTCTACTTAGTTTGTGAAAAGAATAAGTATTCTATCTATTTATTTGAAACATTTTATTGTCATGGGAATAATAATATAAATATGGTTTAAAAACAGAATGTGGTTTAAGAACAAGGAAAAAGGCTGCAAATATTTAATGGTTGCAGAAATAATGATATTTTCAATATTAATAAAATTTTGCTTTTGGTAAAAATATTTAAAGACATACATATAATTTTGGCAGTCAACCATATTCAAATTTTTATAGAGTGTAAACATTAAATGACAAAATTTAAACAAAAACATTGTTATCATGAACACAGAGTTATTAAAATTCAAGAAAATCAACAATGAGAACATAATATTGTTGTAGTGATAAGTCTGTAACCATAACCATCTCTGCGTTTGTCCAGAGTTGAAAGCAATAGCATTTATACTTTTTTCAGTGAATTCCTTACTCTTATTATCATTCTCACATCTAGAAATTTAATATTTCTCGTTTATGGTGTAGTTGTCTCAAAACGACAATTATATATATTATAATAAAATTAAGAATTTTAAAGGTTGCTATGGTTAAAATTTAGAAATTATTGTTTATAATACTATTAAAATTAATAAAATATTTACTTTACACTGTAATCAAATATGACAAAAAGCTAAAATTCATTGAATTTGCCTTCATAACAAGCACCTCCATTACCATCACAACCACCATCAACACCGAAAAAAAGAAAAAAACAAACAATTTATAAGTATTTTTGAATATAAATGAATTTTTGACAAAAAAAAAAAAAAAAAAAAAACAGATATGTACTTTTATTATTATTATTGTAAAATTGTTACGTTTTTCATGTTTAAAAGTTTGTTCGTGTTGTAGTTTTAGACAAACTACAACAATAAAAACACCAACAAACCGAAAAAAAAAACAATTGAACATATTTAAACTTACAGCATTTTTTTTTATTTTGTAAATATATTTGTATCTATGAATTATTTTTTTGTATCTCTTATAAAGTAAGTGATTGTGTGTGTGAGTGTAAAAGTGCAAATATAATGATGATTGTGATTGTGTTTTTGTTGTTATTATTATTGTTGTTGTTGCTGTTGTTGTTATTATGTTAGTGAGATTCCCATGACTTTTGATCTTGACTCTAGTTCGTCGTACGTAGTAAATATATTTTTGTTTTCTGTGTTTTATGTATATGAAAAACTTTTCTACAATTTAAATAATAACTCTAAATAATACAAATAAAATACTCGTAATAGTGTTAACGAAGACGACGCTGATGATGATGTTGATAATGATCATTGTCAGCATAATCATTATCATTTTGATGATGTAGCCAGTTGCTGTTACTGTCACTTGTCGTGGAAGTTGAAGGCTGCCATTTAGAGCTTCCTACATACCGCATCACTAAGATTATTTATGTGATGAATGAAGCTGGAAGTTGGTAGAGTAGTAATAGTAGTAATGGTAGTATATAGTTGATTATTTAGGGTTTTTTAATGTTGGGGCAAACTGTATTCCTTTAAACATTTTGCGGTTTTAAAACTTGCTTTCATCCATCCATTGTTGTTGGAGTTTAGGTTAAAGGAAGAGTTTAAGTAGGAAAAAATAAAAATTGAAATCGCGTGAGTCTATTTGTGGGATCTTTAATGATAGATTGTTTATATCAAATAATGTTTTATTGTTTTGTTTTTGTTTCTTTTATTGTTGGCAAATTATATAATTTTCTAATTTCCAAGTAAAAGAATAATTGTATTGAGTCTGTTTTTTTTGTTAATTTTTTTTAATAGATGTATAATGTTACAACATGGTTAATATTTAGAAAATAAGGTATAAACATTAACATTAAACCATTATAGTATGTATTCTTTTTACGATGCTTTAAGTAATGAAGTTTTCAGTAAAATCATTTTGATTTGGCAAAGCCATTACATTATTTTTATAATAAGTTTTTTACAGATCGCGTGTAAACTTAATAGATGTTGCGTTCGTTATTTATATATATTTATATATTATATTTGAAACGACATATGTCCGATATTCAACATTCACAACTGCTTTAGCCATTCGAATACAAAGAACCAAATATTTCAAATAAATTATGTACATATTAAAACAAGTAAGAAATATATGACCGGTCAAGCCCTTCTATGTAATATACTACACCATAGTTTATGTGCGTCAAAGTTCTGAGAAGGGATCTTATATGAGACGTGTGTCCAATTGTGGTCCGATACTTGTATTAAATGTAATGCATTTTTCTGTTAAACATCCTCGTTTATGCATTATATATGTATTATAGGAAGAAGGATTTGTTTGAAACCTATCGTCAATTATGGGCCGATTCCCATAAAATTTCGCTTTGAGATTTCTACTTATATAAAACTTATACGTGTCAAATATTACCTTGATACTAACATTTATGTGGTATTTATGTATGTTAAAGTGATTTTCGGTAGAGGGGTTTATATTGATCAATTATGGATCGATCTTAATGAAATTTGGTACATGTATTTACACTTTTATGATAATTATTTGCGCTGAATTTCATAAAATTATTGATATATTTGAGGCATTTACGAGCCCAAAACCCTTATCCGGGAGGACATTTGTATGGGGGCAAGATTAAACAATTATCAAAATTGCGGTTTGTACTTTGCTCACGAGGTTATTTAGAAACAAACAAACGAAAGGTCCAATTTGGGGTTTTTGAAGAAAATACAAATTTTTTAATTGTAATAACATATTTGTTTATAAAGATATCTTAATGAAATTTGTATAAAATATGG
This sequence comes from Protocalliphora azurea, assembly GCA_932274085.1. Taxonomy (NCBI): domain Eukaryota; kingdom Metazoa; phylum Arthropoda; class Insecta; order Diptera; family Calliphoridae; genus Protocalliphora; species Protocalliphora azurea. The sequence goes on along the minus strand of OW026523.1, from coordinate 123,856,374 downwards.
ATCTTATTAATGTAAATAAAAGCACGTTAACCAAATTTCAATCAGGGGTAGGGTTTTCCTGAATTTCCAAAAAAACTAATTAAAATTCCCAAAAATGAGATTTTTTACTTTTTTGGCTACAGAATTTTTCCGAAGTCCCGTAGATTTTGATTTAAAACTTTTAACAACATATTGGAGATTCTTAGAATATATTCCGCTTGTCGATTTGTGCTTTGGGATTTGAGAAAATATGGTCTAAAATTAAAACTTTCATATAAAATGGGTCGAATTCGGGAGGGTGTGTACCATGACCAATTGAGTTATTGAGCTTGTTTTTTATCTTAAAGTTATCTCTGTGAAGTTATCTTTCAGAAAAGTGCAAAATTATTATATGTTGCTAAAGAAAATTTTATTTTAGATAAAAAAGAGGGTAGATACCTATTCGGCTAAAAAAACACAAAAAGTCGTCTTGTTTGCAATTTTCAAATTCAAAATTGTTTATTTTTGGACTCGGTAAAGATATCGACTTCAAATTTTTTTTATTCAATAGATAATCTATATGAAAAAAAACTGGACCAAGAACATGCAAAATTATGGTGCTAAAAAATTCAAACGCAATAACTCGAAAACTATAAGAGATAATTAGAATATGTAAGCATGTCTTTTATATTTCTTATCAGGCCCTACAACAATATATAAAAATATTTGAAATCGGACGAGAAATGAAAATTTGGCAAGTGATTAAAAATTTTTTATGTCAGAGGTATCTAACTTAGAGCCCTCTTAGCTCCGCCCCTAAGGGGTTTGTTGCGCCCCCTTCCAAACTTAACATTGTACGCTCCTCTGCTATGCCTGTACCAAATTTCATGAAAATCCAACCAGCCGATCAGAAATTACAGATTTATTTCCAAAAAATTTCGATTCTGCCCCACTGTGCTATATACCTTAAAATCTTAAAATATTTTCTAAATTTATTTGAAATAAAATATTTGTGAAAAAAAACCTAACGCATTTTAAAGAGTATTATTTCACATCTTAAACTATTTGGAATATAATTTATACCATTTTAGATGAAGAGAATTTTGCGTATATTTTATTTTTATTCATAATTTTCAAAAAAGAGTAGAACCATGGTTAAAATTCTTGTACAGATTACATTCAAATATTTTGAGTAAAAAATAAAATTTAATGGAATGCGTCCCCTTTATCTCGGCACTTAAATCAATATAAAACGAAATATTGATATCTTGTTTGTTTGATTTTTAAAATTTTATTTGCGGATGTCTGCGGATGTAGCCAGGTTATTGTCGGACGTAATTATACCACCAAAATGGTTTAAAATGACATGGCAAACATATATGTGATTCACTACTACAACGGTAATAGCTCTGTAAATTTTCTTTATGATTACTCAATTTAGATGAAGAGAATTTTGCGTATATTTTATTTTTATTCATAATTTTCAGAACTGTGGTTAAAATACTTTTACAGATTACATTCAAATAGTTTGGGTAAAAAATAAATTTTAAGCTGTTGATTATGTTGCTCAGTAGTTTTTTGGTACTATTTAATATTAAAAACTACGCAAGTACTCCCGCGAGTAATTTGACAATCTCTACAATTCGATTCAAAAATATATTTTGAAGAAAAATGAATAAATTTTGGAAATATTTAATATTTTCGAATAAAAATCTATAAAGTTTTTTTTGTGTTTTTTTTTTGGACAATAATTTTTTATAAAGATCTTCGATTCTTATTTACAATTGGAGTTTAAAAGTAATTCAGTTCTAGTACCTAAAATATTACACATGTAATTAAGACAATTCATTAAAGTTTATAAGGCAAATAAACTAATTTAAAGCAACATTTATGATGTTGGTCGATGGTTTAATTTAGACTAAAAATTAAAATAATCCCCCAGGAATTTTGATCTATTTTTAAAATATTTCAGAAGATTATACACAACTTCAAAATATCTTCAAGCTATAATAACTCGCCTTTAATGTTTCCTTATTAATTTTAATGCTTTATGGAAGATTTCGTAGTATTTTAATCTTCCTTTAAAGTTTATCAGAGGATATTAAATGTCCTCAAAATTTTCCTGAAGAAAGTATTTCTGAGGATTTTCAAAGTATTTTATGAGATTATATTTTTGTTAAAAGTATTCCATTTTATATTTCTCTTGCTTAAATAATTTCAGATGATTTAAAATTTAATTTAAAATTTAATTTCAAAATATTTCAGAAGATTTAACTCATTAAAAAAAAAATAAATTTCTTTTTAGAATCATTTCAAATTATTTTTTTTTGATCTTTTAAATTATTCGGACGCTTTAACTTTTCTTTAAAATATTTCAATAATTTTAATCTATTTTGAAAATATTTCCAAAAATGTTGCTCCTTTTTTTAGTTTCAAAAAAACTATAAATGATGATTTAATCCGTTCTTAAAGTATTTAGAAAGGTTTTTAAAGTATTTTATGAAATTATATTTATGTTCAAAGTATTCCAGATTATACTTCCCTTTCTTGAATTATTTCAGATGATTTAAATTAATTTCAAAACATTTCAGAAAATTTAGCTTATTTTTGTAGAAATTAAATTTCTTTTTATTTTTATTTTATTTATTTTTTTTTATTTTTTCAATATTTCAAACAATTTCGCTTTGACACCCTTTGTTATGATTTCAGGATTTTGTGTTCTGTAAATCAAAGTTCAGTGAAAATGTTCCGATTTTGAAATATATTAGATATATTATTTCTTAACAAAACTAAGTTAAGATGCTCGCTTTTAAGAAACTGATATCTGAAAATTTCTTTCTCTTTAATTTTGTTTCAAGAACTGGGCTATATTATTAAAGATCTTCCTATTTTGTTATATTATAATACTCACCCTGAATATAATTATTTAATTATTTAGTATGATATTTAATCCTTCATTTTAGATATACAAATTACATTCTTTAAGTTTAAAAAATATAAAAACTAAATATCTATACAAAATTTGAATTTTAGTACTATGAGGGTGAAGAAAGTACTATTTGAAATTTTTTTAATACCTAAAAATACTTTAATTTTCCATCTCTGATGTAGCCTCTTATTGCTTATTTTTGTTTTGGAAGTTCTTTTAATTTTTTTATTTCATTAGTTCGTTTGAATTAGTTCACTTAAGAATTTACTTTTTGCCTTTTTTTATCCCCTATATATATATGAACTTTGATTTCGTTTTTTGTTTAAATCATTCTCATTATTCGCTTTTTTATATTATTTTATATTTTTTTTTTGTTTTTGTTAAAATATTTATTTTTGTTGCTTTTTATACATTGTTGCACTTTTTTTAAGTATTATTATTACATTGTATCATTTAAAGATTTGTTGAATACTTAAAGGTCAGTTATTCAATATAATTCTGCAATTGTTTAAAATTGTCTGGCAAAATTTGAAACTACATTAAATAAAACCAGATTTATTAGAACAACAGAATTAAACGATTTTTTTTTCAGACAACAAATGTAGAAAAAAAAAATATTTTTATGGAGCCAAAAATTTTTAAGACGTACTGCTATTATTTGGTTATCACAAGGAGTCTTAGAGAAGTCGAATTAATGCATTGGCAATTAAATTATTATAAAGAATATTAAATTATTATAAAGAATTATTATAAAGAATATGAACTGGCTCATTCATTCACGAATGAGCCAGTTCGTTGGTTTATTTGAAAATGTTTAGGAATTAGGAGTGACATTTTATAAATTGGTCTATTATACATATTATTTAATATCATATGTAAATGGAGTATTTTATTAAACTTATCATTTTGTGTTTCTTGGTTGGCTAATTTGTCGCTTGTCGTTCTAATTCTGTTCTAAAAACATAAAAAGTATTAAGGTGTGCGTTCAGATAAAACATAGCAAGATTTTTTTTTTAATAAAAAATGAACGGAATAATTTAAGATTAAAACTAAATCAGCTACTTGTAACATTTCTTCTCCAGATTTTTCTGATATATTAACTTATGTAAAAATTAATTGCCAACTAAATTATTTTTAATTTCTTTAGGTATGACTTCTGAAAAAAAAATTAAAATATTTTTACGAAATTTTTCTTGGTATCTCTCTACAAGAATTTAAAATTAATAATCACAATTAAGTACTGCTGCGATCTTCTTAACCCTCCAATGGTCGAAGCAAAAATGTATAAAACTAATTTTGAGATTAAAAATATAATTAATGTACTATTTTTGGAGGCTTTAAATTGCAGTTAATTATTTAGATTATTATGTCAACTAGTTAACCAAATGATTAGAATACAAAAAGAAGTTTAAATGTAAATTATTTTCATAGGAAAGTAAAAATAAGAGAAAATGGCATGAGGCTGTCGTGACCATTAGAGGGTTAAATTAGCTTTTAACTTGGAACCAATTCCTTTAAAATTGCTGAAATTCTGGGTAGTTTAAATAACTAATACTATATATGACTAAAATAGCATTTCCAATTCTGGGTGCTTCTACTGTAATGACAAAGTTCTAAATCTGGTTAGAAAAGTATAAAAATACTGTAGTATGTCATGAATCATCAGTGTCTTTTTATGACATTCTTTGTTATGGTTATTCGAGTTTATTCAGACAAAAGAAATAAAACAATTAAATATCTTGTCGCATTTTGAGTAAACTTGTCAAACGACAAATTGTTTTTTTTTAATTTTTTTTTGTTTTTAGTTCGATACTATTAAGGACCACTTTCTCGATTATTCGGACCAAAAAAACTTGTACCTTGGAACATACCAGTTGGAAATTTTTTAAGACATCCTAAAGTAGTCATTTATAACTTGTCAGCATCTGTGCTGATATCGTCCCTTGTTGCTATATAAAAACATCATGACTCCTTATGACATTTTCATATATTTTGTTAAAATTTTTTAAGACAAATTCAGCAGATTGTCAATATTACTGAAAAATGGTGTCTTATCTTTAAAATACATTTCAAATAGGAACTGAATGGTTTGCGTTGACATTGTGATGTATTTGGTTAAAAGACAGTAACACTCTTGTTTTACTTGTTAGTCACTGATATATTTTAAAATTGCCTAAACATTTTTTCAACAAAAATATTGTGTGCTTGATGACTTTTTTCACTATCAGCTCCGAAATTATAATGTCATTATACACTACGACAATAGTTGTTAAAGCAACTTATAATTTTCAAAATATTTATAGTTTTAGTCAATTGTAGAAAATTGTAGAAAATGTCATTAAGTCGTCTGATGTAATTTGTCATCACCTAATAACTTGTACCTCAAGAATCACCTATGAAACTGTCTTCAAGACACAATTTGCACCTGGGAGAAGGAAATTTAGCAATAAAGTATGTTTTACAAGCTAATACAAAATATTGAAAATATTTTTATTAAGCTATGTTCACATTCGGCAAATATTTGATCAAAATTGCGTGACCACTAGTTTTAGATACAAATTTTTTGCCGTTGTTTGATCTTGCAAATGTTTTGCAAGAGAAAACAGTGTCAAACAAAATTTATTAAAACGTCAGTTGTGATTTGCGATAAGTAAAAGACATTTTCAAAATTGAAAAAAGAAATAAGAAGTTATTTTATTTAGTGGTTACGACTTTTTCGTCAAATATTTGACTAGTCTGAACATAGCTTTATTTTATTTTTTTTTTTATTAAGAAGCTTTGATCATTCTTTGCCTCAGAGTTCTTCTCAGCTTTATTATTTATTTATTTTTTCCTAGCTTTAATTGACTAAAGCTTAGGCATAGCTTTAACAGGGCTCATATTTGATTTTGAAGAAATGAACACAATGTACCATTACGCGGCCGAACATGTTTGGCATAGTTCTTAGGAGCTTCTCTACTTTTTGGGCTTGGAATTCATTATTGCGACATTTTCATTTTCTGAACCAAGTTTCATAATATTTTTAAGGTTCTTGTTAAGTTTTTTTATTACCTTGACAAAGGGTAATAAAAAAAGTTACTCAATCAAAAGTTTTAGTAAATGAAATAAAAAGTAAAAAAAATCAAATTTTATTTTCTACATTTTTCTTTGACTGTCATCTGCATGCAGAAAAATAATAATTTCAAGAATTCGATCTGCTATTAAATCTGATAAGTCTCTAGAAGATATTGTAGACAAAAAATATATTTAATATTAAAGGCAGTAAGTGTTATTACAAAAATTTTGTGTTATGTTTTACTCTAATGCACATTCTACATTTCAATTTGTGAAAAAGTGTATTTATGTTTTACCTATATTTTATTTATGTATTTTTTTTAATATGGTTTTGTTTTTGTTTTGAGCTTAAATTGAACAACACGAACTAAACATTAACTACCAAAATTCTTTGTTGGAATAAGAGGCGTGAGAATAATTGCAATATTTAGAGGCCCACGCATTTAACATAAACACAACATGAGCTCTGTCTACGCCAAGTGTATTCTAATGCTCTGTTAAGCTCCTACAACTGAAAAAAAAACCGATAGGAAATTAAGAATTATTTAAAGTTTTGAAAATATGTTAGTAAAACTTCTTCTCAACCTAAAAATATTTTATTTAACGTTTTAGAGAAAAATATCAAAAATAGGTTTTTTAAGTTGCTAAAAATTTGTAAAAAATTCGGGTGCGGAAACAAAAGCATAGCTTTAACGAAAAATTAATATATCATACTTCAAAATTCAAGGTTTCTATGAACAAATTCCAATTGGGTTTTACTGCTACAGCTGCAATGGCTATAACTTAAAACTTTTCGTTTTTCATTTTAAAAAACATAAATTGACGACATGACTGAATTATAACTAAATTGTTTATAATAAAATGGTAATTTGTTATTAATGTTTGTGTTACAGTTTTATGTTGTCCCATTATTATTGGCTTGTCAGTGTGTCTAGCTAACCGTCCGTCCTTCCATCTGTCCCAACGACTGTCTTAATGGTTGTTAAAGCTAGACTTTGTCTAAAAGTCTGTTAAATGTTTAACACATTAAACCTCTAATACGTTGTGGTTGTTGTTACATGAAAAATGTCACAGGTTCAGTTTAAACAAACTGAAACTGAACTGTAAAGTAATACATATATATATATAAAAAAAAAAAAAAAAAACTAACAAAATCATAAAAGAAAAATATATTAAATGAAATTTAGTAAACTTTAGCCAGCACATCTTGTATATAGATTTACAAATGGTGAAAGGTGTTTTTGTTGTATCTTTTTTGATTGTCTTAAAGTTCCTTTAACAATTTGTTTACAGAGAAAAAATAAAATAAAAAACATTGTATGAAACTAAAGCTCAAAAAAATCAATTTACTTTGACCACTCATGATTATCGTCGTCGTCATAATTTTTGTTTTCATTTCTTTTTATAACTTTTTATAGTTAGATGTTGCGGCATCTTATGGGCCAACTAATGTTTGTTTTCTTTATATCTTGTACACTTTTGTTGGCTTTTATGTAAAAAAGAAATGTCTAGGTTTTTATGTTTAACAATAGCGATCACTTGAAATCATTTAATCTGCACAAAAAAAAAGGCTTTGAAAACTGATCTCAGGTTATTCTTCTTAAAGTCCCATATTGATGTTGTTTTTTTTATTTGTTCAATATTCGCATTTTTCATATTTAAGCTTGGCTGCATATGTTTAGTTTTACTTAGATTTCATATCGTTGTTGATGATGCTTTTGAAAACAAACTCCTCTTAGAGAGCAAAGTGCGTTGCGTTTGGATTTTTGAAGTCTTCATTTGCAGTAAGATGATATTTTTTTATTGTTGTATATTTTAGAAATACACTTGATGAAGAAAAAGAAAAAACAATGATAGTTTTCTTTTTATTTATTTATTTTTTTATTTTTTGTTTGATGAAGACATATTGTCCGGTTTGGCAAATATTAGTATATTCTTTATTTGCAGTTTTTAAAGAGGAGTTGCTTAAATGAAAGGATATTTTTTAAGTTTTAAAGCTAAAAGGAAATCAAACTTACTTGAAATAAGTACTTTTATTGTATTTAAACAATTGCAATTAAGCATATCCAACCGTCTAGGGAATGTTAATTTTCAGAGACTAATTAAAAAGCTTATACATATACCTATTCAATACAATCAAAGTTTGCGTTAACTAAATTAATAAATTAATTAAATAATTAATATAATTTATTATATAAATAATTTCAATAACATCTCGATTTCTGAAATATTATAATACCAAAATACAAAAATTTCCAGGATAATAATTTTTAGTTACAAAAATTATTTTTATCTTTCAATATTAAAAAATATAATAATTAATAAATTTATTTGTTTTTATTTTTAGGTAAGTTTCCAGTTATAAAGATGTTATGTTATATTAATTATAAAAAAATTCAGATAATTTGTTTATTGCATAATTTTTATATAATATTTATTAACAATTAAAAGAAAATGAAATCTTTGACATTTTTCACCATTAAAAATGGCATGAATTTCAGATGTTTTTAAGTGGACAAACAAAACAAGTTAGATTATTTTACTTATTAAGTTATGTAAATTATGTATACCTTTAACTTTATTGTAGTGAAATCTGGAAAATCGGAGCTTTAGCCAGAAGTCGTTTTCTTGATTGAACAAGTATAGAAAACATGTTTTTTTTGCTCATAATTCCACAATTACGATGCATTGACGTACACTACATGTCCCTCAGTTATAGGTACTTTCAAAATACAGACGGACAGACAGTCACCGCCATTTTAACCCTATAAATCTATAATGGATCAGAGTGTAAATATACACGTATGTGTAACGCATATTTTATAAAGTATAAATATTTTAGAATTTACAAAAGGAATGATGAATTTAAATGTACACTAAATGTTTCGTTCGAATAAAAGTATTTTTAGATTTAAAGATTTAATTTTTGCGAAAAGTACATAACAGCATCATTTACTAAGGTTGGGAATGAAGTATCAGAATGTGCTAGGATATATCGTGGTGTACCCCCAGGGTTCCATTTAAGTTCCGTTATTGTTCATGTTTCTTGTTCATGATTTATATCACTCTCTTTTTACAGTGTACATTGGTCAAAAATCAGAATTTTTTTTTACAGAAATTCCAAAATAATATTTTAAAAAATTGTAAAGAGTAAATTTATTTTATAAATGATAATAGAATAGTTATCAAGAACATATGTATATTAAAACATATAATTTGGCATGTCGACAGTCTGACAAGGCATTAAAGTTAGTAGTTTGATATTACTTTTTTACATTTTTATTAAAATGGAGCTAATATTTTAAAAGCTGTATAGCAATACTAGAAAAAAAAAATATATAACAAAATATATAATAATGTTGTATAATGTAAATTGCAGCCTAGGAGATGTATTTTAAGACCTTTGTTTTAAATTTAATATAGGTCGTGTATTTGTCGTTAGTTTTGAGTTTCGTGGTCATATGGGTTGTTTATCAAGGTAACCTATATCTTTGAAAGACGAAAAGCGAAGTTTGAGCATGAATGTAAAAATGTGAAAGTGTATGCTAAAGTATCTATTTTATATAACAATTAAGATATCGCCAGCATTTTTCGGCAAACTCTTGCAATCGTCAATTTTCTCTCAGTTAAATTTTGGTAAACCTAAGTGGAAATATCTTGATTTTCGCAAACAATTTGTCGAAAATATTATGTTCTAACCCATTGAGTGGGTTAGAACACCAATCAATAAGAATCTAAAAACTTACAAAATAATTAAAATAAAATCAAAAGCAAACGAGTAAATACCATATTTAAAAAAATATATATCTACTGTGTTAAAATTATGTTTTATAAAGTTTAAAATGACTTCTATACAACCTCAATAAGGCACTAACAATGCTTTTTGAATTTATGCCAAAAAAGTGGATTTTTGACCATTTTACAGGGGACAAAATTATGCGGATGACATTCAAATGTATGTTTGTTTTGATAAAAATATTTCGGTGCTTAATTTTGTTAATCAATTTAACAATGATATGAAGAACATTGTTAAGTGATCAAATGATAATCAAATTATCCGTTGAAAACATATAGTATGGAATTTGGCGATTATGTCAGAGTTTTACCCAAATTAACTTTGGATGTTATAAGTATAGACTATGTGTAAAATTGCAAGTCTTTAGTTTTCTATTTTGATGATCAGTTGCCTTTCGAAAATCGTATACGTAGTACAATATCTAAGGTTTCGTTAACGCTTAGGAGGGTTAACTCATTAGGATGCTTTCATGTCAGAATACTAATTGCTAAGACTATGATAATGTCAATATTTCTTTATGGTATGGAGATCTACTTCTCCACTAAAGGTGCAAATATAGATAAAATTAGAAAGTATTTCAACAGCGTAATTTGTAATTTGTATACCAGTTAGAATTTCATAATCAGGTTTCTACAGAGATTATATTAGAATATAATGCGCGAAAATTTTCACTTAATTTGCACACTTTTCAAAATATGTTCTTAAATAATATTTAACACTTTTTAATAAGCTATCGCAGGCTATATATATCATTACATCAATCTACTAGGCCATCAGGCTTTTTGATTATTAAAGAATTAAATTGCAAAAAAAAAAAAAAAAAAATAATAATAAAATTTTTAATTATAACTTTCTCTGCTGATAACTTATTTTCTTTTGTGATCAATATATTTTTGAAAAATACTCCAGATTTTGCAATGAATACGAATTTTTAAAATATTTTGTGTACTTGCTTCGCAGTAGAGTGTCAAAGGCAGACATATAAAAATTTTTTAAACTATTAATACTCATTCAAATTGGAGAAAAAAGTTGGAAAAGAGCTCCATGTCAGCAGACAATTAGTTTTTAGAGTGGTCAGAAAGTTAAACAATGATCTTTCTGAACAAAAGTTTTATGTAGCAGATGTTAATGGAAATGTTTCGGAAGAGTACCGTAATATAAACAAATCAAAATATCATAAAAAGTTTATTGTTTGGCTATATGCAGTTGTGGTGAAAGAAACGAAGCGTATATAACATCGGGAACAATAAACTCAGTTATATATCAAGAAGTGTGCACAAGAAGTGTATACAAAGAAGACTGCTTCTATTTATAGGAAAACATATAGTATAAACATTCTTTTAGCCTGATTTGGCATTGTGCCATTACAGATGTGTTCAAGATTTAAATGGGTACCTGCCTGACGGAGCAACCCCACGGTGATCTTAACATCGGGTGAGTACTCTGCGCCCACCAGCGCCCCCAGATGAAACAAACTGCTACACCTGAGTACCAATTTGAAGACATGTATTTGGTCATGCCTTCCCCCTTGGTCAGGAGCGGAGCCCATCTAAAATTTCTTCAGATCTATGGGTTGTGACACCTGGTTGCAATGCAACTCCACACTGAGCTCACGCTCTATCCGTGATTTTTGTTTAAACTATAGCCACCACTAAAAGCTCCCCAGGAGGCCGCTTCAATTTTCAGGCTGGAACCGAAGTTCTAGGGGCTTTTTACAACCGTGATACCAGTATTAAGTCACCGGTCGGACTTCGTAGCCAAAAATGACTACTACCAGTTGAACTCCAAATAGTTCGGGACTGGTGGCCCGCCACGAGATAAGATGAAGACGCAAAAGCACGCACCGACAGTTAACAATTGCCCATTACAGATGTGATCAAGATTAACGTGGGTGCCAGCCATGACGGCCTAACCCAACGGTGGTCTTACCACTGGGTGAGGTCAATGCGCCTACCAACGCCCCCATGTGCCTATTAAGAACAGACAGGTAGTAATTAGAGAGACTCATTGTCTGGATAAGTCCACTCCCCCTATTTAACCTTTAGTCGTACTACTGGCGACTGAATGGGCGAATTGCCCATTACAGTAAAAGTACTTTAGAATACTATATTAAACACAATGGTAATTTTGTTCCTAAAATTGCAAACTTTCCAAACTAACCAGAACTTCGGCCAATTGAAAGATATTGGACCCTTGTCAAAAGGGAATTAAGGAACACTAATGCTGTGCCCAAATCATTGACAAATTTTAAACACATGTGGACAGCTGGTTCCAAAAACGTTAATAATAAAAGAAAAAAAAAGAAAAAAAATAATATCTAATCACTAATTTATCCTTTATAGCAAATAATTTCAATGTGGGTTAAAATCCACCCCTATCATATTTTGCTTTAAATTGTGCATCATAAATTAAAAATTTTTCGGACCATGCTTTAAAAAATTTATTTTATTGATAATAAAATTTCTAAATTTTAAAGAGCTTAATAGAAAAATTTTCCATACAAATTTGATAAATAGAATTTTTATAAATTGGAAATCTGTATTATGAATAAGGCGTTAAAAGTTTTTTCAAGGATAAATTCAGTTTCTAAATATAAGCAGACCAGAAATATGTAAAACTATATTTGGCTTCAAATCAATCAAACTGATAGTTACTTATCCATTTCAGATAATTTCATGAATTTTTGCGCCACTGAATTACCTATGTAAAGTTTTTCGATATTTTTTTATTGCTGTACTCAGATCTCAACATATTTAGGATTTACAAAATTACCTATATAATATCATATATAAAATGTTCCAACAAAATTTTTCATATTAGTTGATATTATTAATTTTCTTAGAGAAAATGGTAAAATTAAAATATAAATCTAAAATTTTTAATATTTTTTGCTTGTGATATGCCTCTTAAAAGTGAATACCACACAACACTAGTTACACCAAAATTGACTAATTAACAGATTTATATCATCTAAAACTCGGTATAATGGATTAAGATTATAAGAATTAAAACGTTCACAATTATACGAAATATGTATTAATTTGCTTATTTATAATTTTCTTAAAAAAAAAAAATAATAATAAATCCAATTACGAACTTGTTCACATTAATAAAATTATTAATTGATTTTGCTAGAATCTTTAAAATTATAATATTAATGAAATGAAATTAATATATTTTTGTTTATAATTTCAAAAATAAATTTTATTATATTAATTATATTCCTTATTTGAATTATGCTTAAAATCAATTAATATATTAATTTACATAGTTAACATTTTAAATGAATCAGTACCATTGCAAAATATTTCTCTCTAAACAAAAACAAAGTAGCACTTTCTTATAGATAATAAATATATATTTTAAAATTTAAACAGAACTGCGTCTAAGTTAAACCCTTTGATTGCATATAGTTTTTCATGCGGCAGTGGTTGGACTTAATATAAATTGAGATTTAGAGTTAAGATTTGAATATTTATTGTTAGTTCACTTAATTTTGTGAAGATTCAATAAAAAAATTTTGATGAAAAAAATTTAAATATTTTTCAAATAGCACAAATGTCAACAAGTCGGGAAAAGGCTACCGATCACAGATGCATATTTTGATATAAAAACTACGAATGAGATTAAAAATATTGAAACATTTAATGTCATGTAATAGAATTTTTTAAAAATTATCAAGATATTTACTTATACGGAAGTTTTTTTTCCCAAAGAGCATCCGAAATAGTTATCATTCAAGGCTGCAGATATTGATTTGGATACTAAGAGCATGTCACGGAAACATCTTAAATAATATGTAACAGTTAACAATACATATTGCCAAATAACTATTACTCCAAAAATTTGAGGAAACAAGAAGACAAGGAAATTAAAAAGGCCTGGCTCTTGAAATAAAAATATTTTATGTTATTTTTTGTTTTTGTTTTTAATTTGATTAAAAAAAACTAACACATTTTTCTTGCTTTTTTTATAATTAAAAAAATACTTACAAATTTAATTGTATAAATTAAAAATTTTATTAAATTCCAATTTAAGATCAAGTAAAAATTTTATTAAAAAATAATAGATAATAATTTTTTCTGTGAAGAATATAATTTAATATTAGAATAATTGTTTTTCATCCTAACAAAAATAATTGAAATTGGCATACAGTAATGGAAGTGGACAGTTAACATTCAAAAAAAAAAAAAAAAAAAAAATTTTCAGCCACCAATATATTCTCTAAACGATTATATAGCTCGTGTAAATTGAGCTAGGCATCTCAACCACAACGTAATAAATTGCATTTTATTTTTTTTTATTTCTAATTTTTTTGTTAATTGAATTAAACCAGGCGAAAAGTCGGGAGACCTTACTGTCAATGACATTCGAGCGTTATTTTTTATATGTTGTAATTGTTTTTATCAAAAATTGAAGGATGTGTACAGTGTTGATCGAAAATAGTATTCTTAGAGGTATTTTAAATTTGGCCCAGCTCACAAAAGCGAAAAATTGATTCAAAATATTTTATGTACATTTGGAACTTTTTTCGTCTTCACGCAAATTGATGTCCTAAACGAAATTTTAGCAAATCGTAAAATTTATCTTCTTGGAAATCTTTTTATTGAAAATAATGAATTAGGGGTTCATTAATTTTTCTTCAGCTATTGTTCGATATATGCAACATTAATATTGTGCAGAATTTTTGTATTTTTTTTGAAGATTTTTTCTGGGACTTTACTGTTACCCAGCAAAAACTTTACTTACCCGATAAGCAAACATATTACATTGCAAAAAGGCGGTAACTATTTACAATTCAGTTGAAAAACTCATTACCTTTATGTGGACAAATTCATGAGTCCCCATTACTAAAGTACTTATTTTAAACAATCAAATAAGTAGTTAATCAAACACAATAAAACTGAAAATACTACAAAACTACAAAATTTCAAAACAAATAAAAAGAAAAACTAGGCTCAACTGAGATTTGAACCTAGGTTTTCTTTCATGTTTTAAAGACTACTGTCTTTCTGACTACGCTATGTATACGTTAAGTTTTCGTGTGTTGTTAATAGTTTTAACGTGTCAATAGAAATTCAAATAATTTCCTAAAAACATATGGGTTAGTTTAGGGTTGTACTGACAACATTCTGAGTGCTACGCAGTCGCTCTGGCGAACTGAGACATTGCAGAACTAAATGATCTTGTTATTTATTGGTAACCAGTTATTCCACTACTCATAGAAATGAGAAAAAATAATGACAACTTATTACCAGGTAATGAGTCTAGTAAGCAGTAGTCACTACCAAAAGCCAACAATTTTTTGCTGGGTAGTATCAATCATCTTAAGAAATTACAAAAAGAAAAGCACAAGCATATATTCATAAAAATTGCTCTACAAAATTACCTATGTAAAGTTTTCGTTGATTTTCTCCAAAAAGCGTCAAAAAATTTCGTTCCTTTTCATAATACAAGTACATATTAATTACATTACTAAACTTATTCATAAACGTAAAAATGTTGTACAAATTTTGCAAAGTAACTAAAACTAAACTGTTTTTAAGGTTCCCTCAAAAGTTATTGAAAATTACATAGGTAATTCAGTCAGCGCAGGGACGACATATTTTTCAAATTCAATTCCCTAATATTTTTAATCTTATAAATTGTTAGAAATTTTGTTATTTCTTGATACAATATTTTAGCTTTTAATGTTTTTAAGTGCAAAAAGAAAATCTTTTTTTTTTTTTAGCAATTAGTAACAAAAATCAAGTTATTTTTAGCATGAATATTAGATAATTTAGAATTTAGCACGAAAAAAAAAATTAAAGATCCTATTTTTAATTTTAAGGGCATATTTTTTGCGCTCATAAAACACGTTTTTAGGACATATTTTAAGTGTCCTGGTAAGAATAAAATAAAACAAATATTTGTTTTTCTACATGGCACAACCCAGCAATTTTGAAGGGAACGAAATTACAGAAACATTTAAAGAGGCATGATTTTTGTTTCAGATAAGCCGTCTAGAAGCAATAGCAATAATTTTAATGCTTTTCCCAAGTTTTTTTTTTATTGCATTAACATCACAAGATATTATGGAACAGTGTAGTCTCTGTGAATTATAAATTAATAAACAATTAGTAATATAATGGTTACCAATTGACCCCTATTCGGAATGACACGCAAGTATTCAATTTCCAAATTTAGTGGCAAATGCATTCGTCTATGGTGAAGTAGTTCAAGGTTATTTAATTTAGTCAAATTTACATCATTTAAATTTATTTACTGAATTTAATTTGTCATTATGCTTGTCATTACTATACTGTTTAAACACAAAATAGAGACTTAACTTTGTGTTAATCTTTTTCATTTAAGCGTTTAGATTTAAAAAAATAAACTTAAGATATCAAGAGTTATCTTGGATTTACATCTTTGTTATAACATAATTTAATCCACTTAGTCTTCTTGGGCTTTTTTTTTTTAATTACCAACTTTGGGCCTAAGTTCCCAATTCTTCAAACGAAATATATTCATTTCGTAATGTTTAACTCTAACGCCATGAAATTGTTAAATAAATATCATAATTCCCATTTAAAATATAACAAGCGAAACTAATTAAAAAATCCATAAAATTAATTAAATGGTTTAAAAACCCTTAAATATAATATAAACAAATAAAATATATTTAAATGTTTTAAAATCTTTGTTTATTTGCTACAACGATGCAATCAATTTTAAGGTCATTTTTTCCATTCGTCTTGATATATTGTTAGACTTTCAATATTGCTTTTTTTCAAATTTTATTTTAATTAAACTTCCGGCCATTTAAAATCAAAATTTCTTTATTTTTCTTAATTTTTAGATATGAAATATATATATATACATATATATATATATATATATATACATATATATATGCAAATATATTTTTTTAAAATGTTATAACATCAAACAAGTCATAATTTAAGTTAACCGAGGGGTGATGGTAGTAGTGTTGAAATCTATTTCTATCATATTCTAGTTGGTCCACTGTCAGTCATTGTACTATAATCTGCACATGTACAAAGAGTTAAGAGTTAAGGTAATCACCACTTGTTAAGTTGATGTTGATTGTCTTTGGTTTGTTTGTTGTCAGAGAGCTCTAAGATTATTTGCAAGGGAATTTAATTAATATGAAGGTGGCTGGCAGCCAACACTGAATGAATGTATATGAATGAATTTTAGTTGAATTTTTTTTTCTATTTAGATTTTTTTGCTTTTTGTTGCTCCGGCTTGGTGTTATTTTTCTTTTGTTCATATTTTAGAAAGGTAAATTGTTTTTTTTTGTTAGTTCGTCTGTCTGTCTGCCTGTTTGTTTGACAGTCGGTCTATTTGTCTATGAGCTTTGTAAGGTTATTTTAATGCAACTTATATTTTTTTTCTCTTTTGGTGCTGTTCAATTTCTGTTCAACTGTGAAGGCGTTAAAGTGGTGGTATATTTCAATCTGGTACGATTACTTGTATAAAAGGTATTAAATTGCGGGTAGCACTATTTCTTTGTGTTGCTTTTGATATTTTTATACCCACCATCAAAAATGTTGGAAGCTATATTGGTTTTTTCATTACGTGTGTAACATGTCGAAATAATCATCTAAGATCCCATAAAGTATATATATTCTGGGTCCAAGTGAAAATCTAAGATGATCTAATGATTTCCGTCCGTCCTTCTCTTTGTCTGCCTATTGAAAGCAGGATAGAGCTCGGGGCGGACATCCTAGTGCGACGAAATTATTTTCTAAAATTTGTCTTATATAAGGTTTGTTTGGTATTGAAAATGAGCAAATTCGTTTCATAAACTAAAAATTTATTTACTAGAAAAATAGGGTGTCCGTTGTAATTTCAATTTATAGTTTTCGGCCGATATATTTCATAAAAAAGCAAGTACATCAAGAAAATTTTGCAAAAATAGTTTAAGGACCAATGTAATCTCAGAAACCAAAAATTGTCGTGGTCCGTCCAATTTACCGTCCACCTTCTATATAAGGATAAGTTTTAAAAAGTCCCATATAATGTATAACATCAACGAAATTTTATACAAATAGTCCAAGAACCAATGTAAACTTGGATAAATTGGGCGTGGACAAATTTTTAAAAAGTTCCAGATGGTGGGTATATAGATTCGGCCAAGCTCATTTGTTTGCTATTTCTCCCTTTCTCCCTCATTTGATTTTAGGCTGACTGACTTTATATTTGTCGGTCTGTTTTTGGTTAAAGTATTTTTGCCGGTTTGTCTGCTAATGTATACTAGGTTTAGTAGTTTCAAGGTATTTATACCAATAACTTGTTGTTTTGACAGATTTTTAATTTTGAATTTATGCAAATTCGTGCCAAACTTGGAGTTTATTATTATTTTTGTTTCGTTTTTAGTTTAATAGTCTGCACTCGTTTCATATGGTTTCATTTTAGCAAAATAGTTTTGCAAAGAAAAAGGAAGGTATCCTAAAAAGCGTAAGAGGAATTCTAACATTCATGTTAAATTTGTATAGATGAATTTTTAAATCCAACAAGACTCTCCTGAACGCATCAAATTTTGCAAACGATTTGACAAATTATTCACTTAAATAATTCATTATATATTTACGTTATTTTTCGCTTCAAATAAATTTTAAATATTTCCCCAATATTTCATTTATATACTTCACAAAATCCTATTCTGCCTTTGAGGATTTCCTCCCTCTATAGTTAATTTTTTTAAAATATCTTAGTTAAAACACTTTGAGGCAATTGCATCCGTATTAAATATGAGAAGCAAAAAAATAAAAATAAAAATAAAAAATAAAAAAAGAAATAAAATAAAATTTAATAACAAAATATTGTTGCTTAATAACTTATTTTTATATTGTTTCTAGTTACATTTCGTAAAAGGGTTATAGAAGGCGTTGCAAATCAAATATACCTATATAACTATGTAATTCACTTGCCCAGATTGTGTTTTAACTTTTAAAATATTTTGCCAGAAAAAATTCACTTAACAAACGCATGAGATTGTGTCCATCTATCCAAATTGTCTGGAAAAAAAAGTGACGTTACTTTCATTTGACTTATCACGTAATGCAATCATTATTTTTTTTTAGTTGTTACTTTTAGTAGTCGGTGTAGTTTCTTCTTTTTTTTTAACGCGAAAAATAAAATAAAATAAAAAAAATATTTATTAGTTTATTCGCAGATATGTTTGCTGCTGCGCAAATGCTCGTAAAAGATTGTCAAGTTTTTTTTGTTAACTTTTTCCTAAGAAAAAGTTTTGCGAAAAAATTAAAAAAGTAATAATAAAAATTTTAACGTTTCTTTTTATAATTGTTGATGTTATCAGCATTTTCTACATATGATTTATTCCCTATGACCTCATAAATAGATAAAGATTCATGAGACTTCATAAGATGTCATAAAGTTAACCCCTTTTTGGCATTTTTAAACGTTTATGGCATATTAAACACCTTCTGTGGATTAGAGAGAGAGAGAGAGAGAGAGAAAGACAAGGCAGTTGTGGTTGCAAAAATAGCAGTTTACAAAATTTAACAAATAATGCTAAATATGATCTAAAAAAGGATTTTCATATGAGTCGAGGTGCAGTCGTGTTGGTTTGACAATTTAAAACGCTTCATTAAAAACTCTTGAGTGACGAAGCAAATTTTTAGTCCAAAAACAGGTCCAATGGTAACCAATTAATTTTGGTCTGAAATAAACAATGTGAAAATAGACGATATTTAGAACCAAATTCACTAGCTCTTATTGGAAGAAAATATGTTCATCTGCCTATTAAAAGCGATATTTCTAATGCCTTGCGTTAGACAATTTACATAAAAAGGTTTATACTAGTTTTATATATCAGTTGTTTGCATAAGGGCGTATAAATCATAAAGAAAATTTTATAAGATTAATAATGAATGTTTATAAATGCTTTATATTAATCCTGATTTCATTAAAATTCGGACCAAGTGAGCTGTATATATGCATAAATCAGTGTACCAAATTTCATGAGGATAGGTAGAAAACTTTACCATGACTTTGATATAAGCGCATCTTCCTAAAATCACTTAAAATGCATAAGCCCAATATAATTGCTAGTAACTAGTTGACAATTGACCATAAATATTAAAAACGCATGGTGTAGGGTATCAAATGATCGGATCTGATCGACAACATGTTTTTCACTTGGTTTTTTCGAATAAATTTACTGAAATTATTAACAAAATAACATCAAAAGATCATTTTATTATATTATTTAAATTATGGATACACGACCTTTTACTTGTTCTTACTTTGATGCATTAAAACTCACAAGATAGTAAATTTGTTTGCAATATGGGTATATACGACATACATTTTAATTGCTTTCTTCATATTCTGAAGTTTATATCAGTCTAATACTGGATTGTACTCTATATATTCAAAAACACCTAAAAATTAAAAAAATAAATAAAATATCCATAAAAGGAAGTTGACAGATTTTTAAAATTATTTTTGTATCAATAGTTGTAAATTGTTTACTAAAGCAATATTATGTAAAAATCGCATTTTGAAAAAATAGGTCTATACGCCCTTATACGCATCCATGCTTCAATTGTGTTAATATTAAAAAAAAACAGTGGTAACACTTACGATTTATTAGCAAATAGTTTCACTAATTTTTTTACAATTTTTTTTATTTCATTAATTGTTTTCGTGAATTAGTTATATCCGAATAATACCTTAACTCAGCGTTTATACGGTTCAATTTAGGCTCACTTATAAACGTAGTATCAGAATAAAGTATTTTTTATTTTTGTTCTTTACAAAAATCTTCAATTTTAAGCTTAAGTATAACTTTGATTTTTGTTGAATATTTCTAAAAAATTCATCTAAGATTCGGACTCTCATTCTCGATATAAACCTTTATATAGAAAATGAATACGGTTGCACCACATAATGCAACATATTTCGAGAACAATTTATCTGATTTAATTAACAAAAACACCATAAAATTTAAAATCAACAAGGAAAATTATAAAATTGGACCTTACCTCTCCGAAGTGAACGATATTTGGTACAATCGTTATCCATTTCAAAAGTAAGACTCACACAAAATATACCAAATTCCATTAAATTTGGATGGAGTAAGATCGCTATTGGTGATTTTTCTATTTGACTTTAATTGAAACAATCCAAATTAAAGGAAATATTTGGTATTTAGTGTGACATTTTTTTTAATAACTCGAAAACTATGACGAGTCCCAGAATGACACTTTCTGAAAGCATAGGAAAGTGTTTCGGCATTAACATATATACATATCTTTTTAAAGCTATTTTAAAAATACCATTTGTGAGATATTTATCCGCTAACTAAATATGGACCATTTTAATGTTGATGAAAAAATCATGCTGTATGTCATATAAAATGTAATTATGATACCTTTAATATGAGATCTCAATGAATCCTGTAGCATACATTCTTTGAAAAATATGTGTGATCTTGTAAAGATAACTTTGTACGTATTATTAAATTTTTTTACACTTTTAAATTGCTATATTTCGCGAACAATGTGATAGAACAATTTTAAATTTTGTGTGAGTTTTATAGCTTTAATATGGATAACCATTGTACCAAATATCGTTAAATTCGGAAATCAGTTGCTTGGGTTTTAAATGGAATAACTCCATATCTAGATATTTTTTTAATATGCTCAATAATTTCGGAGTACTTAAATAAAATGTATCAAAAAAAAAAAAAAAAATTTACAAAATATGAAAACTAAAAAAATCGAAAACGTTAAAAAATTTCACCGTTTTCTATTTTATTGTTTATTTATTATGGAACATAAAAATAGATCCATAAATGCTGTCTTTACGGTAAAAGAAAAATAAGGTATTTTTGATTCGTCGATTTGAATTAAAAATTTTACAATTTTGTTAATTTTTATCGAAACATTTTTTTTATATTTACTAAATTATTAAGCAGATTAAAATATGATGTTGATATGACTTGGAAGTAATATAAATAATAATTTGAACTATAATATATTGCAATATATTGTGCAAACTCATTAATTCTCTATATTATTATTTATTTCTCGAACTAGAGTCAATTCAAAAAAGTGATTTGTAGGCTTAGAACCCAATTTTAAATAAAAAAACTATTAATAAAATTTTAGCAAAAAAAAAAAAAAAAAAAAAAAAAACAAAGTTAACGAAAAAAAAAAAAATGATTTTTCACCAAAAGAACAATTTTTGTTTCTATAAAATATCCGATCTTTCATAAAAGTATAATTTATCATCAAAATTTTCTACAAAAAGAGATTTTTATTCGAAAACAGAAACTAGATAAAAAAAATTAATCATAATAATAATAAATTTAATTTTTATTATTAAAAAATAAAAAAATAATTATCAAAAAATTTGAAAGTGGTTTGATTGCATTTTTCTTTAAAATTATGTTCGTAAAGACATTTATATCATTCAGAATAGTACATAAATACTGTAAGACATTTGTGTTTAGAAAGGAACGAAATTAATTATTTCCAATTTGAAATTATTTGCCTTAAGACTAGGATATGATACTAAAAATTTTGAGGAAATCAGATTTAAAGTTTGCTCAATATATTTAAAAAAAAATTTAGTTTTCGGATGCGAATAATTTATATAAGAGATAAATGGCCAACGTAAGGCCTAAATGAGAACTTCTAACTAATCGAAAAGAAGATCGGATCAGAGCTAAGAAAGTGGCTAGCATTTAAAAATGTGTATGTCAGAGGTCACTTTTTTTGAGATCCCACAGTTTTGCTCCTATGTTGTCTGAGGGATCCACTATCAAAACTTATACCCGCATACTCCACTGCAACGATTGCGTGAATTTTTATGTCAATCGGTCTAATGGAGGAAAAGTTATCTGTTTAAAATTTTGTGTATCGTCTTCTACTTTGAGATCCCATACATTCGCTCATAAGGTGTCTTTGGGAGCCACTTTTATGTAAATCGAATCAATCAAGGGGAAGTTACAGATCGGATGAGAATTAAGAAATTGACAAGCGTTAAAAAAGATTGATGTCAAGGTTCTCTACTTTTAGATACCATACTTACAACCCTGATATGTCTCCTCCTACTCTTAGAAGTTACAGATTTATTTTCAAAATGTTTTGATTCCTTCTAAACTTTTTTCAAAATTATACGGACAAATTCTCATATTACTTTAATTTTCATGTTAACTTTTGTATTCAAAAATACTTTGATCCATGCATCTTCTTTTTCACCGCTACAAAATGCAAAAAGGTTTTTATGTATTATGTATATGTATTCGTCTATATTCGAATTTGTTCGCAGCCCTACAGTGCTAGAAGCGAAATACACATTCGCAAACGTGTATCATCAATCCTTCATCTAATATAAAACATCGGCATAATTGATTTTTTATTCGTGAAAGGAAAAATGCAGAGGAAATCAAATAACTTGACACTAAATTTCTTTTTTAACTTGAAAGAGGTAATTAAAGCTTAATTTAAAGTGAAAGCTAAGTTTTCTGAAATGTCAGGTCCTTTTCTATAGTACTAGTTTTATTTATAAGGCTAGTTTTAATATTTGTTTGTTTTTTATTTTAAACATGAGGTGCTTAACTTGGACAATCTGTATCTCCCTATGTAAGGGAACAGGGTAATTGGAAGTTAAATTTTCTGAAAGCTTAAGTTTTCCTCTAAAACATTCTCAGACACACCTTTTCAATTCAAGCAAGTAATTTAAAATCTATTCTCATTTTTTTTCGTGCTCTAAAACTTTGAAACATCGTACATCAGCATTTCTCACGCGTGAACTAAACCATGTACAACGAAAGTAGAAATATTTTTTTTAAGGACTTTAAATTTTGAAGGATGCGCTAGGTTAATTTTTTACTTTGCTACTTTCTAATTGCTATAGTAAAGTCATATGATTCTTAAATTACTTTTCAGTCTATATTTTCACATGAATATGGAATTTATCATGATACTTTCCAGCTCACCCTGTGTTTAACCAGAGCGAATACAAGTGTAATTTACTGAAAGTTTGAATCCTTTAGAATTTTCATTTACATAGCGGTTTAAAACTGCAGGGTGATTAGTAACTAAAAACGTAAAAAAACATACATCTGTGTACCTTGTGTTTGTTGTTGTTTATTTTATTAGCAAAACTTAAAGTTACTCATATGAATGTCTGAGACCTGGGTTTACCTAACTTTACAAACATTCCGGACATGCCTGCATATATTTTTATTTTCTTAACGCTAATACTCATACTGTATGCATTTACTGTTGTTGTTGGTGCTTGAATATTTTTGACTCGCACCTTATTTTCGATAAAAGGAATTTTTTCATGTATTATGCTCGTCGTCGTAGTAAGTATTTATGTTACAAGCAGTGGCAATTTTTGGTTGCATTTGCAACTAACTCATTGAAAATTATACGCAATGTTATTTTTTTCATTTTTTTTTGCTATTGTGAGTGCAATCATAGTTTGTCTCTTTTGTTGTCTTTTCAATTAAAACTGTTTACTTTTTATTTCTTTAGAATTCATTGTAATTGAAAGTTATGCGCTGGTATGTTTTAAAGTTTTTTTCTTTTGTTTCTTCTCATGGATTTTACTTTGTAAGTGTGTACATATATTTTTGAAGTATGTATGGAACATTTTGAAGTTTGAGTACATTTTATGCTTGGTAAAGTTGTTGGATTTATGTGCATTTTATTGGCTGCTTAATTTAATTAGGAAGTTTTCCTAAAAGGCTTGCTAAGTTTACATAGGTGTTTTAATTTGTGAAGCCTTAAAATGTTTATATGTATATAAGTTTGTATATATGTATGTGCATATGTATTTTGATTGACAGTAAAAATACTTACATTTATGTCTTTAAGGAAATATAAATTTGTATGTTTGATTTGTTTTTCTTAACAGTTTTACAGTTCTGTGAAAGTTTTAAACTTGTAAATTTTAGCGTTTAAAGTCTATTTAATAGTTTATAATTTGTTATGGCTTTCTTAAAGGTGAGGCATGTTTAGCAAAGGAATGTAAACGACATATTCTATCAACTTGATTTTAATACATGTTTAACAAGTATTGTTATATGCAAATTATTAAGTATGGTCTTGTGGTGGTATTTTAATGCAGGTGTACATACGTACAATGGTTTTAAGAATGTTTGTTGAAATGTATAGTTTAAGGGCTGATATGGAAGGTGCTAAGTAAATCATGTCTTCAAGGTACACAAGACAATTTAAAAATAGCTAACATATTTAAAAATTAATGCTCTAGGAGGCAACCTGTATTTCAATAAGCTATCTTTAAATAAAATTTTTCAAAAGTCTAATTTTTTTGCTATAATTTTTATATATGTGCTATCATTTTCGATCGAGCCTGTATTTTAGAATTGTTTAATATTTTGTAATAAGTTCTAAAGGTATAAAAATACTCTCGATATGGTTAACTTTGACAACGTGTAAATTCCTTTGTATTATTACATGACGATTCAGGTTAATTTTTCTGAAAGCTTGAGTCCGCCTTAATGAATATGTAATACATTAATTTTTAATCTCAAAAATAGATTTAATTTGATCCTTATTTCAAATAAAAGAATTTTTGCAGTTAGTAGGACAGTACTTATGTTGGTTGGAATCAGTTCTTTTTGTTACGAACTTTAATGTTGTCAATTTTAAAATCCACCAACTCACTCATTACCTAAAAAGGGTGATTAAAATTTTTATTTTCTGATGCTTAAGTCTTCCTACATAATTTTTATGATGGAGCAGTTATTTTGAATCTATCGACTTTTGGAAAAAGATATTTTCCACACTCGAAGTGTTCAACTTTGGTTCCTTTTAACACTCCCTGTATTTCACTGGTGTGAATGTTCACTTTCTTCTTCAGAATATGCATTTATTTTTAGTCGTACAAATAATTTCAGAATCAGTTCTTATTTTTATTTTATTAGTTTTGAGACACAATAGCGCACCTTGCATTTTAACAGGTTGGTTATAAGTTAAATTTTCTAAAAGTTGAGGTTCTCCTATATATGTACACAGTGTTGCCAGATTTCCAATTTCGTCGCAAAATATTTTAATTAAAAATTGTCTATAAAAAAATTATAGAAAACCTTTTCTATAAAATTATAAAGAACATTTATTGAAATTTTTTTTAGAAAAGAAAATTATCAATAAAAAACGCATCGAAAATTGTCTATAGAAAAAAATCATCGAAAACTCTATAGGAAAATAAATCGAAAATTGTTAAAAAAATCATCGAAAAGTGTTAAAAAATCACTGAAAATTGTATACAAAAAAATTATATAAAATTTTCTATAAAAAATCTTCAAAATTTTTTATTAAAAACATATCAGAAATTGTCTGTAAAAAAATATCGAAAATGTTTCTTAAAAAAATATCGAATTTTTTCGTCGTCGAAAATTTTCTACAAAAAAAAAAAAAAATCAATAATTTTCTACAAAAAGAAAAAAATCAATAATTTTCCAAAAAAAAAAAAAAAATCGAAAATTTTTCTACAAAGAAAAAAAAAAAATAATAAATTATCGAAAAAGTTTCTTTAAAAATAAAATCTATACAAAAAAATTACTGAAAATGTTCTATAAAAAATACATTTAAACCTGTATAAAAATAACATCGAAAATTTTCTATAAAAACAAACATCGAAAATTTTTTGTAAAAAATATATCAGAAATATTTCTAAAAATAAAGAAATTATTATTAAGAAATTGTCTGTAAAAGAAATTGGTTAAAAACGAAAGTTGAAATAACGAATTTGGGGACAAATCCATAAACTCATCTTCTATTCTGACATATAATTCTCTACTTTCCATTGTTGTTTATCATATTGCGTGTTTCAAGTATAATTTCAAATTAGTTTAAAAATGTATTAAAACTCCTATTTCTACAACTTAAACAAAATACGATATTTCCTTATTAAAGAAACATCTGAGATCTTATCCTAACTTACCAATACAACCGTTATCTACTTAAATCTTAGTCGTCTTATGAATGGAAACCATAATTTAACATTTTAATTCTGCACAAAATAATTATAGTTTATAGTTACTAAAAGGAAAAAAATCAAATCATGTACCTGTATACAAAATGCTACAACAAAAATGTTCATGTTTGTTTAACAAAATTGCAAAAACAGAAAAGAAAAAACAAAACGGAGAACCTTTCATTAAAAATATAAATATTTACATTAGCAGTATCTATGAGTACAATATCAATATACCGTAATATAAACAATCTATTCTTTTTCTAATATAGACAAGAACAAAAAAAAAAAAAAAGTAAATATTATATTTGTATATAGAGGAGCTACTACATCTTACTACCTACATATCTCTCCATAAATAAGAAAAAAAAAAAACGCTAATATTAATAACAATAATAATGATAGCAAACCACTTTACTCTGAACACTAATAACACTAACAACAAACATAATAAGAAAACATTCCATATAAACGCAACGATTAAGAAATATAATTTAGATCCACAAATAAAGTGTGTGAAAAATTTCAAAAAGAATTAAAATTTTATGTTTTTTTTAGAGATCAGCGGCAAAATTGCAGCTGCATTATCAGAGAGTTAAAGAAATATATAGAGAGAGTTTTGGAACCTAAGAGAGTAAAAGAAAAAAAAAAAAAATCCAACGAATACTTATGCCGCCCAATAAAGTAAACAACACACAGGTGTAAAGATACTCGACAACACAACATGTTGATAACATAAATTTTAACGAGTTTTTTTGTATAAAGAGAGGAATTTTGAGAAATGGGAGCCAAGAAAAAACGATCGATTAGTCTAATGTATTTAGGGGAGGGGAGCGCGAGTATGAGCAACGAGTAAATAATGTGTAGCAACGAGTAAATAATGTGTGAGATTCGTTACTACTTGGATTTTGAATTACAATTAAAGCGTTTAATTGTACAGAAGTAATTGATATTTTATTAAGATTAAAAGAAATATATATTTTTAGCTAAGTCGTAGCTGTCTTAATTGCTCTTAATTATTACAAAAAAAAACTTGAATACTTTGACAGGAAAATAATCTTTACGACACACAGATAAAATTTGATATTTAAGAAACATTTGGACATTCATCTACACCCGTTTGTTTTTATAATTATAAATGAGTATTCAAATTATAATATTAAAGATATAAAAATGTTTTTGAATCTTTATTATTACCTAGATTATGCTGAATCGGCTGTCGTTTAGACATAATTATTATTATTATTATTAGTATTATTATCATTATTATTATTATTATTATTATTATTATTATTATTATTACTATTATTATTATTATTATTATTATTATTATTATTATTATTATTATTATTATTATTATTACTATTATTATTATTATTATTATTATTATTATTATTATTATTACTATTATTATTATTATCATTATTATTATTATTATTATTACTATTATTATTATTATTATTATTATTATTACTATTATTATTATTATTATTATTATTATTATTATTACTATTATCATTATTATTATTATTATTATTATTATTACTATTATTATTATTATTATTATTATTATTACTATTATTATTATTATTATTATTATTATTATTATTATTATTATTATTATTATTACTATTATTATTATTATTATCATTATTATTATTATTATTATCATTATTATTATTATTATTATTATTATTATTATTATTATTATTATTATTATCATTATTATTATTATTATCATTATTATTATTATTATTATTATTATTATTATTATTATTATTATTACTATTATTATTATTATTATTATTATTATTATTATTACTATTATTATTATTATCATTATTATTATTATTATTATTATTACTATTATTATTATTATTATTATTATTATTGCGACGTAAACAGAAGTTTCTGAATGTCTGTGACATCTTGACCTGAGCGACTTGAAAATATTAATATGGTTGACTGAAAAAAATTAAATGTGCTTAAAATTAAATTTTATTAATATTAAAAATATCATTGCCTCTACAATTATTAAATATTCAGTCTTTTACCTTGTTCTTAAACAATATTTAATAATTTAATATAATTTTAAATCATATTAATATTATTATTACCATGACAATAAAATATCTCAAATAAATATAATATTTATCCTTTTCAAAAACTTATTGGAAAAATTCATAACTTGTTTGTTTTTAAATATATTTTGTTTTTAATGTTTGTTTTCCAACTTCATTGCAATTCTCATTTAGTTTATATATGAATAAATATAAATAGGCAATGTTTGGTTATACTAGGTGTGATTCAAGCAATATAAGATATTGATTAACTTTCATTAAAGGCTTTAGTTAAAAAAACATATCTTGCATTGAAACCACACATGGTGGTACAAAGAAATATAATTAATGAACAAATAATATGTAAATATTTTTTTGCTAAAGAACACTTTTCTCTATTATTTTCAATAAAATATTTATAAAAATATTTTCTATTATTAAGTTTTATTTTAATATATGATAAGATAGAATGAAAGTATGACAAAGTGAAAAAATAATGTGATAAGACTGGATAACTATATGATAACATGGGATAATAATATAATAAAGTGAAATAATAATATGATAATATGGTATAATAATATAATAGAATAATAATACAGTAGCATCAACTAATAATCTGATAGAATGGGATAATTATATGTAAATCTAGAATCATAACATGAAAAAATAAACCATAAAATCGGACACAATAAAATCATAATAATTATTATTTATAATCATTTTTATTTTTCGCTGTGAGCATATGTTCCAATCATAATATGTTGCCCTTACGTTATGGTCACTACATCTATATTTTTTTCTTCCTGTATGTGCATCAAAATTAAGGGAGGGGCCTTGTATGGGATTTGTGTCCAATTTTATATTTCTATAAAAAATATATACATATTATATTTCGTTGATGCTAATATTTACATGGGAATGCAAATTTTAGGGTGATTCTCAGAAGTGGATCTCATATGAGGGCTATGATCAATTCATAAAATTTGGCGGTGTAGTTTCTACTTACACAAAACTTATTTGTAAGAAGTATTGACTTGATAATATTATTTGTATGAGATTTATGCTTGTAAAAGTGATTTTCGCGAAGAAGGATTTATGGTCAATTATGCACCGATCTTCATGAAATTTGGTACATAGATTTTTACTTATAAAAGTAATTTAATGCTGACTTACATTAAATTTTTGCTACAATTAAGGCATTTATGAGCGTTAAACCCTATTCCGAGAGGATATTTGTATGGGGGCTAGGTGAAAAAGAGTCCGAAAATTTTTCTGTGCATTAAAAACATCAGCACAAACGCTTAAACTACCTATGTTGATGTAGGGTATAATGAATGTGAAGAGGAGTGGAGCGATTTAAAGTAGAGTGAAAAAAAAGTAAAAATAAATAATTTTGGTGCTTATTAGAATTAAGTGCCAATGGAAAATATATATGATGATTTTGTAATGACCCTTTCTTTGCTATAAGATGCCATAAGTCCATATACTTAAACGAATTGAATGTCTCGCTATCATAACGAGAGATTTAGGCTGACGTTGGAAACACATTTGGGAATTAATAGCAGTTTGATTATCGCTTAATATACGAATAATTTTTCCGAAAATCCTGTAATAGTTTATCCACTTTTTTTTTTTGTATCGGAGACCTTCCGAAAGTTTAAACAATACTTTCGCCTGTCTTTTGGCTTTAGTATAAGATTTTTCTTCTTATCTTGTTTAAAATAAAAGGAATTCTCACGTCGCATAAGAATTTGCGAATCCAAGATTTGATAAGTTCTGGACTTCGTAGGCTTATCAGTCTGAAAGTTGATATTTCCAAACAAAGTGGCTTATTAACCTTAAAATCGACCTGCCAGATTTTTCAATTACTTTTAAAAGATGGTAGGTATCAATCAGGTGTGGTGTGGTCATGAGCATTTGATAAATAATGAGATATTTTGATAAATTTAATTTTAGAAATTTCAAAAAAGATTTTAATGGATGTACTATGAAAAAATAAATAAAATAATGTTATAGCATTTTTTGCAAGGCAAATATATTTTTGGACCACCTTGTTTTACGGATCTATCTTTCGAATTGACGGACTTTTCAATAATCTAAGGTATTTATTAATAGTATTGCTTCACTATGATCATCTATAATTCGAATAATAAAAATGAAATTCATTGCTAAATTCTTTCCTCGCCACCTTTTAAAATACATAATTCATGTGTATAAATTTGTTAGATTTTAATATTTCGATTAAGAGAATATCAATTGACGCCTGTCGTTCTTATTGTAATTGCTTTAATACCTGCAATTTAATTTTTTTAATTTCATATTCAAATTGTGGATCACATTATCACTGCTCCTCGCTACAACTATGCTTGATTACTTTGCTCGTTGAGGCGAGTAGACGCCACAATTATAGACGTCGTAGAGCGGTGAGTAAGTGCTTACTAATCGAACTTGGGTATTCGTGGTTTAACGTGGCATTCGTTAAAGACACAACCCAACCAAACACTGACGGTTGAATTTGAAAACAAAAATAAAAACAAAACACATTGTATATGTGTGTGTGTGTTTAAGTGGATCTATCTTATCAAGACAGTAGTGAAGTTTTTGTACTCTTGGATTCAGTCAGTCGTTTTTTAGATGTGTAACTGAGCACTACACAAGCGTGTGCATGGTTGCTTTGGGACTTAAACAGTCTTTTTTTTTGTTTTGCGGTTTCGTGTTGTTGTTATTATTACATTTTTCTTTTGATGTAAATGTAGTAAATGATCTTTAGATTTTTTGTTTTCGAGCATCACTCTAAACTGGGGGTTTCGAAATATTTCTGGGGAGTTAGAAAAAAAAAAAAACACAATGAGATGCTGCTGCACATTTTATATGACTAAATCTTAAACAAAAAATGAATTAAAAGAAAGAAATGAGTTGATAGAAAAAAGTTAAAAGAAGAGGAAGAAATAAAAAAATTCTGGTTTTTTGTGATAAATTAAATAGAAAAGCCACATTTTAGAAGAGTAGCGAAAGAAGTCAGAAATTTTATGTTGCCACAGAGTGAGTGACTCAGCCCACAATAAAATAAATTCCTCAGCGCCTGCGCGACATTTGAAAAGAAATTACAAAAAAAAAAAAAAGTTTTTGAAAAGAAAAGAATATTTTTGTGAAGTATTGAATATTATATTGAAGTTTCTTTAGAAAATAGTGTGGTGTGCGTAGTGTGTGTATATAAGAAGTACACGTTAACATGCATATTCTTTGTTATATATTGATGATTATCCCAGCTTTTTTGTTGAAGTGAAAAAAAGAACAAAAAATTAAAAAAAAAAAAAAACGAAGGAAAAAATAGACTTTAATGTTATCGATTCTTGGCTTTTCATCTTGTCTTGTCTTCTATCTATCTCTATTGTAAAAAGCTACTACCATCGCCGGTCGTGATTCTGTTGAATTTCAAGGCAAATTCAGTGCATTGACTTTAAGAACGAACAACAACATTAAATTATTGTACAATTCTGGTTCTTGTAGCCAGCAACTATTGCAGTTGTAGCTGAAGCTACTTGGCCAGGTTTTATAGCAACTTATATTGTAAATTATACAAGATTACACTTACTACTATTTGTTAAAGCTGCTGTGGCATTCAGGTTCTAGTTATCAAACATTATTCGTGCCTGGACTAGTGTTATTGGTGTAATTTTCTTAATTACAATTGGAAAAAAGGAAGAAAACATAATAAATAACAGACAGTATAAGGAAACAAACTATTTGAAAATTAAAGCAAAATTAATGGCCCAAAGGTGAAGAAAACGGGAAGCATTTTAATGAGTATTAGAAAAAAAGAAATAATTGAATTCAGAATAATTAAAACTTTTGAACTGTTACAGATAAATTAAACAAAAAACTGTGAAAAATTAATTGAAATGATAGAAAATTTACAAAAATTTAGAAAAACAGAATCTTGCATTTAAAGAAAAAGTGTTAAAATCTTTTAAAAATTATTTTAAAAATTAGAAAAAAAAAACAACAAATTGCAAATTCTTAAAATATTATTTTAAATTTTCAAACAGAAATTGCCTACAAATTTTAAATACAGTTTTTTTTATTAAAAAATATAATCAATTTAAAAAATCTAACCTTAAAAAAAACCTAAACTTTTCTTAAAAGTCTCTGTAACTATTTAACTTTAAAATCTCTTAGGAATTTTAAAACAAAATTCTTTTAAGAACATGTAAAATAAAAAAATTAACTTAAATAGTAAATATTTTAATTAAATTATATCCAAAATACAAATAACTAAAAATGAGTGATATTAAAATTGGAGACTCTAATAAGAGTAGAAGTGGCAGTAGTAACAAAACCAGTAAACCATTTTGTTCGCTAGCATATTTGGCCAAAAGTACAATTGCTATAAATGGTACCAACGACATCAGAACTATAAATGGTCATAGCAGCTGCAGCAGCAATAATATCAACAATAACAGCCAAAGTCATACCAATAACAACAGCAACTTAAATAATGGCAATAATTGTCAGCCATCAACGCCAAATGTGGCAGCTACAGCGAAAGTGAATGAACGTGGCTCACCATCATTACCAACAGGTGCTAGTACCACAGTTAATGGTCATCATACACAGAACGGAAATTATCATCAAACTTCTAGCAGCAACTCAAACAACAACAATAATACCTGCCCCGATTACAAACACAACACGAATGGCCGTTCTAGTGTGATCGATGTCTTTGGCATTATTAACGAGGAAGACATGGAAAGTTGTTGTGATCAAATAGACGGTGAATTGTCAAATGACTTAAGACGTCCTTGGGAACTGACAAATGGTTCATATGTTAAACGTGTACCGCCTTCTTTAATGACAAGTGCCACAAATGGCAGTCATTTAAATGGTTTGCCCTCGCTGTCAAAACTTAATAGTCTGGATTGTTGGGATTATACCATAGAGTTAGAATGTCTAAAAGGGCCACAAGGTAATTGATGAAAATTTAAAAAGTCACAATAAATAATTAATTCTAAGCACATATTTCAACAAAAATAAACTTTCACATTGGGGCTTAAAATTATGTTCAATGTTTTTAAGCATTTTTTACTTATTTGGTTTTAATGTTTGTTGGCCAATGAATAATTCTTGTTTTTTTCATGTTTTTTGGCAATTGGAATTTCCTCTTTATAATCGTTTATTTAAAATTTTTTTCTATGCTTTAAGCTTTTGAAAACTACTAAAGATGATAAATAAAATTTATGAAAAGGGTAGCAAAACCTCAAAGGGCTTTTCAAAGTTAGTGCGAATTTCGTTTTTATGGTGCCCTTTTTTCAATATGATTGGAAATAAAAAAACATATTAATTATTTAAACGAAATGTTGTTATATGTTCTTGTTGTTTTACAGAGTACTAGCACTATTACACTACATTTATACTGGATGCCACACTTTTTTTTAAGCCCATTTTTGTCATAATATTGCTTATTTTATTTAAATTTATTTAAAGTACTGATCCGATTAAAATGATGCTTGGCAAATATGTATATTCTTAAAGGAAGTACAGATTGGAAGCCGCGCCTAGTTTTTAAAAAAAGGGTTTGCCCTGTAGAAAATGAAAAGCAGAAAAATTTGTCCAATTAAAAATTTTATTAAATCAATCAAGTAGATGATTGAATGAATTAAAAATTTAAATGAAGAGAAAATCTAACGTGAATTTTATTTTTAGTATTTTTAATATATATAAATATAAGGTAATCATTTTTTTCTGTATATATTTTTTCTTGTGAAAAATTTGTGGATTTTTATTAACAATTTCCAACAAAATATAGTTTTCTCTTTAGAATAATTAAAACTCCCAGAAAATTACACAATGTCTAACTATATTTCAAGATAAAGAATATTAGGAAATTAGACATAAAACACAAATTTTACAATATAAATATAAATACTGGGAAATAAGCAAACTATTCTTCAATATAATCTCTAATGAAAAATAATGCTCTTAGTAGTTAAATATGCTTAATGATTCACTTAAATGTAAGATATGCAAGACTTAAACACGTTGTAAAATAAAGATTCGGTACATATACAAATATACATAGTATATTTAAAATATAAAATATCAAAAAATATGTCTGAACTAAAAATATGCAAAATATTGATACAACAATTCAACTCCAAATTTTTACAAATATCCAAAATGGATAAGTAACTAACATTTTTGTTCATTTGAAGCACAGAAAAACAAATTTAGTTTGCAAATTGTCGGTTGTCCTGTTGATTTTCAATATGATATGCAGTGTTTTTAAAAGTTAAAAATCAATCGAATAAATATTGAATAAGTTTCCAAAATTACGGTAATTTAAAGCTAAATTACATGTTAAGCAATTTTTGAAGGGCTGTAGAGTTATGAAATTTGAAGCTTAAACAATATTATTTTTAACGAACACGTCTTTCTTAAATATTTAAAATATTCTGAATTTAATTTTGAACTTTTTTCTTGAAAATTTTAGTGTTTCTAAATTATTTTTTTAAGTGATATTGTGGAATATGTGTGTTTGTATAATGGAAGCAGGGATGGAAAAATTTATACTATTGTACTTTTTTGATACTATTTAACATTTAAAAGTACCGAAGTACTCCCTCGGGTCATTTAATACTGTCAAACGATTCCATAATTCAAATTAAAAAATTTTAAATGAAAATATATTTTCGAGATATATAATTTTCCAATAGAAACCTATGTTTTTTTTAACACTTGATTTAGATTTACAATTGGTGTTCAGAAGTAATAATTAAATTGTAATGAACACTATCTCTGATTTAATGCTGCTTTTTCGGGTTCTCAAAAAAATTAAGGCAATTCAAATAAGTTTATAGGGCGAACAAACTTTAATTTATAAGATTGTAAACTTTGTAAATTTATGTACATTAGGGTAGCCCCAAAATAAAAAGTATTGATTTTATCAGCTTAAATGAAAATTTACTTCATTTTGAGATAATGTACATTATGCTTTCGTGAGTTCGATCAAAATGAAGAAAAGCCTTTTTTAGGTTTTTCGGATTTTTTTCATATTTCTGACAAAGGAATAATATAAGAATTTGGAATCGTAAGAAAGGCCTTTGAGACGCACAATTTGTATATTTGAATATATTTTAAATATAAAAAAATAAGACAAAATAGCAATTATACCAAAACGGTTTTTTCCGTTTTTTTTTAAATGGGTCCTTGTTTGAAGGTTGTTCGATTTTTTCGAAACATATTTTTCTTCATATACAAAATATCTCTATATGAGAATAAATTAAATTACGATACCAAATCTTTATATTGTTTCTTTGGCAGAAAAACCCAAAAACCCGAAAAGGAACCTTTTTTTCATTTTGATCTATAATATCAATTTTGAGAAACGGTATCTTAGAATGAAGCAAATTTTCATTTGAGCTTGAAACATCGACATCATATCTTCTTACCATATAAACGTTGCCAACCTAATGAACATTCATTACTAAAAACTACAAGTTTCTTTGCTCTGTAAATCAAATTAAAGTAAAAATGTTCCGAATTTCAAAACCATTATATAAAGGATTATATTTTAGCAACACTAAAGCTGAAGTGCTCGATTTTATGGAATTGGACGAATTATTTCTTCGTAAGTTTATTTCAATAACAGGGCCACATTTTACTAAGATCTTCATATTTTATATATAGAATTTAACGTGAATAAAATCATTTAATCCATTGGTATCGAAGGATTAAATTCTTCGTTTTAGCTATACAAGCTACATTCTTTGAGCTTTGCACTAAATAAAAAAAAAATCTGTCAAAAATTAGAATTTTAGTACTATGTGGGTGAAAAAGGTACTGTTTGAAATTTATTTTGATGACGAAAAATATTATAATTTTCCATCCCTGATGATAAGTTCGAACATTTCCTTCTCCCTAACCTTAGAGGTTGAACATTTTGCTTCTGTTAGCAAGATTTAAAATATTAATGCATTTTTATAAAAGTACTTAAATCCATTATTATTTTTTTTATTGTTACGTAGACCTTGCCCCTTTTAAATTAAATTGTTGTTTATCCAATTAGGCAGAGTGCTGACAAATGTTATTCATCTTTCGTTAAGTGTTTCGAATGTGTTACAAAAATAAGATGAAGAAACAAGGGTAGATTGACTTCGGTTGCAGCAATGAATTTGTATATATTTTTTATTTATTTAATTCTTAAGGGATTTAATGTATAAAGTTCCAACACTTTATACTAAAGAGATCAGTCATTTTAACATAGCGTTGGTTTAAGAATTAGTAATTGTTACTTTTTGAATACTCTCTAACAGGTTGTTGAACTAATAAAAACAAACATATTTAATACAATAATAATTGCATTCGATATTGATCGATATTTTATTCTTGTATGGGAATTTCGATCGATTTTAAATATTATAATTTGAATCTGGATCAGCAATTTTTTCTGTATTAAAAAAATTTAAACATACATATAGTTAGTATGTTTAAATTCCTTTAATATTACTCATAATTTATTTTCTAATAGTAATTATTTGAGGCCTACTTACATATATTGCCTTTTTAAAGTATAAAATTTCTTTTGGTTTTAAACATTAACTACCCAGACACTTATTTAATTATTTTAAATTACACTGTGCGACAAATTTTAGGTCATCAAATATTTCCTCAATAATTCCAATGCGAAATAAAATTATGCTATCAAATTAATTGAATATCAATAGGGTTTTCCAAACTTAGTTCGAATTCCGATTGTATGGACTCTTAAATTTGTAGATTTCAATGTATTTATGGTTATTTTCTTTTAGGTATTCTATTTTACGGCCACTTTTTCTAACAAGATTGTATGCAATAGGTGAAAAGTCACATAAATAAATAAATAAATAAATATATATATATATATATATATATAAAATTTGACATACACAACGGATAGAAAATATTGTGTATTTTAAAATTTAATCTGAATGGATGCCATGCCTCTTTTTCGCACACTTTTATTACACTGTGTTATTTTCTTACCACTGTCATCAAAATGTTTATAAAATTTGATATCTGATTACAGAGAAATAGGCATAGCATACAATCAGCACTTCCCTCAAGGATATACATATTTGTCATGTTCCCTTTTAATCGGTTCAGTAGTTTAGACATATGGTAAA
Organism: Protocalliphora azurea; assembly: GCA_932274085.1. Lineage (NCBI taxonomy): Eukaryota > Metazoa > Arthropoda > Insecta > Diptera > Calliphoridae > Protocalliphora > Protocalliphora azurea. The sequence continues at coordinate 123,818,421 of OW026523.1, read as the reverse complement.
GTCAAATAAAGTAAACAATATTATGACGGAAGTAGGCACAAAAAGAAAGTGGCTTCCAGCAAAAATCTCGTATAATAATGCTAGTAGTCCATAAAAAACAACAACAAATAATAACATTTGAATTAAATAATTTAAATGTTTTCTTATTTCCAATCATAATGAAAAAAATGCTCCGAAAAATTCGAACTTCAAGAGACAATTAAACCGAAATTCGATCTAGCTTGGAAAATTCTTTGGCGGTTTTGCTAGACTTCTGTGGAATTATTCAGGCAATTTTATATTGTTGCACTGTGTTATCAGTGAACTAATATCTCAGCATGGAATTTTTCTTTTTAAGGAAACTAATAAAAACTCCAAGTGCCTGCTATATAAAAACCACAGAAACCTGGTAAACTTTTATTTACATAATTTAATTAAATAATTTCTGATAATATTGCAAAAGGCAGACATAGCAAAAAATAAAATGAAAGAAAAAATATAGTAAAGATAAAATTCCGTTAACTGAATGTAATATTACACCTCGAAATTCTAATGTGATGCTAGTGCAGCAAAACAAATAAATATTTTATGTATTGTAAAAGATACTAGGAACATGGATGGCAAATATATATATTTATATCCAAACTATAAATAAATAGTACCTATTATTTCTAAAAATAGTACCTTTTACATTAAAGTCATTTTCAAGAATGTTTTTGTTGTTGTTAGCTGATCAGTTGATATATTTAGCACTTGGAACTCAATTTTTTGACAACGTTTATATTATAAATGTAGTTGTAGCGTCGACAACTAGCTTGCGATTCGAAGGACCATAGACAAGTTGTTATAAGTAAATCTGTTTTTAACTTAGGGTTTATTGGAACATAAACATTACAACCAAAAAATTATTTCTTATTATTTAAATACCTAATATTTTGAAGAAGGCCTTGAAGGTTTTACAATCATTTCTATATTAAAAAATTTACTTTTTTTATTAAACATTGTGGCAATTTTTGGTTCAATTATTCCCATTTCTTCTTCCCTAACCAGTAAAAAGTATCAATACTTGTTTCATATATAAACACAGTAAGTTAACCGCTCATGTACTTTCGTACTTTAACGTATGGTTCATTTGCCTTTTGCGGTTTTTAGAAATGATGATACGTCTACAAAAACACCTTATGTATGTGAGATAATAATAAACATATAAGCACACATTTACATACATAGTTATAATGAAGGCACATAACTGACTTTAAATATATAATTTTTGACCTAGTTAAGTTACTGTTTTTCTATCAAACTATTTTGAATTATTTACCCATATATATTGTCAAAAGATGCGGTCTTTAATTACTTATAAACATTCAAACACTTGTAGATATTTATATCATCTTTACCCACACACTGATAAATAAGTAATTGTACGTAAATGTAGACTGTTTATTTACACGATCATGTAAAAATAATGTAATTGTCTTTATGTCTGTCCTGTTTGTTTTTTTTTTTACACTTTAGACTCTTTTGTTGTATTAATTGTAGCTCTTATCGCCTTACATTTCTTACAAAGACAAAATAGATTGAATATGTATTTCTTGTTTCTATTTTGTTGTTGTTGTTGCTATATGTTAAATTAAATATAAACAAATAAAGCATTACAAAGTTTTTTTTTCGTTTTAATTTGTAACTTCAATAACTTTTAAACCATAAAATTCAGAATTAAATTTTTAGAAAACAATAAAATAAAATAAAATATATAAATAAATAAATAAATAAATACATGAAAGTGAGTGCTGAAATTTTAAATTGAATTTAAACAAAACACTAAATTAATATTGTATTCAAATCTTTACTCTAAGTGTACATAATGATGACGCGTATAAAAAAAAACAGTTTTATGTATATTTTGTTGCTGTTGTTGTTGTTTTTATAGACATTTGAACTATTAGATTATAGACAAAGTATTAGAAAAAGAAAGTTAAGCTGAGATTTCATTAATAAAATAAATAGTGTTTTTTATTATTATGATTAACCCATTAAATGTGGGTAATTATTTAAAGAGTAATGCATATTAAAGTAAAAACTTAAAAAAAAAAAAATGAAAATGAATTTGTAATGACTCTTTGAAATTAAAAAATAAAAAATAAAATAAGAGTAATTTTGCAAATTATCTTCCTGCAAGCAAGTTTTGTCTTTAGAAGCTAGTTATAGTAAATTTTTTATAAATTTTACTTTTATAGGAAATTTTTGATAAATTTTACTTTAATAGAAAATTTTTGATAAACTTTACTTTTATTTTTGCTAAATTTTACTTTTATTTTATAGGAAATTTTTGATAAAATTTCTTTTTATAGGAAATTTTTGATAGATTTGCTTTTTATGGGAAATTTTTTTATAAATTTTCTTTTTATAGCAAATCCTTGATAAATTTTCTTTTTAAGCAAATTTTTGACAAATCAACTTTTTTCAATAAATATTTAATTTATTGAAAAGTTTCGATAAATTTCCTTTTTTATAGGAATTTTAAAAAAAAATATATATATATATTTATTTATTTATTTTTTTCAAATTTATTGTTTATTATGTTTTTATTAAACACTTATTAAGACATTATAAAATAGGCAGCTTTAGCAGTTTTTGTACTTGGAAAATAACCATCCACTTGGGTTTCCCTTGTTGCTTTTCGAAATGGAATAGTAATACTGAAAAAAAGTAATAAAGAAAAAATTATAAATTTTCGTGCATGTATATTAAAATTTAATCTTTATATTAACCTTTATTAAAGCAAGTTTTCTTTCAAAATTGTCCTTCAATAAATTTTCAGTTTTGGAATCGACCGAAATGGTCGAAATTTGTAGAAATTTACCTCTAGCCTTTTCACAAATTTTACTTATTTTCAACTTTTCCTCTTATTACTTTTTATTAAGAAATTTTGTCTTGATTTAAATACAATTTTTACTTATATATTTTTATATGTATGTACAAAAGTTTACGAATACGTGGTAAGGCAAGCAATGCGAAAAATTTCAAAGGGAACAAAATTAAAATTGCTTTACCTTCTCCCTTCTATTGGCATCATACTAACATAAAGAAATTACATAGTATTTGTAAATAAATATGTAATTAGAAATTATACTTAAATCCATACGTAATTTCTTATTCAATGAAGTGGTTGTTTTAAAAAACAAGAAAAAGTCATCTGTTTCTAAGGAAGAATTTTTATTTTTCTGCATATTTTGAAAAAAAAAAAAAAAAAAATAATAAATAAAATTAAAATAAAATTAGCATGTTTTCTATATGTATGAACATACATTTCTTATGTATAAATTATTTTTGGAAATAAGTTTACATATTAAGTACAGTTTATTATTTATTGTTAATTTTTTTTTTAATTCCAATTATGTTAACAAATAAATATTAAATTGTACTTAGAACGTACATGCATGCCACGTGCCCCATTTTTTTTAACAATTATAATTCGCACTTACATTCTAAGTAATCAAATTCACACAAAAACTTTGCTTTCCTGGTAAGCTAGCAGGTATAATTGGAAACAAAAATAAACTACTTATTTTTTGCCTGAATAATTAGTTATTTTTGTTCGACTTGTCCACAAATTCATGTAATTATTTTTTGACACTAGGGGTACTCAAAAATATGTACCTAAACGAAAACAAAAATAAAAAAAAACAAAAAAATTTTGCCGTCAGTGAGGCTCGAACTTGGACACACACTAGCCATTCGTTTTTACTCACTAACGTCTTACTCAGTACACCATCTCGCACATAGCATCCTAAGCGATAAAAACTCTATTTAGTTTAAAATATCTTTTTAGACATTTTGTTATAAAAATCTAATAGCTTCAGAATGGGGTTGAACCAACAACCTTCTGGTTGTTAATCCGGCGCTCTAGCCAACTCATCCACGTGATTGCAGAATTACTGAGCTATAATACTATTGAGTACTTATTAATGTAATACAGAGTAGGCAAATAATAATGACGCCTCATTACCAAGAAAATACTTTAATAAGTAGTTGTCATTACCGAAAACCAAAAAGTTTTTGCTGGGCAGCTTCTAAATTAAACTCTTTAAGGAGCTGGAGAAAACGAAAGTGGTCATTTTTAGGTCAAGCTTTAATAGAAGTTGATTTTACTTGTCTGTTACACATTTATAAAAAACATCACTTGAAAAATTAAAAATAAATGCTAAAGTATTTAAACGATGCACAATATAAAACTAATGAAAATTGTATGATGAAACTTGAAAACAACCGATAGACAAATATAGAGTGAAATGGAGAGAGTAGATTTTAATCTGCTCATATTCTCTCACATATGAATATACAATTTTTTTTTCTTAATTCAAGTAAAATTGTACTTAATTCAAATTTCAGGAATAAACTGCTTGATTTAAGTGCAATTTTTACCTGGTATTACAATATTTATACTTAAATTAAGTACTTTCTTTAAGTATACCTTAATTCGAATCGTACTTAAACTTTTAGGTACATTTTTTGCTAAAAATAAGAAAAATAAACTTGATTTTGGAATTTAGTTTTTTTTCTGTGTATTCACTTAATTTAAATTCCATACAGAAAAGTAGTTATTTAGTGAAAAAAAAAAAAATAAAAAATACTTTAGTTAGAATTTCAACTTTACAACTTATTATTTATATTTACTCGCTATTCTCCTCATTATTTTATAACGACCAAATAAGTTTGTCGTAATTCTTACAAAAATTAATTTTATTATTACAAAATTTATGTTTTTATTACACATTTTTTATTTGCTATTAATTAAGAAAATAGTCTAAGATTGAGGTTAAATTAAATAAGATTTTGTTTTATTTTTTTTATTATTTTGGAAGTTAAGTTTTATATTTTGTTTTGTAAACGTCTACCAAAATCATATATAAAATTTCTTATAGAGAGAATTTCTAATAAAATATAGAAGAATATTTGATTTAATATTTGAGAAGTGAAATTCTGTTGCGTAAACCTACAGAATTGTAAATTATTTAAGTAATTAAAATATACTTTTCAATTGCAAATAAACTCATTTTTTGATTTCAAGTTTCTTTAGGTTTGTAATTTAATATGATATTTGCAAATAATTGCAGTAATTAAAATAAATTTATTTTATTTATAATAGAAAAAGGATATTTATTTAATTTGAAGTGGGCTAAATAAAACGCTTTGAGTAGATGAATTATCTAAGTTAAATTTTATTTTATAGTTTTGTTTTATAATAAAAAAAAAAATCTATAAATGGTATTAATATGATGCTAAAAAAATTAAATACTAATTAATAAACAAACAAGCAATTAGTCAGTCGTACAACAACTAAAACAGATGGAGTTCAAGAGCAAAGTTCACTGAACGATTATTAAGAATTTTTTTTGTGTATTAAACACAATATCTTAAAATAAATTTGAAAGCACCATTTAATGTGAACAGGTTTTTTTTTTAGTACCTTTTTGTATTTTTTGTTAATAATATTTGCATCAATTTATGAATGAAGTGTTGGATTAAGTCAATGAAAGGCAGAATAGAGTGATAAAAAGTTAAACTTAAAACCAGTGGAAGAAAAAAATGGGTATGATAAAAAATAATAATAAAGATTGATTACTGATATCAATAAAAAAGAAGAAACTTAAAGAAATTATGAATTAGCAAAATAATGATAAAAAATATATAAATAAAAAATTGGGGTTAAATTTAATGATTTTAAACAACCATCTACATACATACATACATACAAACATACATACATACAAACATACATACTTACATGCATATGTATGTAGAGAAGTTTCAACATTGGAAACACCTAATTTTTTTTTTTCAATATTATGTTTCTTAAGATTTTCCCATAAAATGTAGAAAGTAAATATGATGATTTCACATAAAATTAATTATTTAATTCTGGTAGTAATTTTTTTCTTGGTTTTATTTTAAAACTTTTCTTTAGATTTTAAAAAATTTGCTGATTTGGTTTTATAAAAAAAACCTTAATTTTTTTTAATCTTGTTTTTTTTTTTGCTTTAAAAACATAAATTTTCATTGCCATACATTTGCAACGTGAAGTGCATTTTTAAATACCACCCGCCAGCCAAATACAGTTATAAAACAACAAAAAAATTTTTATTGCTTGGCCAAATTACTGTTACTTTTTGCAATAAAAAAAACTTAATAAAGATTAGATTTATTTGAAAAAAAAAAAACAATCTTGTATAAATCAATCAATTTTGCCATTGATAGCAAAATAAAAAAATACACTAATCGTTGCTGTAGTGCAATTGTTAATGCAGTTGGTTTTTTTTTATCTGTACTGAAATTATTTGATCTTGGAGTAAAGATAAATAATTTAAATTATAACAATTGTTTATTATTATGAAATAATTTTTATAAAAACAAACCTTAAGTACTGATAAAGTATTGCGATACAGGAAATTATAATCAAGTGCTGGTCGTTGTGTTGTAACAATCTAATATCCTTACCCCTAAGGCCTATGTTTTTAAGTAATTTTTACTTTGGCAAAAAAAATACTTAAGATGATTGATGGTTCCGTTAATTTAATATAATAATGCAAATAAATATTAAAGGGAAATGAATTTGAAATATGGGCAATATATATATATATAGTATATATTAAAAAAACAAAAAATAATTCGTTAATAGATGCAGCATTAACAGAAATATTTTCTATAGAAATTAAACATTCAGATATTTTTAATAGCTTAAAAACATACAACAAATATTGATTTTTCTACACCCAATAAAAAATAACAGCCAACTTATAAATAAAAACCACAGGCAAAAAATTCTTTAAAAATTTTGCCATGTAAAAACACCTTTTCATAACCAAAAAAAAAAAAAATATGTTAAAAAAAAGTAAGAATGTTCCAAAGAAAAAAAAAAATAAATGGATACAAATTCACATAAAAGAAACAGCACACAGCGGTATCTTAACCTAAATATAATGACAACAGTCGATAGCAAAAACAACAAAAACTTTAAGACACAACAGTGTATGTTAGTCAGCCAAGTTAATATGTTTTAACATAAATTTACTTGGACATTGTACAAGTTTAAGTATGGATGAGTGTGTAAGTTTATTATTGTTATTATTATATTAATGAAAAACCAATAATTTAACGAAACAACTAAAATTAAATATCCAAATATTTTTAAACTAAAAGTGACATTAACAAGTTGTAACACTATTCTTGAAGTTTGTTTGAAAGAAATCAAAAATGAAAATATTTTTAAATAAAAGATAATGTTACTTTTTAGGTGTAGTTGTCGAAAATCAAAAGAAAGATTAAAAAAAAAAAATGTTTTTGTTCATTTATTACTTAATTTCACCTGTGGGTATATTTCTAGTATAAGTAGAAAAAATATTGTTAAATATTTAACTATGTAAATTGAGTAGAAATACTTAGGCGGCATTTTAGTTAGATCAGCTTTAGAAAATACGTGATTTTAATTTTTGAGGTAAAAAAGAATAATAATAATGAATTGATATTTATTTATTTTATTTATTTATTTATTTATTCAATAATGTAATACAAAGTCGTTTCATGTTTCATATTTATGATTCTTATTAACAGAGCAGTGTCAGTAAATAAAAAAAAAAAGAAAAATGCTTTAAAGAATAATATTAGCGGATTCCCAATAAAAATTAATACTCAATATTTATTTTTCTAAATAAGGGAATATCAAGAAAAATAATAAAATTTACTGCTTATATTTGTGAAGCTGTGGCTTCTAATTAAATATTTGCTCTATTTACGTATAAAACTATCCAAGTAATATTTTTAGTATTAAATTCTACTTCCTTTTTATTTAAAATTATTACATTACAAACAACTTCCGAGAAACGAAATTTATTTTGTTATTGAAAAAGTTCTAATCTAAATAACACATTCCTAAAGACCTCTATAAGTATACAAATTCTTCTTCAACAAATTTCAAAAAAATCGGTTTAATTTTTTTTAGGTGGAATTAACTACAGCGCCATCTGACGGACAAAAAAAGAAAACTTTAGAGAAAAATTGCTCTCGTTTCAAAGAATAGAAATGTAAACTTGCGATAGATATATTAGATAGACTGATAGATGGATAGTTAAATATATAAATAGATCGTCGTATAGATAGATAGGTAGACAAATAGGTAGATAGGTAGATAGATAGTTAGATACATAGATAGGTAGCTGTTCAAAAGAATCTGAGGCAATCGATTCTTGGCCTAGCACAAGAACTGGACTTTAACTTGATGAATTTTGCATATGGACATGATCCAACTGAACCAGGAGTTCAAAGTTAATTTTCACCGTTTGTTTGATAAATAAGATTTGGAGCATAATAACTAAATTAACAAGTGAAATGGTCACATATGAGTTGACACCAACCCACACGAATTTCTGCAGGTGTATTTATGAAAAATTGCTGTTTTGCGGAGCTTTTTAACCGGTGGCATTTTTGATTAGTAACTTTTCGAAAACGACATTGGGGAAGTTATCACCATAAATGATGATTACCAAGTTATTTTGGTCTAAATTGAAACATATGTACATAGCAAACAAAGCATGGGTATTTTCTATGAATGATTTGAGCGTATGGATATCTCTCCAAAGGTGACTCTAAGAGACCACCAAAATCGTTCGATTTGATCAATCTAGATTCTTTTCTGCAGAGGTTTTCTTAAGTTTCAAGTTTATGCCAATAAACCTGCTATGCATTCAAAATCATCATAACTCTGGTCACAGCTTAAAAAATCGCCAGATCTATGCAGCAGAGTCACTGAAATTTATAACTCAAAACCGCGCCACCGTGCGACATCGTTTCCAATGAGAGAATATCGTTATTACCTTACACAGATCTTTTTTTTACTCGTATTCCTTCAAACTTCAATTAGATTCTAAATTATTTCAATAACTTTAACGTGACACAAAATGGTGTAATTCATTTGATAGTTGTGTGTGAAATTAATTTTATAGTAGTTCTAAGTCAGTAGCATCAAAATTTTAATTCTCTCTGATAAAATTAACAAAATCACTCACTTTTTAAGTATTAAGCGATACAATTTTGAATGTTCTAGTTTAGGTACATTTTTTTTTTTTTTTTTTGACAAATTTAGAAAGTAAAAACCAAGAGTAAAATTTTTATTTTTCATATTAATCAAACTATCTTGGCTATTTCAACAATAACTATTTAAAATACCATTAGGAATCAACTAAAGATTTTGGTCGCCATAAAATGTTCTCAAAGTTTAACATGAAATCTAAGTTCTCTCGGTAAACAGATTGATCAATGAGCGTTATAATAAAACTTATATCGATCAACATCTTATGTGAAATTATTCTTGTACTTAAATTTAATATTTTTTTCTTATTTTATAAAAAGTACGCTTGCATTTTTAGGTCAGTTGAGATAAAATTCTTGGGTGTATAGTTGGTAAATTTGGCTTTAATACGATTAAGTAAAAGTTTCAATTTGTTTGATTTGTCTATTTTATAATTTAGAAAGATAAACATTGATACAGATTTGACATATTGATTGATGAATGTACTTAAATTTTTCGGAAATATGTAGTTAAACGAAACAAGTTTTAATAAATTTGGCAGATAAAAAAATAATGTTTGATTTATTATGGCTTAATTTAATGTCAAACGCTTTAATAAAAATTGTTACAATATAAAAAAAAAAAATATATCTTATTTAAAGTGCCTTCAGACAAGTCATTTTTGTTAATACCCCTAAATAAAATGATTTGTTAAAATGCTTGTATAAGTTGTAAAAAACTGGCTAATTTATATTTTTTAAAAACTAATCAATACAATTTTAATTTTTTTATCAAGTTAAAAATAAAACGACATGACCTTGAATTATTTTTTTGCTATTATGATTACAACGAAATAAAATATAAAAAAGCACTGAAAATATTAATTATTTCATGCTTAATTTAACATAGTTAATAAAAGTTTATGAATTCATAAAATTTATGAAATATACATATGTATGTGATATTAATTACACTATGCTAGTCGCAGATTTTAACAAGCTGGTGCCAGGTGTTTTTCAAAGTTGGCGCTGTTATTCGCGATATTTGGAAGTAGCAGAAATAATAGAAAATTTTAAATAAAAGGGACTTCGTTTATGTAAATTAAACACTAAATCGATTGAATATGTACTCCAAACATAAATTAAATTAATTTCATCCCGATTTTTAATGTGTTTATATTTTTGTTTGAAAAGTTACTTATTGGTAACACTAGTTAGCTTACTTACAGAATTGTAGTAATATTTTTTTGTTAGTTTAAAATTTTTTAATTTAGCGTTTAAAATATATTTAATAAGGATTTATGATCCTATAATTCAATAGAATCTTAATTGTTTATCTTTTATTTTTAATTTAACAACTACATTATTATATTAAAATAAAAAAAACTTAATTTTTTTAGCCTTTCAAACTGAAATATCTCAAAAATGAGTGCTAACTTTTAAAAATGATTAACACCATCAAATTTACCGTCGTAGACTTAGTTATACCCAATCTTGTTAAAAAATAAGTCCCATTATCGAGCACAGTGCTATTTTTATCCCTTAAGCAATTTAGTTTTTATTTACATTTTAGTTTCCGAATGCCTTTTAAAAGATAAACGACTCAATGACCCCTCTGAATCTAAAAACCCATGATCAAATAACGAGTTAGTTTTTCATATTTATTGCTAGTTGTTGTTTATTTAATTTTGATGGGCTATCAAAATATCATCTAATTGATCATTATTATCTTAGTCATTATTATCATTTTCATGTATTTTGACAGATAATCGGGAAAACATTTTTAGCTGAAAATAAAGCTAAAATGACACTTAATGTTTTTGTTGTAGTTGTTGATTTTTATTTAAATAAAATTTACACGAGTATGTTGTTTTAGCTGCTGTAGTGCTAATGAAAATGTATTATTACAACAAGCAGTTAATGTAATGGCTAACGCTATTTGCAGATAAAATAGAATTGAAGCGTTAAGCGTTTTTGTAATGCAAATGGAATTAACGATAAAAAATAAATAAAAATTATAAGCAATATCTTGCAAAAAAAAAAAAAAAACATAAATAAATTTTTATTTCTTATACGCGTATTAAGCTTTTGAAAAAATGTGATAAAAAGTAGTTTGACAAATGTCTTCGCTGCTGAAGTCTACTGTAGACTTCATATATTTAAAACAAATTATCAAAAATTTTTAACCTGGCAGAAAGTAACTTTAATTTTTAATAAGTTTTGTGGTAATGCTTTTTTAAATAAGCGGGTTACAGAGCTGAACTTACAAGACTTGAAATTAATAGAGTAATCATGATTGTTGTTCAAAGTTCAAAAACTTAAAGAAAGGGATAAAATTACTTAACCTTTTCTCATTCTTTTACACTCTTTATTCGCTGGTTTATACCTTTTAATCTCATGTGATCTTATTTAAAATAATCGGACCTTCTTTGTTGCTGTGCAGACTTTCAACAGTTATATAGTTTTGATGACAAAATATTTTAAGATTTTAAATCTTTTAGGCGGGATCTGTGCATCCCTCAACGCAATACAAATTTTGAAATAGGGATTGATACCTGTTGTAATTATGCATATTCTGTGCAGTATCTCGTTGATATGCCCGATATGGTCAACTCAGTAGATAGTCTCAAAGTTCAGAAAACAAGAGCGAAAATGATTAAAAAGTTAGCTTTTCGCGAGGCACATGTACAGTTGCTAATGAATTAGTGTGGATTATTGGATGAAGTTAGTTTTTTGCCATTTTCCACATTAAAATCGAAGGAACATTAAGAATAAATTTTATAGAAACATTTTATGGAATATTTGAGAATTATTGAAAAATTGCACTTTTTGTTTTTTGCATTTTTACATAGCAAATTGTAATTTGTACAAATCTAACACACATAAATATAGAAACGGCGACAAATATAATTGAAGGGGTCCATAAATTTAAGTCAAATGTCGTTGATAGCTGAAAACGGGATACTCAATACAAATTTTGCTAAGGCACATCGCATGGACAGCACGAAATTGAACATGATTAACATAAATAGTTAGAGTTTGTTACGCTTAACCAAAATGTAGGGGCACATCAAAAAATTTCAAAGGAAGAAATTTTATGGATCACAAAAAAAAAAAAAACTCACTTGGGTTACAATATTAAATAGCATTCCTTGTATAATATATGGAGAAATAATTTAGATTCGATCCGCGATTTGAAAAATTGCTACTTTAAGTATAATGACTTTTTTTTAATTTACTAGGAAACCCTAAGATATGCTACACTATTACCATCAAGCACTCAAAATATCACAAATTGTATTTAAATAACTCAGTAAGTTTTGATATTATTCATAAACTTCAGGTTTGTGAAAATGTATATTTGAACAACTTAAAATCGCTAAAAATTTCGCGCCCCCTACACGAAATGATTAACGCGAACTGATTCTACATGTATTCGAGTCCCTTTATATTTCCACAAATGAATTTCAATGAGCCACCAAAAAAAGTATTTTTTTTTTTTTTGAAAGCCTAACATCAAAAATTTTTATTAATTGCCTACTTACAATATCTAAGCTTTTTTTAAATTGATTAAAAAATCATTAAAAAAAAAATTAAAATTTTTTATGTATTTTTTTTTTAAATCTCTTGACCTGTAAACTGTAGCTTGATCGCTAAGTCGCCTGTATTATGGGTTGCGTGTTTAGGCCGCCTTTTAACATTTTTTGTTATTTTTACAAACCCATGTTAGTTTTTTAAGTTTGTCATAGACATACGTACAAATATTTTTTTTAATGGTCTAACATGTTAAAATTAATTTTAAAGCTTGGCTGGTTTTTAGTTCAAAATTATATACATTTATTATTTTTTTCTTTTAATTTTTTCCATTTACTATAATTAAGTTGCTTTAAGCTCACGCGTGCCAAAGGCTTAAAACATACCATTTTCAGTATATTTCCTCTTAAAAAAAACTCACACCCATATATTTAACATAAACATCAAATACGTTTAGTTTAAACTAATGTTAAACATCAACTTCGTTTAAATATAAACCATTTGCGTTATCTTTACAAGACTTCTGGAAAAAAAAATATGTTTTAGTAATTATTTTTATGTTTTCAACTACCGATCGTCATAATTTTTAGTTATTTATTTCTTTTAAATGTTTAATATATTTTATTTACGGGGCCTTTTTAAGGTCAACGACCATACAACTTCTATTAACTTTTCTAGCATTTTCTCATTAATCTGTACGTAGTTTAAACTGAACTTTATGAAATGATGTTCATAATTTTGTATATGTTGGTTGTTTCTTAACTTATATAAGTTTCTCAACTGGATGATAAATGGCTAGTTATGTTTTGCAAACATTTATGAATATTTTAACATTTGTGAATGGTTTTTCTTTTGGGTTTCTTTTTTATGAATAGAATAATTTATTTTTGGTATAACCTTTTAGATGTAAAACAAATAATGTTACAAAGTTATTAGTTAAATAATGGCCTAATTTTGAGCAGTTATTATATTTTGAAATTGTTTTTGAGATTATTATACAATTTGTGTTGCAGAACAAAATAAAAAATTAAGTTTAAGATTTCATTTGTTATTGATGAAAATTGATAATTGAAATGAACACAGTTTTTGCTAAGCCTTAAATCACAACTGAACTATTGCAGATTTGCAATTATTCAATATTTAAACTTATGTGGAGCTGCCATTATAAAAAGATTTTTAATAGATTTTCTTAAGAAAAGTTCACACTACGCTAATATTTGACAGCTGATTTTGGACAAACAAAACTATTTGCATTTAACTAAAAATACTGCTGGTATGAACATTGTGTGAACACAAGTTGTAAAATATTGTTTTATCTTACAAAATAAATGTAAGATCAAACAACGGCGAACAACAGTTGATGTGGTGGACGGCTTTAGTTGAAAAAATTGTTGTTTTTATGTACACAAACTTTAAATTGACAAAAGAAAAAAGAAGTGTTCGATTTATACTTTAACTTTTAAAATATATATTTTTTTTTATAAAAACAGATGTGATTCCAATAGTTTAATTTTTTTTATTATTATTTAACCATAATAATACTTTTTGTTTTTTATACAGCTGATTGTGGCGTCCAAAGAAAACAGTGTTGTTTTGTGAAGACAGGGATGTTTTGTAAATGACGAGAAAAAGAAACAGAGTTGTTACTGTGTATAAACGTCACAAAAATCTTTAAATATATATATATATATATATATATATTAAAGTAATTTTTATTAATAGTTTAATATTTCATATTTCTTAAATCTATCTAAATATTTTATTTTGTAAATTTTATAAATATTTTTATTTAAAATAAATAACATTTTCGCTTTACATTAAATAAAAACGCTAATCTTCTCAAGAAATTGCTATAAATTGATTAATACAAAATAAAAATAAGATTTTCCTATAAATTCATTTAATAATTGAAGCCAAATAAATTTGTGTGATTGTGTGTTTAATCAAATAATTTTGAGTAAATAATTTGCATCTAAACGGAACAGGCATTTAACGATACTTGATAGCTGTTTCCTTAAACAAACAACGTCAAAAAATACACGTATTGTGAACAAAAAATCAGCTCTGTATTTGGTTGCAAAAATTGCTAGAAAACACGATTAAGTATTTCCTGTCAAATATTTGCATAATCTGAACTTAACTTTAGACCCTTTGTGAATTTTTATTCTATGCTTTGTGGGTTTTTAGATATTCGTATTGTGTATGTGATAACGCATTTTATGATTTTGAGGGCTATAGGAGTTAACATTTGGTTTAAAAAGCTGCATATAATGCAGTATATTTTAAGATACTTCTTTTAAATATAAAAAAGTCTTCATCTCTTAACAAATGTTTTTTGTTCCAAAATATTCTTTTCATTGTTTTAATATATTTACCAAAAAGAAAAGAAATTTAATTCTAATATGATGCCGATAGCTCAGAAATATGTATCATTAATACCTGTTTTTAATATTATGTAAATTATAAAATTTTTTTGAATATTTCATAATAATTTTTATCTCTCTTTTTTGTCTTTTTAGGTAAGTTACAATTTCTATCTACATTTTAATAAAATCAGGTAATTTAAACATTTGAATAATAAGAATAATTTGAAGAACTGCTCAAAAATAGCACCATTCAGATACATGCGACTATTTTCACAGTGTTTTTATAATGCTTTTTTTGTTTTCCCATTCTTTTGAAAATTATAAAAATCATTCTGTTAAATTAAAAAATATCTATTAAAAAATAAATAAAACAAGACATAAAAATAAAAAGAGAACATTTTAATTTTGAGCATCCATATAAATGATACAATTAAAAACTTAATTAAAATTATTCTCAATTTTTGATAAATCATTTAATTGAAAGAATTTCAAACTTTTTCGCTCAGTAGTAATATTGGAAAAAATGTGATATTCGGTAAAAATAGAACTTCCTCCTAGACTAAGTTATAAAATATCTTGCCGCAGAATTACTGCTGCCTTATGTAATTAGTGTCCGTCCATATACACGTTTAATAATCAAGCTAATTATAGCATAAATTTACCAATTAGTGGTATTGGGAAAAAAGTATCATAAGTGTTAAGTATTTGTGCTGATGTTTGTAATGCTCATCAAAATTTTCAGCTCACCAAAGAATCCAAAACTACTTTATGGATCGACTTAGGGATGTCTGTCCATCTGTCTGGTTTGACAATGTTGATTTAAATAAATTTTGCATTTATGATTATTACTAGGACGAAGCGTAATTAATTTGATTGGTTCATTATTTCACCTCGCCTCCATATTTTGTTATATTCTTTATTAAACTATGACCCCATTGAATTTCATTTAAATAATAATGATTTATTAAATAAATATTTTTGAAAGTAAAATTCATTCGTAATAAAAATGTTTGCTTTATTAATTGTAAAGAGCATAAAAATTTTATCTTCATTAACTATTATTTCCTTGAGCATTTCACTTTTTTTACGCATTATCCAACTAATAAACTATATGATATTGGTAAGAGCAAGAAAACTATAAAAGAAAAAAATTGTGTAAATAATTTCTTAATTGCAGTTAATTTTTACTCCAGCAATTAACACTACTAAACACATCGGTTTCCTTATTAAAATTGACACACACAACACATATCACGTAATAACATAATGAGGATGTCAGCTTCAAAAGACTCTCTATATCTTTTGATTAATTTTTGTTAATTTGAAGTATTTTAAATGCATGTTGTTGTGTCATACAAACCAAAAGTTTTAAGTAAAAAGTTTTTGGATAAAATAAAAAATAAAAAAATATTTAAATAATAATAATAAAAGACTTACATAACAATATTTATCTGGGGGAAATGAAGATGAAATAATTTAAATTTTGTAAATATGTATTTTAATGCATTCAACCACAATTCATATTCATAGCGGGTAATCTTTTAAATGCTAGATACATCGTGTATATGTATATGTATTTAGTAAACTACCTCTTTGGTAGCTACTAAACCTAATGAATGTTAAAATGTAATAATATGTCATGCATTTATTCATTCGGTGCAACCACTTCAAAATATTTACAACAAAGATGATATTACAGATGCTGATAAATACAATGAATGACACATGATCGTTGGTTGCATTGCTGCTGGATTCATTCATTGTTGTTTTGATTTTTGTTTTTAACAAAAACTAAGAAAATAAAAAGTCTCAGCATCTTCAAGTCAATTAAAAAAGGGAAATAAACTTGAATATTTTTCTAAAGAGGTTTTATTTTAATAAAACATTTGCTTTGTTATAAATATTTTTTCTTGGTTTATTATTTTTTGTAGAAGAATTAATTATAACGTCTGACGAAATTATCATTATTATTTTATTTATATTTTTTTATTATTTAAGTTTTCCATTAAATATTGTATAATATTTTAAAATTGTTTTATGTATAAATGACATTTTTATTTTACTTTTTTTTTTGATTTTTGAGCTGCATTAAATTAAGATTTAAAAGACATCTCAAAATTCAGCTAAAACTAATTTCAATCTGAGATTATTACTATTACTTTTTTGTAGCTTTTCTGGTTTTTTATTTTGTAGAGCATTGAACTGCATAAATTAAATAAATACAGTTTATATTTAGTACAAAAAAAAAAAAAAATTGTTTTTGATTTAAATTTATTCAGTCTAGTTTATTGTTTTGTCAAAAAAGAAAAAAATAGGGGAAGTTAAATAATATAATCATTCACAGTAGTTTTGTCCGTAATATATGTTTAAACTTTGTTTTGTGTATTTTTAGAGGTTTGTTGACTGTTATTTTTATTTAAAGTTTTATAATAATTCATATATACAAATAATTTAGGAAATGTTTTTATTCATTATATGATATGTATTTATGCTAAGTAGGTTGATTTATTGTATTAAAAAAATTTTCAATATTTCAATAGGTTTGGAAGCATTATTATATGGTGACATGGAATTTGTCGATTTGCCTTATAAAAAAGTAATGAAAGCTTGTAATTTTGAAATATTTTTAGACAACTATTTCACAATGAGAGTATAAGAAATTCAAGCTCTTGAAACCCTGATACTTATTCTAAGATTGCTTTAAAACATTTTCTCTCCGATTGTTAACATAAGAGGAAATTATCTTTTAAGTAGTTTTTTTCCTAAACATATTTTTCACAAATACTAAATAAATTAATACTTTATTATTTATGACATGGCAGCAGTGTTTCAGATATTGTCCACTGTTCCCATATAAAAAAATTTCATGACAACTTATGACATTTTCGTATATTTCGTCAAAATTCTTTAAGGCAAGTTTTAAAAATAAGTAAATTTAAAAAACTAATTTTAACCAGTTTAGTGTCAAATCAATCTAAAATAAATGATATATACATATATATATATATATATATATATATATATATATATATATGTATATATAATTCTAAAACAGAACTGAAAGAATTAAATTTCTAAAAAAATTCAATGACATATGAAATATATTCTAATCATGCGGAACAAAACTAAAGCAATTTGATTAATATTTTGTACTTAAATTCTAATTAAAAAAAAAAATTGTATTCATATATATATATATATATATATATATATATATCATATCATATCATATCGCCGGACCGTGAAAAAATATCAAAGTTAAGACTTTAAAATGATTTTTCAAATGTAAAAAATAGTTTTAGTAATCATATCGCCCATATATTTATGATTTTGATAATTTTTCAAGGCCAAGCGATATAAAATAACTCAGAAGAAACAAAAAAAAAATTATTAAGGAATGTATTGAGATTCTTAGGATATTATTGACAAAATGTTCTCTCCTTTATTACGGAAATTATTTGAGAAGAACCAAACAAAGTCATGGCAAAAAAATCTAAAATTCCTAATTCAAGCGCAAATATCTTTTTAACCATAAGAGATGTCATAAGTAAGTACACTTGTTTTTTCTTTATCTCATCAAGTTCTTTACAAACGGTTGTAAGTCTTTGAAATCAGACTTGATTTGCAGAAGTTAAGACTCTCTACAGCTCTTCTATACATTTCAATTCAATCCAAACATTAGTTTAGGAGATTCAGATTTATTGCCAAAATTTCCCACTACATAGCAGAAATTTTACATCGTGATTTTGAAAACTATTTTAATAATTTTGTTCTTTAAAATCAATAAAACCAGGGTATAAATTACTTAATTATGAGATCGGGATATTATTCTTGAGCTAAAATTCGCAGATCTGTCAGAAATGTTCTCCTAATTTGTCTCAATAATAAAAGCATCTAAAATTTATATTTTTCGCTTAGTTTTAATTTTTTCTTAAAATAAATTAAACTATTTTTTTTAACTGGAGTAAAACGTTTTATACGATTTTTAACAAAATTAGTTCTTTAGTGTCTTTGGGGTAAAAATGAGTGAACATTTTCGAAACGCTCAGAAACACACATTGATAGAAATATTGGCAAAATGGTCTTGTTACTATTTCATAATGATTTATAAAATGAAAAATGCTAACAATTTAATACATACATTAAAGGTCTAATTTAAATGAACAACGGGGGTTAAAATTTAAGTGTTTATAAAATAAATATATTTTTTAAAGCATTTTGAAATATATGAAAAATACTTTCTTAGTTCTTAAATTGAAAATTAAGCCTTAGGTGCAGCTGAAGTCATAATGTTTTAAGATTTTTAAAAAAACAAAAAATTCTGATTTCCACTTGGAAAATATCATTCAAGGAGATTAATTTGACCGAATGTATATAATTTTAATAGGGGTCAAAGGTCAAGTTTTTAAATATTTAACAATTTTTATTAATATATGTATATAGTAAAATATTGTTAAACAAACTTTAGTTTAAATTTGAGTTAGGCTCAAAATTTGACCGAATATTTTTAATCACAAAAACATTGTTCAATTGAAGTTATTAAAAATTGAGATTAAAAACTTTTCGAATGGACTTTAAAAGCCATTAGCCTTTTTCTTTAAGTAAAAATATTACTGTACAGGAAATTAATCTGTCGCCAAAATGAGCTGAATACTGCTATTATAGTTTAATAATTTGATTCAATTGTCAAAAACCTAATTCATGCAACAGCAAAATACATGTAGTTTTTGTTTTTGTGTTTTTAAAAAATCAGTCATTTTTTTATTAATTTGAAGTGCCTCTCACATAAACTTCTAGTTGTATTCTATGACTATGGCTAAAATACTCATTAATTGTAATATTCGAAAATTTTTTGCTAAAAAAAAATCCAATTAATGAATTGCTGAATTGTTGGCTGAAATGAAAATATAATAACAAATATTTTAGAAATTTAATCTTTAAGGTCTAAATATATTTAGTCTGCTGCTAGAATCAAGTGTGCTAAAATTTTGTTGGATTCAGATATTTTTTTTTTGTTTGATAGAAGCATCGTAAAAGATTTGATTTAATTTATAGTTTTTCCATATCAAAATATTTTTTTTTATTTTCCTTAGTATTTTATTTGTAATTTATAAATTATTTAAATTCTTGTAAATAACTAAAATATCACTTGCAGCAATTAATTTTTCTAACAAATTCCCAGGCAATTTTTAAAATTTTATTAACAACAATTTGAAAAATTTAACAAGCTCTATGAATGTTGCATTTGTACAAAACACGACAATATTTTATTGTGTTCAAAATTATTTTTTTTTTGTGCATACTCGTAAATGACAATAAAATATTTCACATTTAATATTTTTTCCATATGATTTGTTTCATAAAAATTGAAACAAGTTACAAAAAATATGCATGAGAAACATTGTAAGTTTTCACTTTTACATCAAGTACTTTAATAAGTCATTTTTTTATATTTTTTCTTATTGCTCTTGTGATCTCTTACATTTACTGCATATGTCAAGGTCCCAGTTACACTAGTCATTCAACCATCATCATTCATCTTAAAAACTCAACACAATGAAAATGTTAAGGTAAAAATATATGTCTTGTAAGTACATCATGAATACCGACAAAAATTAAAAAAAGAGGAAAAAACCTAAGAAATATAAATATATCATTTATGATTTTCTTTTTTTGACAAATTATTAGGCATTTTTTTTGTTGTAGCAAAAAAAAAAAAATGTTAATTATCTTCTGGTATTGATACTGACAATGGAAAGACTTTAACATTTCATTTGGCGTTTTTTTATGATTGCATTTCCAATATATATTTTTTTTGTTTAAACGCCTACAGTTTATCAATTCGTTAAATGAAAGAAAACTCCTCTCGATTTATTTTAAGTTTGTTTTTATATTTTAAAAGGCAAGTGGAAATTATAGAAAATATGAAATACTATTAACCGAATTGTGAATGCGCTATAGAATTTATATAGTTAATGCTAAGTCATAATGGATATTAATATGAAAATTTCAAAAGTTCAAAAAATTTTAATTCAAATTAATTTTGAACAATATTAAATTTTGTTTTTTCTTTAAGATAATTTGTTTTCAGTAAGTTTTTTGACAATTTGCCTAAAATTGGCTTATCTTTTGTAGCGCACAATATGAAAATAAATATTTATCATGATTTCATGAAATATAAATACCAGAAGAGCAAAAGCTGAACACTAGTAAATGAAAAATATATACATATAACAAATGCATTTTTAATTAAATTGTAAATGTTGAATGTTTATATTTGTTATTTTAATTCAATTTTTAATTTTGTTTATTTTCATTATATTTACTATGTATAGCATCATGCACAAAAATTTCCATGAAAATGGCTACAAAAATATTGTAATTTTCTTTATAGAATGAAAATTTTATAGCAATTCATTATACCCTACAGTGCTACAAGCAAAGAGAATTTAGTACGTTTGTGGAAGCATTTATAGCAGTTGAAAGTTTTGGTTGTTTATTCATATTTCAATAAAACTATCAGTTTTGAGTGTTTTACTAAATTCATTTAATAATGTCCTTGCTTCCCTTTATCTTTATAGTATCCATTTAAACATTGTAATTAAACTACTTGCTGCAATTTTTAAACTAATTTGACACAGAAGTTGCTTCTTTTTGTCTAGTTTAGTACAAAGACTAGAAGCCTATTCATGGGGAAAAAAATAAATTTATGGAAAGGACCAAACTATATTCGCCTTTCTATGTAAAGTTTGTAATGAAACTTAAGGTCGAAATTTTTAAGCTGACTTGATGAAATTTAGCACAAAATTGGTTTCTTTTTTTTCCAACTTAGTGCAAAGAGTAGTAGTCCATTCATAGGAAGGTTAAGGAACTGACTCTGCTTCATGGGTAGGGAAAACAATACAATTTTCTTAAATGAACAAATAGCATAAATAAAGCTAATCGTGGATTTTATTAAAACTTTCGATTAGTGATAATCTGAGACATTACGTTTAATGTTAATCTGGGAATATATTATAATAATCAGTTCAAAACCTCATCAGATTCGATTTAATGGTGTCCGTCCATCTGTCTGTTATTCATGCATTTATATAACCTTGTAATCAGACTATAGTTAGAAACACATACATAATTTGACACGATATTATTTTTATTTTTTTTTAAATGAGCACCCATCAGAAGAAAAACAAGATCAATTCTCAAATAATAAGGGAATTCGTTTTAAATCTCTATCAATGTAGTGCTTAAAAAGTCGTTGAAATTTCTTACTTTCTTAAAAATAATTTTCATCAACATAGTATTCATAAAAAATTTCATTTAGTACTTACTATATAGTAAAAGTAACTAAAATAAATACTATTTTCAAATAAAACAAACATGTATAAATTTTATGTCGCTATTAAACGAATCATACATATTGCATGTTACCACCACCATCACCAGTAA
Organism: Protocalliphora azurea; assembly: GCA_932274085.1. NCBI lineage: Eukaryota > Metazoa > Arthropoda > Insecta > Diptera > Calliphoridae > Protocalliphora > Protocalliphora azurea. Next base: position 123,796,030 of record OW026523.1, on the reverse strand, counting down.
AAAAAAAGAGGCAGTACGAAATGAAATTAAATCAAATATTTAATCTTTTCTTTCATTTTCTATTTGTAAAACATATTTTTTTTATCATACTGTTTGTTAGTTAAAAAAAATATAACAAAACTATTTACGAAAAAAAAAGAAACTATGAAAAAACACGACACCTTGAAAGTGAAATGAAAAATGTTTAACAGAAAAACACCTTAACAACTAAAATAGCAGCAAAAATAAAAATAATGAAAATTGTTAGGAAAAAAATTGTAACTTTAACTGTAACATTAACTGGCTGTAATGGTAATAAACTAGCAAAAAACAAATATGAAATACATTCATAATTCATTCGCTTATAAATATCTTTCCCTGTGACAAATGTCTGGTATTTAAGCAAAATTTAAACGTTTTTAATGCGATGATTATCATTAATAATGATAAATTATTTAAATATGAAAATATTAAAACCATATCGGTGATAGTTGTAACACTTAAGGTGTTTATTTAAATTTTTTGGGGATGGCGTCTGAAGCCAGATTAAAAGTAAGTAAATCATTTCTTAATTTGTATAACAACGTTAAAAAAATAATTTTCGAATTTTTTATAGAATTATTTATAGAATTTTTCTAATAAATAACCTAATTAATTTTTAATATTTGTTTAAGTCTTTCAAATATGTTTGCCATAACCTGCTATATTAAACATAAAAATCGTGCTAAAATTATGACACATATATATTTTTATATATATATATATATGGTTATTTTTAAAAAATTTGCATTTTTTTGCAAATATTTATTAGTCTAATAAAAACATGCTTAATAAATTGACAAATCTAAAACGAAAAATAACTGTATAATGAAGAAAAAAAAATATCAAAAATATTTAACTTGACCTAATCCAGGGGTGCGGTCAAAATTTAGTCTGAATGTTGATAATGATATTAAAAAAAAAAAAAAAAAAAAAAATAAAAAAACTGAATTAACAAATATATATGCATATATAAAAAATGGAATAAGGTACTAAAAAAATTAAGAACCTGTCTTAAGCAAGACGTAAAAAAAATTTAAATGAAATATATAAATGATTTGCATGTTCAAATAATCACCCAGAGTTATTTTAATAAATAAATTTATACGATAACCTACATATATGGATAAGATATTTTTAGATTATCATTAGGTATGTAACTTATTTTTGAAATTTCAAAATGTTTCTTTTTACCTTAAATATTAAAACAACGGATAAATATGAAATGAGTTTACATTTTTATTGCAGCTTTAACAAAAAAGCATGGGTATGTATACATTTTTCATTCAAGATATTATTTCTACAATATTCAAGACTCAACAATCCAAAAAGATTTTATATGTAAATATTCTGGATACTTAAATGACAATGTCCGTCTGTATATCCTTCTATTGAAATTCAGTTACTGAAGTGGTATTTCAAATATACACTTCAGTATCGGAATTGTTTTTATAAATTTGTTATATATTGAAAAATTGCAAAAATCATTTATATGAAGTTTTTATTTCTATTTGAAAATTTATCTTTTATTTTTAGAATTTTTGTATTCGGGCTTAAGTTTATTGAATAATTGTAGTCTTCTACATTGCAAAAGTTTTATTGTACACGACCTCAATCAGCGCTCTTCACTGTCCCACTGTGGTGTTCTCTGTAAACATCATTTATTTGGCTCACAACTTTTCGGGAAATAGAATCTGTGACTTCTTTTTTGCCGAGTGCCCAATAAAACTTTTACAATATATTCTTCTACAATTATTAAATGAACTTAAGCACGAATGCAAAAATTCTAAAAAAACTCTATAAAAAGTTCAACAAATATTACAAACTAATTAACCCTCTTGGGCACGGTGTAAACTTATTACTTGATTTCCCTGCTAGGTATTTCTAAAAAGAGAAATAAACAGAAGGGACAAAACAAATAACAACAACATTGTTTTAAGTGGCTAAACAATAACAAATCATACATTGCTGATTTAATACCTAAACTGGTAGCTTTAAGCATATAAACAATAATAATTGAAAAAGGAGAATACAAAATAATTGTAAAAAGCTTTATCGTAAACCATTCGTCTAACTTAATAACATACAGGGAAAAGAAGTCACAGATTTCATTTCCCGAAAAGTTGTGAGTTAAATATATGATGTTTACAGAGAATACCACGATGGAATGATGAAGAGTTCTGATAACGGTCGTGGCAGACTTGGAAATGCATTCCATTCTGCCGAGTGTTCAATAAAACTTTTACACTGTATTCTTCTACAATTATTCAATAAACTTAAGCCCCAATGAAAATTTCTAAAATTACAAAAAAGAAAATTTATCTCTTTTTAATTTTAAAAATTACCCCAATTGGTTCATACACAGCCAAGATATGGATGAAAAACTACAAATATCATTACCTCATTACTTCGTTGTTTCTTATTGTTTGTTCGGCGAGTGAACAAAAACTCAAGAAATGCGGCTTTATTTCTTCCCATTGCTTGTAGAAGTTGCGGTTACCTGGGTCAAAGAAAATTATCACAAGCGGTTTAAATAAAATATATAATATATAAAATATATATTTATATAAAATATAAAAGAAACCGTACACTTACTGAAACTGAAACCTCCGATCAGATGTAAATTAAAAACATATATATATATATATATATATGTCGTGATTGTTTCTGTCTTTCATACTCTCGAAAATATTCCGCTTTGTGTGATAATTCTCTTAGTATTTCCGATTTAATAAAGATTCCCAACAAAAATAAATAGAAGTCATTTTTAAACAAGTACTTTTTCATTACTTTCAAAGTTTCAGTAAGTGTACGGTTTCTTTTATATATATTTCGCTTTGTGTGTTTCCTGTCATAATTCTCTTAGTATTTGGGATTTAATAAAGATTCCCAGCATAAATAAATAAAAGTCATTTTTAAAGAAGTACTTTTTCATTACTTCCAAAATTTCAATAAATGTACTATGCTTTAGAAGTTATATAAACTCCATCCAAAGATGTTATTAAAAGGCAATTAAAATAAATTTTTCTGATATAAAACGTTGAGAATTTATTAAATAGTAACTGTTTTAATCAAATGAATGCATATTTATTTTTCATAAAAAATATTTTCTTTATACTTAAATTAATAGTGATTTCCTTGAATTGACAATAAAGAACATCAAAGAAATCATTTTTATATGATATCGTGAACACGACTTCTTACTCAGTGAATAGGTATCAAAAAAGAGAACATCTTTCAATGACAAGCCTATGCAAAATTCATTGGAAATGATTCAAGTTTGCACTACTTCTGGATCACAAGTTCAGGATATTATTCATTCCTTTGGATGTGCTTTTTTTTGCTGGGGTTTTGTTCAGTATTATAAACTTTATAGTAATAAACAAGAATTGACAACAGCTATTTTAATATATTTATTTAAAGTTTTAAACAAATATCATTGATACATAAAGACTCCTCCTGGGGGGCATTCGTCAACTTGCTGATGGTCCGGACACAAAATAGATGTAGATTAGTCAGTGTACATTAGAGCGGGTCGGCCTCCATACAAAAAAAAGGTATGTCAGTCACCCCCCAGAATGAAAGAATATTATTTTTTGCCACTCCTCAAAATACCGCCCTTTTTGTTTTATGTGTAAAGCGTCTCCATTTTAAGTCCGATTTTAGAATGTGATATGTTGTTGTTAATGGTTTGACAACAGCTTAAATTTTCTCATTGGTGATTTTTGAATCCGACATCAAATTCTAGAAGTCAATTTTGGTATCTAGGATACATCCCCTCTAATGTCTAATTATTTTCATATGTAATGAAAATCTTTTGCAAACCTACTATTTTTCGTTTTTTAAGTATTTTATTTTATGCGTAAACAATAAAATTGCAAAGGTTCAAAAAAACTGTGTAAGCTTAAGTCAATTTCAGTTAACAAAATTGTTGAAATAGTAACAAATTTCTTTTATATGAAAAATATTATTTATTTATGATTATGCCTTAACTTTGACTAATAATTATAGAAGTTATAGAATGAAGTAAAAAATAAACATTTGTCTCGCCAAAAATATTTTTTAAACTATTTTAACTTCAGTATGTTTTTAATTTTGTTAAATTAAATTGGTTTAAACTTAAACCTTTGCAATTTTGTTAATTATACATAATATGAAATACTTTAAGAAGTAAATATACATATTATAAAATTATTATATATGAAAATAATTGAACATTAGGGGGGATGTATCCGAGATACCAAAAGTGACATCGGCAATTTGATGTCGGCTTCAAAAATCACCGAAGAGAAAATTTAAGCGGTTGTCAAGCCATTAACGACGACATAGCACATTCTACAATTGGACTTAAAATGGCGACGCTATGCACAAAACACAAAAAGGGCAGTATTTTCGGGAGTGGCAAATAAATCATTTTTGTATTTTTGGAAACCTCATGAATTATGTTTTCATTCGACCCACCCTATTGTACATATAGACTCTCTAGAATTTATGATTTTCACAATGCAGTGATTTTAGATTATTGATTGAATTTTTATTTATTTTACATAAAATTTCATTAAATATATTTATTTTTATTTGTTGTTTTTTTTCAATTACATAGGCAATCGTTTCTGCTTCCGTTACTTGACGAATTTACCCTATAGGTTGGGGTAGTCATGCCGTTCAGAATTTTGTTGAAAAATTATGTAACGAAGTTAGACTTAAATTAAAGAAAATATATCTAAGTATTTAGTATAAAAGAAAGTTTACAGATATCGTTTAGGGTTGTGAGAAGAGAGCAAAACGTGATGAATACTCCCCCTTCTATTTACTGTAAATATTTATCTCTGTTTAATTAAATATTTACTTTATTTGAAATAAATGTTCAATCTTAATGTGTAGGGTATCTCTTACTTCGCCTTAGTTTTAAAACATTTGATTGGACATGATTGGATTGTTATGAATGGATTAATTTATCATAATATTACATTATCATAATATCATCATTATAATTCCACTTTCCTGTCTTAATCCATTTATATATTTTGTTTCTAATATTTTTTCTCTTGTTTTTTCCAACAAAAAGGAACAAAAGCCAACAAAAACTAAAAAAATTATTTAAAATGAATTTTAAAATAAATTATGAGGATGTCATGTCAAGCAAAAGCAAATAAATACTTACTTTGTACATGTTATATGGAACAAACCAAGGCGAATACAAACAGGTGGCTACACTTGACCCAAGTTGAATTAGGGTACCCATATGGTAAAGCAAACAACGGTTACATAAAAAAATGCTATGTAGCATAGAAAATATTATAAATTTTGAAAAACTCTATAATCATATAAAAACTCGTTAATAATAATGTGATAGAAAGTTATTTATAATATGTGCTTTTATGCAAATGAAACCCTTAAAAAATTATTGTTAAAATGTAAAAAATTAATGACATGAAAAAGTAATTCATTTATTTTTTGACACTGTGCAGCCTTTAAGAAAAATATTTTATAATTTTTATATAACGCAGTTGTACTATATTATATTTGTATAAATTAATAAAATGTATAAAATATTTTTATCCAGATTTTTATGAATTACATATCTATGTTACCATATGGGTCCGCCAGGCACAACATAGAAATTTTCCTTAGAAAATTTTATCAAGAAATGTATTTTTTTTCGGTATAAAACGTGTTTTCCCGAAAATTTTTTATTAATGAACCTTTGAAAAACTTGAGGGTGACAATGATGAATATGTCTGAAGGATTTTCAAAGAGTGGCCTAAAGATTATAGTTTTATTAGTGACAAAGGCGACTTTTCTAATAGTAGTATTCATCGTTTAGTCCTTGAAATATTATTTTAAGCCAAAATGTGATTGTTTTTCATATTGACTATAGAAGACAAATATTGTAAAGCAGAATTTTTTCATATCTAAATGGCATTTTTATTGAAATTTTTGGTCAGCTTCAGGCTAAATAGAGGGAAAATCTTAATTAATTAGAGTTTAAGAATTCAAAAGCCATTTAATACTCTGTAAATGACAATATGTGGATGTCTTCCAATATCCAATAATGTAACACAATAAGTTTTGATAATAATGATGCAGGTCATCTTTTAGTACTAACAGCTAAATTAAGTCGTTATAAAGGTGACTTCTCCAACTCAAGTGGGTAACTTAATGGTGGATGTTCGATATATAAAAATTCATACTCAATATCATACTAGAACTAATATTAAATTACATCTTAAGAAAATTTGCCAATAAAAACCACTTCTTTGAAAAATTTACTCATTTTCTTCTTACAAAAACAATTTCTATAAAGTGCCTGGCTTGTCCATATGGTAACGGCCCATTTTGCTCGAACTAGAGGCCGAAATAAAGTTTTAAATAATAGGTAAATTTTCTTAGTCCCAATACACTTGGAAATTTCATTGATATCTGAAACAGAAAACATTCAATTTAGGTTAATCAGCTGATTATTTTTTTTAGTACTTAGAACTATTAAACTCCATATAGGCACAATTTTTGCTTACCTGTTGAAGTGTCAAACTTCATGTATAAAAAAAATGAATTCGCCTTATTATTGTTTTTGTAGTACTGCTGCCACCTGTTTCATTTCGCCATGGAACCAACCATAAAATCAACCTTCTTTTTAAGTAACTTACCATTAAGAGAGTGAGTGAATGAGTGATATCATCCTCTACATTTTCAGCATGCAATTACAACTTGATCATGCGCACGAAGCCTTAAAAAACGTTGCAAAAATTATGTTTTTTTCTGCTCTTATATTTATCTTGTAGTTATTTTTTTTTCATTACTTAAAAGTAGAGAAATGTTATTATGGAGAATTTCACTTTTCTTCTTTAATTTTTTATTTTTATGAAGTGTACCAATTAAAATTTTTGTTACTGATGAAAAATGATTCTTTAAATAAATAAACAAATAAAGAAAAAAAAATCATTGCATATGTATGAATGCAAGTGATATTTTTTATCACATATAATTATGAAAAAAAAAGAATTATGATTAATTGGGAGTTTTGTTGAAAAACCTGAAATTTATTTCCTGCTGTTTGAATATTCATAATTTAATAAAGAATTCTCATGAATTGGAAATTCTTTATAAGTGGGTACATATATGTTCCTGCATAAACATTTATATAGAGGAAGTGGTACGTGAACTTTTTAATGTTGAAATTATTACTTATATTGAAATTTTTGGGCATGTGAAGTCGGCTTGTGTTGATCAAAGAAAAATCGTTAAAAATTATATAAATTTTCGAATTTTATTTATATTTATTTTATGATATTTACTATTGTATTAAATTTGGCATTACTTTAAAATTGTATAAATTACAAACGGAATAACAAACTTCCACATGTGATAGAAGGTGTAAAATATTCTCAAAATATACTTATCAGGGTAACCAAAAATATGCTCTAAAGAGGTGTTTTATGGCCCATAAAATGTTCTTAAAATCGGAAAACAAACACTTAAATTGGAATAAAATTATATATGCTCTTAAAATATTTTTTTTTTGCTGGCTAAATTTTAAATTATCAAGTATTCGTTCCAAAAATAATTTGAAAAAGTAAGTGACTGTAAAAAGCAAATTTCACTAATGAAACATTTATTAAAAAATTATATTAGATGGAAAATTGTGAATTGTTCTCTTAAGTGTAAAATAAGTAGGATTAAGCTCTTTAGTATAATATTATAAAATTTTGACACAGCTTTTGACCACCTCTGATTGTGACGAAATTCAGCATATATAATCAACTTAACCTACACCATATCGCTAACGGTTCATATTTTATGAACCTCTAAAGTGAGACACCTCTAGATTTTTTTTACAAAAATTAGCAAAATTTAATCTTGAATAAATTTTATATGCTTTATTAGATTTCAACAAACTTGGTATCATTGGAAAGGACTGAGATTATTCTTCATCATAAAGTTACATTAACTAAACATCTTCCTGGCGTAATGACCTATAAAAGGAAAATATCCTTTATCCTTGGACATCTTGAAAGATAGTTTTTTAATGTTCAAATTTTTTTCTTTTTTTACATGACGTTTGTCGTTATAGTGTAAAAATTTCAAAATGAAATCTCAATGGGATCAGAAGTTACAGCACTTTTTCTTTTTTGAATAAGACATTTTCTATTAGATATTAAGTAGTTTTTAGGCATATTGATAAACTTGTTCAAATTTGAATATAATAGATAATTAGTTATTACAATAAATCGTATATAGCACATTCTTGATTCAAAAAAAAAAAAAAAATATTTAACATTATTTTAGCAGTTTCAGGAACACATTAAAGGACGTTTAACCCACTGTACCCCACATTACAAAATCCGCCAAATTATTTCAAACGATTTTAAAAATAATTTACTCAAATTTTATATAAGCACAACAAAAATATAAAAATGGACTTCAATTACGAAATTGTTTATACTAATTAAACTTTTAATTGATTTTGCTCCAATCACCAAAATAATAATATCAATTAACTGAAAATATTGATTTCGGTTTAAATTTCAATTCATTTTTTTTAATCAAATTATAGAATTATGATTGTATGTTTGCCTAAAATGCACTAAAAATGTTGCTAATTTAATTCTACTGTTGATTAAATCATGCCATCAATAAAAACGCATGTATTTTTTATAGCCATTTACTAAATTAAAAAAAAAAAATAAATAATGTAATGCAAGTAAAATTAAACAAAAGAAATAACAAAAATAATAAAAATTAAACAAAAGAAAAAAAAATAATAATAATAAAATAATAATAAACAAATTTGATTGGGGCAAATGAAACTTGGTACATAGTTTCATCTTGGCTTTTGATACATCTTGATAAAATCACGACCTGGTTAAAATTTATCAGCTAGGAAGAGACATTAAATAATATAACAAATGCCTGAACAAATCGTCAAAAATAATCAATATGAGCTGGCCTTTTACTGTTAAATAATCTTTCACAAAACAGCTTTAATACAAATTTGGATCTTGAGATTAAATATAATCTCCGGTACAAACGGCGAGAACATCTACAAAAGCATCTAAACGACTTAAAATTGTATCATATATTTAAAAATCGCAATTATTATATATTAAAGGCTTTTTCGAAAACTGAGCAAATCCTTACAACATATTTATATTTCGTATTACAGTTTCTTAAACGATAGAATGAGCCAAAAGTAGTTGAAAACTGATTTTGTGTTATTCCATTTTTATAGTTTTTAATAACAAGTATTTCTTTTCTCTGTACATCTTTTTAGAAACGATTTTTGTGAAAAACCTTTAAAGCAATTAGAAAATTAATTATAGTAATTAATAATAAAATTAACTTTCAGAATAAAATAAATTAATAATTTTTTTAAAAAATATTTTTTTCTGTGAGGGATTACAAAAATAAATTATTTTACCTATGCCTTATACAATTTTTTCCCGGAATAATGATTTAATGCATATAAATATCCGAAATGTGTCGTATTTATGTAAATTTTAGCACAGATAAGTTTTGTACAAGTACAACAAATTTTGCAACAAATTTGATAATGAAAGAAGGTCTGATCAAATCTTTTATGTAGGTTCCAATACCTAAACATTTTATTTTATGTTTATAATGTTAACATCAATATAAAATTGTATATATCAGAGTTATATATAAGTATAAATTAACGTACATAATTTCACGATAATTGGTCCATAATTGAACATGGTTCTTATGCAATCTCCATTCCCGAAAATCAATTAAACTTGCATAAATCTCACATAAATATTAACATCGAGATAAAGTTTGACACAGGTACAGATCTCTCCACTAAATTTAATAATAATCGGTGCATAATTTACCATTGCTTCCGTATAATTCACTTTACCGAAAAATACTTATACGTTTATAAATCTCACATAAATGCCAATATCGAAATTGATCATAGGTCCCATATAACTGTACACAAGCATATAGGGTATTATATGGTCGATCTTGACTAACACTGTTTGTTTTTATCCTTTCATATTTATTTTTATAATAAACTTAAAATAAAAGTATCAGAACACCTAAAAAGATATTCATGTGTTAGTAAAATTGTACTAACTGGTGTAGACAATCTGTTATAACTTCTGATCAAATTGATTGTAAACATATAAATGATAAAGAAAAATATCAGCCCTTTCCATTGACATCAATTTTGTCAAAATCGGATAATGCATATAAAAGTTATTTAACCTTAAACTTTGTTCATTTTTGACAAAAATTAACGAGATGTCCCACTTATAGGCCCATAAAATATCAACCGTAAATGATATGAAATTGATTCGTACGCCATAAAATGTACGATATATAATTTAATATACACCCCAAATTTAAAGAAAATCGAAAATGTACAACCTTTAAAACTAAAATTTTGGTTCGAAATTTTTTGGAATTATCCATGCTTTAAATTAAGAATTTTCTATGAAAATATGTCAAAATATGCTGCTAAGCTTAAAATATGCAAAATTATGTCATTAGGACTAAAATATGCAAAAAGAGAAAAACAATCTATGTCAAAATTGTTTAAAAAGGATAAGTAACTAACATTATGGTTCATTTGAAGCCTAGAAAAAAGTATGACTTAGATTAGTTTATATTGATTAAGAATTCTTAAAAATTAAGAAAAAAAACTTTTATCTGTAGTTAAGATAAATAAAGCAAAGTACAGCGAAAAGGCTAGAAAAGAAGTCCAGATTTACACACAGTAATTTTTCTTTTTTTATTTTTCTCTTTTGAACATGCTTTTACGTTCACACACAAATATTCTATTTCATTGCAGTTAAAATGATTTTATATTATTTTGTAGTACGAAATAGAAAAACAACACGAATTTCGAATTTCTCTCTTTTACGAACTAATAATTTCGTCAAGAAAAATGCTGTGTGTGAACGCTGACAAATCGATTAAAAAATTGATTAAAGCAAGGATGTTCTGTAAACGAAGGAATTTTGTGTAATTTATAAGTTATATTTACAAAAGTATTACAAATACGAAAATGCACTTTGAATTTGAAATATGCAACTTATATATGAACTAAGATAGTGTTAAAATAGTTTTAATGCAATTTATATTGTACAATAGCTTAAATGCTACATTTCTTTAAATTTAAAACCCTTCAACGTACATTACAACAAATTGTACCAAAACAAGCAACAGGTCACTTAAAAAATATATGATAACTTTGTTAAAAACACCGCTAAAATTTACAGATACCAAAACTTTTTGCTACATTTACTGGAACACCTTACTGGTTTTTTACAGATTGAAAGAAGAATATTTGGAGATTAAAGAAACAAGCGGTTAATTTTTAAATAGTTAACCTAAATTTCTCAATTGAAAACATGTAGCTGCAACACGTTAATTTCCAATTTCCCACACACACTTACCAAAAAAAAAAACAATGAATAAATAACCTTTTAAGACCTCACTTAAAACTGAAGGAACGTTAAACTAAAACTGCAACAACACCCATAAAAGCAAATTAAAATGAACAAGAGGGTTTTGAATGTTCAAAAAATAAAATAAAACTTAATTTAGGTTTAAAAAAAAACAAAGAAAAAAAAAAAAACGCAAAACAACCAGAAGAAATCTGACAAAAATACTTAAAGGCCAATGGCATAAAATCGAAGAAAAAAAAACTGACTATAACTGTCTGTAAAGTTTGAAAGAAAGCTTCGCAACATGACACGCACTCTTAGGTTTTTATTCACTAATGTCAACAGAAAAAAAAAAAAATAATAAATTAAATGTAATAATGTAAATGCCTAAACTAAAATTTAAAACAACCCACGTGTAGTAATGCCATAATATATGATAACAGTGGGGCAAAATCGATTTAATTTGGGAATATATTAAACATTTCTAATTAGTTGGTTCTGTATTTAAAAAGGAGTTTAAGTTTTGAAGGTATTTGCTACAGACCCCTTAGATGCGATAATAAAAAGGATGATAAATAAGTTTTGCAAATTTCAAATTCAAGATTTGAATTTTAAAAATATTTGTTATATTGTGGAATTGAGCAATTTTTTTTGCCAACGAAACTAAGTTTTTCGCTAAATTTCAGATATAAAGAGCACACGAATAGCACTAGAATGTTTTAAAATCGGATCAAAACAAATTTGACAACTGTTTAAAAAAAACGTTTCAGAGTAGTTCTAAATTCTCCTTTAAAATTTATACTTTAATACTGCTCGGATTAGAAATTACAGATTTATTTCCAAAACATTTTTATTTTGTCACATTGTGTACAGCCAAATAACTGCATCAACATTACGATCTGGGGCTTTCCGTTATATTTCTTTTCCCCGGGAAATTCGAATGAAAAGTTATAACTGATTTCTTATAAAGAGTATGAAATAACATTATAAAGCATAATTATTTAGCAAAAATAAAATAATATTAAAATATGATGTATCTTTCAAGATTTAAACAATTTTAAATATTTCATACAAATAAAATAAGTGCCTATTATATGTAAGTTATATTAAAAACTGTATATCTCTGATTTTTAGGTTAATTAGTTTTTCATGCCAAAAAAAAAAAAAAAAAAAATAAATAAAAATAAATCCTAATCTATATTTAAGTTTCAATACAAATAGTTTTTCTTATCGTTTTATTTCCACTTTATCTTCATCTTACATTATTAATTAATTCTTTATAGTTTAGAGATGTAAAACACAATTCTGGAAAATATTTAAAATTAGTTCTATTAGTCATTTTAAAATCCTTAGTTAAGTTTTGAGGCTTTAACGTTTATATAAATTTCTTTACAGTTTATAGTCATTGCGTGTATAAGAAATGTATCTCAAAACAATGGAAACATGTTGTGTTTTCAGTGAAGCGCAACTTATTTAATATTTATTTTCAGAAACCAATAATACAATTAAAAAACCAAAAATTTATCTTGCCAAAAGTAAAATTGTTTTGAAATTTCATTAAATTCTTAAGACATTCTATGACAAGAAATATTAATATATTTGAAAAATAAAATATTTCGTATTTTAGATCAAAAGATTCGATAGGGAATACTTCAGATTCTTTTCATATTTTTTTATTTTTCTTTTTTTAGTAAACTTTTGTATAATGTTATTTTTGATAATGCAGAAAAAATACTTTATTGATCCTATGGTGAACAGTGTGACCAGATGTGAAAAAATTATTCAGCTAAATGAAGTTTAAAATAATGCTAAAAAATGCTAAAAGTTATTTAAAAATGCTAAAAAATAATGACAAATTTATAAAATAAAATTCAGTGGTATATGTTAATTTTTTATACTGTTTTAATTTTATTCACATATTAACATTTATGTAGGATTTAAGTAATTTTATCTAATTTTTGGGGGAAAACCCTATATAGAAGCTACAATTAACTTTAAAGCGATCCTTTTGAAACTGAATACCATATTTTATGTAGGTACATACAAATTTGTGCTGAACTCTGCAGACATACGCTTATTTATATTTAAGATATTTGAGCTTCAAAAATTACTCCAAGAGAACATTTATTTGGGGAATAGGTGAAATAATTAACCAATTTTGACCAGCTAATGAGATTCTAATACGATTGGTATACTTTAGTGGGTACCCAAATATGGCGCTATAGGGAATGAAAAATGTACTTTATTTAGTGCAACGCAACATAATTAAATAATAATACAAATTTGAAAAGAACACCACATTATTTTACAAATAGCTGCAATAAAAGTGTTATATCATGTATTTTCAATTGGACCACAATTTTGTACACAATTTTTAAACTAAGTAATTAAAATTTAATATATGTGAGTGCTTTGGTACATGAACGATTGATATTGAATCTTTTCTGCAAACTTCCCAATTAAATATCTTTTACTTTAAATTTTTAGATTTTAACGCTTCTAAAAAATGGAATTTATATTACCAAATGAGATTGGTTAAGTCCCTATAAAAATAACTCTTGTTTGCATTAATTTTCTCCAAACACATAATTGTAAAAGTCAACCTTATTTTCCATTACTGCTCGACCCTCTTCTTATGTTCTGTAACTTGTGAAAAGTTTTCGAAACGAAAACATTTTTAAATTTCCAGTACTCTTCCAGTTTTTAATAGAATGATTCGTGTGATATTTAAAGTGAACACTTTTAATGTCAAAAATGACGATTTATTATCAAACACCCTGTTTTATTCAAAATCGTTTATTTTTGGACTCGGTACAGATATCGACTTCAAATTTTTTTATTCAATAGATAATTTTGTTCTTTAACTAGTTAAGAAAAAAACTAATAAAATCAGTTGGAAATAATAGGATATATATGAAAAAACTGGACCAAGAACATACAAAATTATGGTGCTTAAAAATTCAAATGCAAATAACTCGAAAACTGCAAGAGATAAATAGGACATGTATGAATGTTTTTTATAGATCTTATCAGAGCCTACAACAATATATAAAAATATTTGGAATCGGACGAGAAACAAAAATTTTGCAAGCGATTAAAAATTTTTATGTCAGAGGTACCTAATTTTGAGCCCCTTTAGCTCCGCCCCTGGGGGGATTGTTGTGCGCCCCTTCCAAACATAACATTGTACACTCCTCTGCTACGCCTATTCCAAATTTTATGAAAATCCAACCGGCCGATCAGAAGTTACAGCTTTATTTCCAAAAAATTTCGATTCTGCCCCACTGTGCACTGCTTACCATCTAAAAATACTTTTAGTAAATAGTAAGTGTACAATAATGTAAATTTTTGATTGAGGCGTTAAAAACAATAATATTTTTGCCATAGGATTTTAAAACTGCATATTAAATTAATACTAAATTTCCCGTTTTCCCGGGAAAATTAAAAAAAATTTCCAGGAATTTCAGACAACATGTTGACGGGAAATCCCGGACCCCAAACCCTAATTAACATGTTCAGATGCTACAAAAGAAAAAACTAGACAATTAAAGTTTAACTGTTTAGCTTTTTTTTGTAGGAAAATTTATTTTGTTTTGAGTAATAAAAACAAACTTGAAATATAGGAAATTTGTTTTAACAGATTTTTATTAAATAAAAAACCCAACATTATTAAGTCAATAGAAGTAAATAAAACAAATTCCTGTTAACACAAACAAAAAGGAATTGAGTTCATAAAAATCTAAAAAATGCATTTTGCAAATGTTGCTGCTACAACAAAAAATTAAAAACTAAAAACTGGAAACATAAAAAACTGCTAGCAGAGAGACACATTTTACATGTTAACAGTTTTTTTTTTTAAATCTGTAGTACTGTGGTGGCAGTGTCCAATCATTTTATGTGATTTTTTTTTTAGATTTCTAGAGCAAATTTGTTGTTTTTTTCTTCCCAACTTTATGTGAATTCAATAAGCGCCAGGAGTTTTTATTTCTTACAAACAAAAAAACTTGATTAAGCATAAAAATATTTTTGCCTAAACAAAATGAATGACTGACTATAAGCTAATAGTAGTAGTAGTAGTATTGTAATGACGTGAAAATATTTACTAGGAAAACAACAAAAAAGAAAATAACAACACCTGAAAGACCTTATACTTACATATTTGTAATAATCATTTTGAAAGTGGAGTTTTATTAGACTCCCAGAAACAAGAGTTTAAATGCACAAAAAAATAAAATAAATACTTTAACAGTATTTTTTTAGGTTAACGCGGTTATAGGTTGCAAACAAGGAAGTCCCAAAGTGCATTTTGGTCTTGGTTAAACCCAAACAAATATAACAAATAATCCTACTAAAAAACAAAATTCAGCAAATACAACAAGAGTGGTTTTTGAAAACATGACTAAAAAATGGATGCTTACTTTTATAGCTTGTTAATTTGCTATGTTTTTTTTAAGATCTTAGAGCTATGGGTTAAAGTTTTTTTTTATATACTAAGTCCCCAAGCGCCTTATTAAGGAATGATATAAAATGCGAAAGAAAAAAAAAATGCAAAAATGACTTTGAAAATTTATGGATTTCAATAATCACTTTTTAACAAAGACAATTTCTTTTATTTTATTATAAATGTTTTAACGCTTATTTTAAGGGTTTTATGTAAATCAATAGAAATTGTATATTGTAAAACAAATACCTTGTTTTGCAGCAATATGCAACTTTATTGGTAAATCATAAAGTTTTACTAGCAAAATTATCGTTAATAACTTAAATAAAAATTAAGTCTGGGTCATTGCTTATTATTTAGTTTTCTAAAAAAATAATAATCATGATACCTAATTAAAACCCAATTTTGCATACTTTAAGAGCATTCTAGAATTTGTAGTCTCCTTTTGCGCAAAAATGTTGCCTTTTTAGCTTTTTGCGCTGATTTTTTTAATTATAAATTATAAAATATAAATTATAGATTATAAATTGTAAATAATAAATTATAAATATCATGAAATATTGCAATTTAATAACAAAAAATGCACAAAAAAATCCAAAGCTCTTTTAAAAAAGTTACGAACAACTTTTTAACTCTCTCTCTATTGAAAATTGAAAGATTTGTAGCCGTTACAATTTGATGTTGAATAATACTTAAAGTATTAAAGGTAAAATTTTTTTAAAAAAAGATTTGAAAAAAAAATCGGAATAAATTCGCTCCTTCACGAATACAAAATCAGTTTCCGGTAACATTAGGAGAGCAGAGAATATGTATAGCAAATTTAAATTTTTTTAAAACCAAAACCGACTTTTAAAATTATTACAGAAAATAAAAAATAAATCCGTCTATCTCTGATTCCTAATAGGAATTTTAAAATTTAGATTTTAGAATCAATAGCTTTATAAAGCTCTGGAAAGAAAACACACGATTAGTGAATTATATACGTAGATATACAATATATCTCCTCTCCCTGATAGAAATATTAAAATCTGGCTCGGTTCGGATTTGTAAAAATATATAAGTAAACTGAATTTTAGTTTTCTGTGTCGTCGGGGAGCTTCAGAAAGCTTTAAAAAGAGAAAACAGAATTAGGATAGGATATATATGTCATTTTCTTCAAACTCTTTCAAACTTTTGGGGTATAAAAAATTTTGAAAAATTTTTAATGGCACATCAACGCTATTTAGTACTAACATTAGCTGGCTGTTCGTATGAATGACTTTTTAATTGCATTATATACCGTACGTATATAACTCACATCAATATGACTAAAATACAAATTAAAAGTAATACGATGCCTTTAGGTTAGATAATCAGCTGCAAATGTAACTATACACTTGAGTCCTATTGGCCCCGTTGTGATACCCTAATGGATCATGTGAATCTGTTCTTGCATGTTCTCTAAAAGGTTCGAATCGAACCAATCTGACGCACGAATAAAAGATCTGATCCGTCTAACATCAATTGAAGAGAGATCAAATAGTCCGTGCATATAAGTGCTACCAAATTCTGCAGTTCTTATATTCGCAAGAGCAGGACAGTGACAAAGAAAATGTCCTACTGTCTCTTACTCCTCCTCGTTAAAGCAACTTTTAGAATAGTCGTTAAAAGGGAGTCTAGCCTCCTAGTATGTGCACCAGCAATCCAGTGTCCTGTAATAGTGGCTACAAGTGTCCGTAGCTTATACCTTGGTAATCCCAGAATGAAACTCTACCGTTTTTGATCATACTGTGACCATATTTATCTCGAGATAGAACATGCGAACTCACTTGTCCATCATTATTGAGCTATTTTCGACAAGTACTGCAGCATCATTGATCTGCAAGATGACAGCGGTATGCCCACTAACTGGTTCTTTTCTTCACTTTGAAGAAGGGAACCAGTTCAGGCTAATTCATCCGCATTAATGTTTTTTATATTTTCCGGGATACTTGAATGATCCCTTATCCAGATCAATTCTAGGTGTAAATGTCTCGCCATCTCGTTTAAGGAATACAGTTGAAGACGCCGAAGATAATCGCGATCATAATGATTTTTTAATATTTCATTAAAAAAATTTTATCAATCGAGTATGCATAAATTTTCTCGTATTTTG
Source organism: Protocalliphora azurea (assembly GCA_932274085.1). Lineage (NCBI taxonomy): Eukaryota > Metazoa > Arthropoda > Insecta > Diptera > Calliphoridae > Protocalliphora > Protocalliphora azurea. The sequence continues at coordinate 123,778,026 of OW026523.1, read as the reverse complement.
ATTTAATAAGATTTGTTGATATGTTTTTAATATTTGGCAATCAAAAATTTTTTTTTAAATTTATATTAGTGGGCTAGAAATTACCGTTTATGTTATTGTAGTTAAAAATCAGAAATGTATAAAAGTTTTAAAAATTTCATTTTAAGTCCGATGTTAGAAATAAAGGTACATACTTAACCTACACAAAGGTATACAAAATATAAATTAAAAAGGTTTCGATAAGTTTTATGTCAGCGAACATAATTACGATCATATATCTGCTTAAACCTCTCTTTAGAATATCGAGTAAAAATCAAAGTGTGAATAGATCTTTTAAAATTTTTTTAATTGCGTTTAATTTGCTGAATTATTTTCTCCATCTAATCCATCTAAACAACTCTTCAAATGATGTTAATAAACAAAATTTTGCAAATATTAATTATATTACTATAAAGTGTTAGCGCCTTAGGTGTGCCTTGACGATTTATGAAATATTAAAGACAGCGCGATCTTACGTCATGAATACTTTTTACGCAATTTTTCTATTGCAACCAATTTTTCGCACAATTAAAACAGAATATAATTTCACATAAAATGTAAAATATAATTTCACATAAAATGTAAAACAATGCTAATATAAAGTACACAAAATTCTAGATCGATTTTAAAGAGTTATAACATTTTTGCAAATTAATGTTTTATCGCGCCACAACGATTTTAAAATGTAATATACAAACCTTTTTTGACCACGCGATACTTTAGCTTTATTGAAATTACGCTGTGAATGTGCCTCGCGAAAAAGATACATGTTATAGCCATTCATGTTTTTTCTCCCTAAGTTTGGGCACCCCATTTAGGGCTGGCATTGAGAGCACATTAACGAAATTTATCTAAAATAATTTATAATTACAAGAGCAATAAACATCCATTCTTTATTTTACAATACTCAAAACGACGCATCATTTTCTAATCGAAAAACTGCAAAAAAAAAAAAAAAAATTTAATTTATGAAAATTTTGGTTTCACCACTTGTCTACAATATAATTTAACACTCTTCAATGACAGACCGTTTGAACACAAGTTGACCTATTTCCAAAAGTGTTTGTAATTTACATTAGAGAAATTGGTCACATATGCTAAAATCCGCGATTACAGCAATCAAAACAAAGGAAAAAACTTGTTATTTTCAAACACCGGTACCACATGGAACCATTTCAGGTTTTGAATTTTTGTTCTTTTACTCCTAGAGGTGATGTTAACATAAATGCATGAAAAGTTATTTCAAAAACTCAGAATTAAAGAAAAAAAGGTCCTTTTCATACAAGTAAACTTAAAAAGAGAATTCCCCAATCTAATTTATTTTTGAATTTCTTAAGCTATAAAAAATAAATATTTATTTCCTTTTTTTCTTTTATTTTCAGGTAAGTTTCATATCGAGGAAAGAATGCCAATGCGAATTTAAGTAAGAAATCAAATCAAAAAGTGATATATATTTATTAATGATCAAACGCCTAGGGGATATTGTAATTTTCGATTGACTTTATTGTTATGACTTTATAATAATCTTATATTTAAATGAGCCTGCTATCTAAAATAAATTTTATAATTTTTGTTTTGCTAACTTTTACTTTTTTAGTCTGAAATCTTAAAAATTGTTTTTACACCAAATTCTTTAGTACTGGAAAAAAAACTCAATTAAATTTAATTTAAATAATGTCTTTTTTGTCACAATCATAAATCTACATATTTTAATAGAAACTTCAGCTATCTAATCAAGGAAGAAGAAAATTAAAGAAACCAAGCAACGACAACAGGTTGCATGTTGCAAGCAAGCCCTCATTTACTTTCCAACCAGCTAAAAGAATTTTTAAGATTTTTTTCTTTCAACATTATTATTGTTATTACAGGTAATAATGAAGAGGAAAGTTTTCTAAAACTGGCATGGACAAATAGTTTCTATGCTAGTTAATAACAAAATAAAAATAAAAGACCGTAGGTGTGTTTTTGAATTTTAATGTTTAATCTTTTAAGAAAAATAGTCAGTTTCCTGATCACATACCAGCATCAAATGCTCATATGGTTTTATCCAAAAAAAAAAAAAAAAATGTAGAAGATAAAGACAAAAAAATTTGCCAAAACTAAACATGCGTAGCGAGAAAGTTGTCTCTCCAGGCTCTAACAGGCTTATTTAATGTTTAAAACACATCAACTCTATCAAATCAAAGAAGATGATGATCAGTTGATCATCATCATCATCATCATTGGTAGCACCACCAAAGTGGTTGTCTCTTAGGGAAAAACACCTGTGTTTAGATACCATTAAAACTTCTTTTGCCACTGAGCCGTCAAGCCAAAGCAAATTTGGCTAAAACATGTAATATGTTGTGTCAACTGGTTCCCCAACCAACCAAGATCAGCTTAAAAAGTAAGAAGAATTTTTATGTTTTTTTTGTCGTTTATTTTTATTTTTTTACTTTAATAAATAAAAGATCATTTTTATGCACTAAGTCGGAAGAGAAAGTTAATTAAAATAATTATTAAATACAGAAAAAAAGTCTCACTTCTTAACATATATTTTTATTATAATTATTTGATTTCGTTTTCTTCTTAAATAAATAATAAAAGTCAACTTAGAAATATACAACACTGCACTTTTAATTTTAAAACACCTTTAATCACCAAAGATACCAGGATGATTTCTTTTTCGTTTGCTGCTTCAATCTCTGCTCTTGGGTGATTTTATACATACGCTTTAGAAAATTCTCCACTGTTGGCTCTTCTTTAAGGGTCTTAACTTTAGTTTTACGTTGAATTTTTCTAGTTCCTTTGCGTATTTGACGCATTATTCTTCTGATATATTTATTCCAAGATTTTTTACTAATCAATCGTGGATTATTGCTAGCAGCATCATTCATTGAACTTTCAGCGGGTAAAATCTGAAGACGTGTATAGGGCACAGTGTCGTGTAATTTATTATCGTTTTCCTCTTCAATGGGTGTGAAGGCTATAACATAGTAACCATGGTTTTTTAAGGCTCTACCCATACGTGGCTCTACTTCTGTTTCTGAAGCTGGTTTTATGGCATCACCATCTTCAATGATATCATCATTATTTGGGAATGAGATGGATTTAATGATTTCAGTAATTTCATCATCCGTTAAAGCTTCTGCTGCCCTTTTAAAGTTTTCATCTTTAAAAGATTTACCTTCACGTATCACCTCAGGTCCTTTCATATCTGGTACTTTTTCTATAATACCATTTAAGTTTTGTAGCATTACTTTGTCCTCATCATTTAAAGTTAATTCCATGACATTTATAACATGAGGAGAGCCTTGGGAAACTTCAATATTTTCAGTTCCACTTTGGTTATTCGGTCTTTCAGTGGTTTTTTCTAAAGATTCTGTTGTAATTTCATAATTTTCTTTGATTTCTTTTTCACTTAATTCTAAATGTTTTGATGCTATTAATTTTTCACTTTTCTGTTTTAAATTTGTTTGATCACTTAAATTTTGTTTCTCTTTTAAAGTTTCATCTTGTATTGTTGAAACCACGCTTAGGCAAATTATGCCAAAAATTAAAAATTTCTTTAAAATCATTTCGTTAAGACCGCGTTATACATTTGACTAAACTCCCTTCATGAAATTTCCAAGTTTTTATATAGTCTGTAACAAACAATCTCTATAAAAAGTTAAACATCAAAATTCAAAATTGGTTAAGTAATATTTTGGCAATATTATGTTTTTTCTTATATTAAAAAAAAAAAAAAAAAAACATAACGCAAAAAAGAAAAAAACGCTCATTTGTAATAAAATGACTATTAATTATTAATTCGCTTTAGGTGAGGAAGAAAGCTTTTTTATCATTTCTTTTATTGTTGTTTTAATAAAGTTTGAGTCGTTTTTCTTTTCTTCGATTTTTTGTCGTTTTGACCGAACGACCTACTCAATTGCCAAATGTAAAATAAAAAAAACCCCTTGGATTTCACTTTCTTTTGGCAAAAAATTGATTATTCAATAGATTTGTTTACAATAACTCAAGTTATAATAAATCTCTAATGTTATAAATTTTATTAGATGAAAAAAAAGAGAGAGGCTCGTTTAATCAAACCTGTTTTAAAGGGCTGTTAATTAATATTAAACATTTAATTAATTAAGCAAAATATAACAACCCAGCAAAAAAATAACTAAGAAGAGCTGAGAAGGTTTGATTTTAACGTTGTGTTGTCACTGGAAGGAAGTCTTAGTGCTGAAAAAGAGCTGCAGAAGTTGTTTTTCTTAATCTATGGTTATCATTGGTAGGATGTTCTTTTTATAAAATTCTTGTTCATTTTTTTGAAGTACTTCTCTTAGAACTATGTTTATAAAATTTTTTTGAAGAAAATTCAGTTTTAGTCTTATTAAAAGATAATAAAAATGTTTTAAAATTTGTGAAATATTAATTTTCTTAGAAATTATTAACATTTTCTGCCGCTAAAAATACATTTATTTTCACTTTTTGGGAAGTAATTATTAATAACTTCCAAAAAAGCTAAAATATGCACTTAATTCTGCTTCTGAAGTGGTGAAATTGTTCTCTTTTTGGAAGCACTTGATCGTTTTTTTTTTGTTGGGATTGTTTATATATATATATATATTTTTTTTTTTGTATTAAACCATTAAGTTAACCAAATTCACACACTTTCTGTATTGCTAGAGGTGCTCTAAATAAATAAAAACAAGCTCAATTATTATTAGGTTAATTTATTTATTTATATTATGAAAAGTGTTTTAATGTATTGTTTTTAAACAATATCTAAATGCCTTTATTTTGTTATAATTTTCTTATAAAGTGATTTATAATAACATTTGCATTAACAAAATTTTTTAGTTTTTTTTCTTAATATCCCCTACTACGGAAAAATATCATTTGTTTGTAAATTGCTCTAAAGCACGTTTTACTAAAGATATAAATTTGTAGTTTAATATTAAACCATATCATTACATACCAGTTACTTTGCTGCGTTTTCACGTTTCCAAAATCTATTTGGCATTTGATACACATGTTTATAAATATTTATTTGAACAACTTAATACATTGTAGGCAAAATAGTGTAACTTATCTGCACAATGGGCTCGAAAAAACAATTAGTTTAAAGAAAGCGTTTTTTTTTTTTTTGTAATATGACAGACTTTTTCTACACAATCTTACTTCATTTAAACTTATGTAGATATTAAAACAATTTTTATATATTTATTTTAGAAATTAATTAAATAGTTATAAAGTCAAATAATACAAAAGAAAACATAATCGCCAAACTATTACCAAGCAAAAAAGGAATTGAAAAAGTTATGATTTTGGCATTGTTTTGTAATTGGAAGGAAGTACTTAATGCTGAAAATTCTTTTTTTTAATCCATGGTTGTTATTGGTAGGATATTCTTGTTCACTGCTTTTGAAGTACACCTCTTAAAACTATGTTTATAAAATTTTTAATAAAAATTCTATTTTTGCCTTATTAAAGGATAATAAAAATACTTTCAAATTTGTAAAGTTTGACTTTTTTAGAAATTATTGATGTTTTTTCCTGCTAAGAACACATTTATTTTCACTTTTTTTTTTGTAAGTAATTATTGATAACTTCAAAATAAGCTCAAAATATGCTTTCAGTTCCAATATTGAAGTGGTAAAAATTTTCTTTTTTGTAAGTACTTGATTTTTTTTTGTAAAAACTTTGCTTTCCTGTTAAGCTAGCAATTCAATTTACAAATTCATGTAGTTATTTTTAGAATCTAGGGGCACTCAAAAATATGTACCTAATGAAAATAGAAATACAAAAAAAAAAAAAAAAAAAAAAAAAAAATTGCCATCATTGAGATTTAAACTTGGACTCAGTACACCATTTCACACTTAATTTTTTAAGTGACAAAAATTGTTTTTAGAGTAAAATATCTTTTTAGACATTTTGTTATAAAAAACTAACAGCATCAGAATGGGGTTGAACTAAGAACCTTATGGTTGCTAATACAGTGCAATATTACTGCGATATTATGCTACTGATTACATATTTATTTAATACAGAGTAGGAAAATAATAATGACGTCTCATTACCGCGAAACTACTTTAATAAGTAGTTACCATTACCGAAAACCAAAAAGTTTTTGCTGGGGCTGTAAATTTTTTCATTTCAAATAATAAACATGTTTCAATCATCAATCGATAGATAATAGAACCAAACCAGAGTTTGTGGACTATAGTTAGACACCAGCGGAAAGCAAGACACTTCATCTGCGTTCTTGTTATCTTATCGCTTTTAGTTTCGCTAAAGCTAAATTTAAAATTTTTATGTAAAATAATCTTTAGGAAGGTTAAATTTTCCAAAATAATTGTTGTAAAAACAATTATAATTAAAAAAAATATTAAAAAAAAACAAAATATTTTAAAAAGGACCATTTATAAAAAAAGTAGACTTGTTTAAAAACAACTTTTATATTTTAAACAAGCCTATTTTAAAATGTACCAATATTAACAAATTCATTATTAAAAAAAGGATTTCTTGAAAAGGATAGTTTTCCAAAATTAAAGTACAAATTTAAAAAATGTAAATTAGTTTCTAAAGTACTATTTTTGCCACCATTTTTTAACAAAACTAAAACTTTTCAAAATATTTCCGATTTTTCAAAACAAGTGTATTTTTTAAAAAAAAGTAAATATTTTCCACAATCTGTAATTTTTTAAAAATGGCACCAATTTCCTAAGTAGTACCAATTCTCAAAAAAGTATCATTTTGACAAAAAAGTACCAACAGAAATTAATTAATTAAAAAAACAAAAATAATAGTATTTAGAAATGTGTACCTTCTGCATAAAATATTGTTTACTAATTTTTAGAAAAAGTAGCAGTTTTTTGTAGAGTTTTCCAAAAAATTATTTTTACAAGAATTTTAATTTATATCATTTATATCATTTTCAAAAATAAGCATTTAAAAAAAAAATCGTTTACCGAAAAGTTTTACTTTTTTAAAAAGTTCCTTTTCTAAGCTGAAGGCCATATAAAATTTCTTTGAGTATATTTTAAAAATATTTAAATTGTTATTAACTTAACAAATAGACTTAATTTATAATTTATATTTATACACAGAGAAAGAAAATTCATATATTTGCAAATGTTTTTCATAAATATTATGAATCGAACATGATTTTTTTTATCCCAAACTTTTTTCATAAAAAAAACTTTATTCATAGATATTATTAAATTGTTCATAATGAAAATTTTAGTAATTTTGAAAAAAATCTTTGATTTAGTTTCATTAGATTTGATTGCAAATAGTAAATGAAAATAGTTATACATGAAAATAATAAGAACAAACGCCTTAAAATGGCAAAATTCTAAGGAAAATCTGTAAAAAATATTATATTTAGAAATTTGCATAAATTCGATTGCATTCTGCAGCACATTATTTTGATAAAATGTGCCAGAAAATCATTAAAAACCTAAGATTTTTCGAAGAAAAGTTCAAAATTTTTTTTACAAATTGAAAATATAAATGAAAATTTAAACAATTTATTTTAAGTCTTCTTGTCTTTTGATTCATTTCATTCATGTAAAAAAGTGTTAATATTTAAGACATTATTCTTAAATATTATGAACTTAAATCAATTAAAAACAAATTCTTATATTTATGCACAAACTTTTTTCTGGGTAAATAAACCAAATAACAAAAATATAAAATAGTTAATTATATAAAAAGGTTTCAGTCATATAGTCACCGAAATAAAAAAGTTACTTGTATTGTTTATAGATTTGTCAATCATCATTTTCGGAAATTGCCTTCAATTTCGTATGAAATTCAAATTAATAGACTTCATAATTTCTCACATTAGGGAGCACTATTTAAAGATTTAATAGTTTTAATTTTCATTAAATTTCAATTAAAAGCAAAAACCTAATTTTTGCATTTATCACAACATAAACTAATAACCAAGCACCTAATAACACAAAAATGTAACTACTTAATTTTTCCATTATTCATTTTCTTATTTTTCCGTACATACTCAAATATCAAACAAATGAAAAAAATAATCTGCGAAAATTCAAACAAAAAACTTGTGTAATAATTATTTTTTTTTTACAAACCTATAAAAAAAGTAAGTTACAAAAAAAGAAAAAAAAAATATACAAATATAATTGTTGCATTCGCATTAGAGTTTCCAAATTTCCCACCTTTTTTCATTCCCAGGAATCGAGAAAAATTTTGTTTTTGTGTTCCCGGGAAAATTTAATGTACATACATTAAACAATGATTTTTCTTTTTTTTTAATTTCTATTCACATTATGATTCTCTAATGAAGGAACTATTCTCAGTTCTTTAACTTTATATAAAATAGGATTAATCTAGAATGGGTTAATATAGTTTATTTAACTAACCTTTTCTATTGATCGAAATTTTATAAAATCAAACGAGCAATTTTCATTGATTTGTTCCACTTTGTTCTAGAATTTCACAATTGGGGTAAAATGTACTTTCGGAAAAATGGATGAAAATTTTCCACAAAGTAATCATAAAGACAACTAAGAAATATACTATAAGTTTGTATTGATTTGTTCCACTTTATTTCCCAAGTCAGGGGATAAGTATTTTCGGTGGTGTAATCATAACAAGTAACTCAGAAATATTATTATTATTTTTTAGTTTTTTGGTCCATAAATTTATTTGAGAAATATTTTTGGGTAAATTAATACATTTTGTTAAAATGTTATCATTAAAAACGAAATTTTACACTTTTCATATTCAAAAGTCTTTCGACTTCGATGTATTTTATGACAAGCATAACGTTTCATACCATATCCAGGCGCACGCTGCTTTGTAGTATGAAAGTATATTCATTTCCTTAAAAGCGGTAATCTCGAAGTAGGTACTTTTATTCTTTCCAGATCACGAATAAATTTAAAAATCCTTTTTTTTTCCTTTCTTTTCATTTGGACATCGGTTTTATTGTTGCTCGACTCCTGGTCTATTTTGAATTTTTGCAATACGCTAGTTAATATACCTTTGTTTTTAGGCTGAAATTAAACTGTTTCAATAAATAATTAAAACTGTCATTTTGTAAAAAAGCAATTAATATAAAACATTTCTCTATTGCACAGAAAAAAAGAATTCATATCTTTGAAAATTTTTTCATAAATATTATGAATCGAACATGATTTTTTTCCCAAACTTTTTTCATAAAAAATAAAATTTTGTTCATAGATATTATTAAATTGTACTTAATGCAAATTTTAGCAATTTTGTTAAATCTTTGTTTTAGTTTTATTAGATTTTATTGCAAATGGTAAATAAAAATAGTTATGCATGAAAATAATACCGACAAACGCCTTAAAATGACAAAATTCCAAGGAAAATCTGTAAAAAATATTATGTTTAGAAATTTACATAATTTTGCTCGCATTCTTTAGCAAATCATTTTGATAAAAAACGCTTCTCTTCTGTTCCTATAATGTAGCTAATAATCATTAAAAACCTAAAATTTTCCAAAGAAAATCTGAAACATTTTTTTACAAATTGAAAATATAAATGAAAATTTAAGCAATTTTTTTAAGTCTTCTTGACTTTGGATTCATTTTAAAAAAGTGTGAAAAAGTGTTAATATTTAAGACATTATTCTTAAATATTATGAACTAAAATCAAAGAAAGTAAATTCTTATATTTATGCACAAACTTTTTTCTGTGTAGTTGAAAACTGGCATTTTTAGTACATTTTAATTAGTGGGTTACCGTCAAAAATTTTCGGGAATCGGGAAGTGGCAAATCGCCATTTTTTCCGGGAATTTTTTCCCGATGCTTCCCGGAAACGAAACCCTAATTCGCATGAAAAATTTAAATGCAATAAATAATGAGTGCGTAGGCTGAACAAAGCATATTTGATTTAAAACCGGCATTGTTTTTTAACGGTGGAAACAAAAAGAAATAGCAGTTAAACTTAAAATATTATAAAATGTATTCATAGAATAATTTAATATTTTTAAACATCACTGTTAAAATTTATATGCATTTTAACCCATTTGTCTAAAAAAAAAAAAAAAAAATATGATGTATTTATAATAGACATGCATGTGTAGAGATTTTATTTATAACAGATGTGTTTTTATGGTAAATTGAGTTTATTTGGTAGTTGCTTCTAATTGTTTTATGAATTTTTGCTTATTATTATTTTTTCTTTGTTTTAATGCTGCTGCTCTTACTGGTTTCCATTTAAAGTTGGCCAACATTTGAAGACCAGCCAGCTATACAAGTTTGTCTAGATTTTTTAAATGCGTGGGTTGTTTGTTTAAGCCGTTTTTTTCTATTTTTTATTCGTTAATTGTTTATGTAATAAAATCAACAATAGAACAATTTTACATACACAGCCGTTGATTAGACGGGAAAATATGCAAATTTGTAATTGCTACTTTGTTGTCTTTAGTTGTTTTTCTTGCTAAGTTTTTTTTTACGTTTTTCTTAATAATTTTCTGTAAAACAAATTGTCTCATTGTATTACATGGAAAAATTACAAGTCATTAAATTTTGGTTTGTAATATTTTTTCAAAAATTTATTGTTTTATTAAAAATATTCCCTCATAAATAATAAATGTGATATGTACTGTGATCTTAACATCAGCTAATTAGATTTTGTAATAAAAAATTTCAATTATTTCTTCTTACAGAAGAAGTGGTAGAATTTTCTTTTGTGAAAACAATAAGCATAACAATAGGGCGTGCCAATCCCTTTAATTAGGCTGTGGTGAAAATAAGATTTTGATACTAAAACATTAACTGAACAATTAAAAATTTTTAATTATTCCCAAACTATATATATGAAATTTTCCCTAATTTAAAAAATTTATAAATTTTATATTTGTGTTATATTTCGATTTATTACTTATCTTGTACTGAATCGATTTTAATGAGTTTTCATACCAGAACTTATTAGGACACTGATAGACATACTATAAACATATAGGTTAATTGTAATTTATTTATTTTGATTTTATATTTTATAAGTGAGCGTATTTTGCAAAGAGTAACGAAATATATAAATTTTTTAAAAATATCAGATTGCCTAGAACTTGAAATAAATAAAAAAACAGCATATAACAGTTTTTGTAGTATGTTTAATGCTAAAATCGTCTACAGCATTGATATAATTTTTCATTTTATCGAAAAATTAAATAATATCGGTGAGACAGCATGATTAAAGTTTGAATTCTTTAAAGTGTCATATTAGATATGAATATGGTATGAAATAAATAGTCATATTTAGCACTGAAAAAAATATTTGAAGAGATTTTGACAAAAATTAATAAAATTCCTGTGTGAAATTTATATCAATTGGTGCAATATGACTGGTCTATTCTCGGCTACAAAGTGCCAGTTGACACTTCAATGGACACTTAACCCTCACCAAAGTTCCACTTGAGAACCAGTTGTCAATTTCTAGCACACTTGTTATTACGCAATTAGCTACTCGTGCATCTTTCTTTTCAAAATGTTTTTTAATTTGTTGAAAAAAATATGTGAGTGATTTTTATTTTTTAATATAAATATCCATCATGATGAAATAGTAAATATCTTTAAAAATAAATATCAGTTTTAAAGAAAATTTGATTCTATTCTCTATAAGCATAATAATTCGAAAATGAATCGCATTCGCATTGCTTAGAAAAAAATTTTATTTCCGCAATAATCATATTCGTATTACGGAGGTTTCCCCCATCGGTACAGATTGTGTGTCACAGGCGATATATCTAAACAATAACAAATCAGTATGCCTGGACAAAGAATAGGCAATATTGCTAGATAATCATCTAGGTGAAAAAAAGAAGATACCATCAGATAATTTTCTGGAAGATGTAATAAATATATAGAAAAATTATCACTAAATAAATCTTGAATAAAGAAACTTCTTGTAAAGCGTGTACATATGTCAATATTAACATCATAAAGCACGAAAACTATTATCTATTTCTTTGCTTTCGACAATTAAAAAAATTGTGACTGAAAAATAAAAGTATTGTATTAATTTCTTACAAATTAATTTATTGCGGAGGTGATAATTATAATAACAAAAAAAAAAAAAAAAAAAATAACAATAATAATAAAAAAAATTAAAATTTAATATATTTTTATTGCTTATTGCCTAATTTTCTTTAAATTGATAAAAATATAATATTAGAAATATATTGCTTTGATGATTTTCGTCCAAATAATAAAAAAAAAGATATTGCATAAATTTCTTCTAGAAAGATAACTTCCAAATATTTATACGATATTTTATTTATTTATATTCTGTATGTGTGTATTGTGTGAATACATTTTGAACATTTTTTATTCAATGAAATTGTTGTATTTTAGATTTTTTTCATTCGATGGAAATAGTTGAAATAATTTTCAACTTTTGTGATAAATATCATAAACGATGTTTATTTTTTTTTTATTTCATTCAAAATAAAACAAATAAAACTATTTATGAAAATAGAAATCATGATGGATTTTTATTAGTTTTTGAATACAATAGATTTTTTTCATTTGAAATATAAAAGTTGATTTTTTTAGTATTAAAATCCGGTCTCTGTTAAAAAGTAAACAATCTCAAAAATTTACTAAATCTGTATTATATTAATAGACACGTGTCGCCTTGGGTTAGTCCTGTGACTTTTCCCAAAGTGGTTAAAAAGGATCAATTTCTCCCTCCTAAACCATGACATGTTTTGTGTTAGTTCCTTTCCCTCTAGGGGATTTTAAAAACTTATAAATTTATATACTTTTCACTTTATTGATTCTTTTTATTAATAAAAAATTTTGAATTTTTAGCATTATCCTTTGTCAGTTATCTAAATTAAATTCAATGTGAAGGATGTTTTTGTATTTTTTTTAAATATGATGAAATTTATATTCTGAAAAAATTAAAAAAAAAAAAATCAACTTCGGAATATAAGGCCTTTTGGAGGTTTGTCAAGGATTTTGGCCACTATGGCCAAATGGTGTATTGGCATGATTAGAGCCAAGAATGAATACTACCTTGTATTGTATTTCTGATTTTTATAACCTACACCTCTACAGGTGGTTGGGGTATTATGCGTTTGTGCTGATGTTTGTAATGCATAGAAAAAGTTATCCAGCACCCACCTTTAAGTATACCAATCGACTCAGAATCACTTTCTGAATCGATCTAACAAATGTCCGTCCGTCTGTCCGTCTGGCTGGCTGGACGGCTTTATAATTAACATAAAAACAGAAAGTAAAAACATAAAACTGTGTGTGTGTGTGTCTGTTAATAATAATTAAAAATTAAAAACCTAAAAATACGCTTGATTAAAATTACTTAATTTTTTTCATAGACTTTTATTTGCCAAAACAATTTTCTTCACATGAAAATTTGTTTACAAACATTTTTCAAGAATCAGATTGCTGAGAAGTAATGAAATATTTTTTCATTTCATATTTTCATGAAACACAATTGATCCCCATATGCTTAGTTTTGGTGGCCCTTGTTAAGGTTTCTGGAGATCTATGAAGTTCCCTGAATCTTATATTTGATTTATTATGCTGTTATATATAGTTAAGAAATAATGTAGAAAATTTTATAATAGCTATGTTCACATATAGAGATTTTTTGAAAAACGAGTCGTTTTTTCAAAAAACGCAAATAAATTGAAATTTCAAAGCCAAAAAACATCTTGATTCGAATTGTTTAATTTTATTTAGCACACAAAAAACATATTAAATTTCCATACAGAAAAGAATTTTTTAGTATTTGTCAAACAGTTTAAAAACAATAAATTAAATATTATGAACGAAATTTATATTTGTTCATAAGTTCATAAGTGCTTGTGGGTAAAATTCTTATTTGAATCAAAAATTTTTGAAAATATTTTGGCCAAAAGGAAAAACACAATAAAATGATATGTGACCAGTGATGTTTAAAATCATGATATTTTTCAAAAAACAAGTCAAAAACTAATTGTGTGTGAACATAATATAAGGTTTTTATACAAAAAATTGCGAGCTAGTTTTATTGTTTATTTAATTTTAGTCAATCAATAATATTGGTCGGTATTTGGAAAACAAATCGTATATAAATTAAAAGTATTTATCGAAAATTTAACAAAAAATATAATATTTAAAATGAGGTGAGAAAGAAAGGTGAGAATTCTGACGTTTTAAATTATTTGAAATAAATTTTTATAGGCTGGTGGTGATACACAATTATAATTTTCGTGGTTCACAATTCATAGTGTTAAGAGAATGTAACAAGTTAAGAAGACAGAAGGAGATATTTTTAGTATCGTGTCTACGCTTCTCATATTATTTGGGTTTAATTTTGATGAAATATAATTTCATAAAGTTATTGTTATTCGAGTTAGTATTTAAAAATTCTTCGATTACTCAAACGAATAACTAATGAAAGCTATTATTCAAATAATTCAATAAGACACATTAAAAGCAGACGATTAAGATAAAAGATTGAAATATATTGTCATAAAAATAAAGAAATTAACATAAATTCAACAAGAAATTATTTGGTTACTTTAAGTTTCGAATAAATTCTAAAATTTTTGCCTCGATTAATCGAATAATTTTTATTTGAGTTACAATCCTACTCGTTTCACATCTGTTTACTTTATTTTTGGAGATTCGTATATATGTATGTATATATATATGTATGTATGTATATATATATATATATGGTGCAACTATACTTAAGGATCGTAATACAAATAGTTACCTCGTACATATTAAACAAATTTTGAGCAAAAAAACTTATAAAAACATTTTTAAATGTACAAAATTTTTAAAATTTCTTAATATAACTTTTTCTAATATACTTTGCCAAATTGTTTTCAATTTACTTTTTTAATTCTTAAAACTATCAACGTATTGCAAAAAAATAATATATATATATATATATATATATAACCTTGCAATCTTCAAAAGCAATTTTTCAAACATTCACGTACTTTTACTCTAGCATTGTTTAGTGCGCAACAAAGAATTGTATATTGTAGTCAATAATTGACACAGCATGTTGTAACATTCGCATTTGTTATGTATTGCCTTTCAATGATAATGACACTTGTTTTAATGCTGAAAATATGAAAAAAGTAAAACCTTCATTTTGAAAACATTACTGTCCAGATATGTCTGGCTAATTTAGATGTATGTTTTTGCTTTTCTTTCAAGACTAGAGATCAACTAATGGGGATGTGTTTTTTTTTGTTTTTTGTTGAAACAGCCACGCGTGCAAATTTAATGTTCAAACCAAGATTAATTGTACGCCAATCAATTAAATCAATTGTTTTGGCCACAATAACAACTGTTGTCCGTCTGTCTGGATGCTGGTGCAGTATTTATTTAAAAATTTTGTGCGTAATAGATTGATGTTGAAATTAAATGGTTTTCTTGAGAAAGCAGTGCAACATGCAACATGTTATAAAATGTGTATAGTTTTTCCTTTTTTTTGCGAGTTTTTGGTAGAGGATGACATTAAAAAGTAAGATTTACTCGCATATAGAAAGATTTTTATTATTATTTATGGATGATGCTACATAAATGTTTGTTAAAAAGTTAGTTATAAAATACTGCATATATAATGTTTATATGTATACATATATATTTGTATATATATTAAAGAGATTCACGGAAAAAAGTACCCCTCTAGAAATGAAGATTGGTCTGCTTTTATATGATTGCCAAAACATCTGAATGTTTAAATTTACTTGAGCTGGAGCATTTGCAAAATACCTCTAAAAATACAAATTTCTTTCAATATCATTATCAAATTTTTCGCTGAAAGAATATTAACTTCAAATTGTAATAGATGCAAACTTTAAATAATTGTTGTCTCTTTTCATTTGAAGAATATTAAGGTTTTCGTAACGTTTTTTGTCATATTTTCTTTATTTAAATATATAATTTTATATATTTCGCTCATTTTTCAATATATATTGGGTTTTAAGGTACCGTTGGAATGATCTAAACCGATACTATTGAATATTAAACGTAATTAACCCTTTAACAGCAAGAGGGTCAATTTTATGCATTTAGTTCCTAAAAGGCTAAATTAACAATTTTTGCAAATAAGTCGCATTTAAGCATTTATTGTACTTAAATATAGATGAATATATGAAAAATATAAGAAGTTCCTTTAAAACCGCGAGAATAATCGAATTAAAGAGATTTTTGAAATTTAGTCCATATATTATACGAATTTATTGATTTTATGATTGGAGACATTTATTTTCTTAACGAATCATTTATTTGATATAAAAATTAACCTGATTAATTATGGACCAGAAATGCCAAAATATTACTTGTTAAATGAATAAATATATCAATAGTAATAGACCTTTCCAATGATGTCCTAAAATATAAATTACGATGGAAAATGTCCAAAATATTCAAACTAAAAAATGTTTCTAAAATTTTAATTTCGCAAGAAGGAAAACTAATTTTAAATTGTTTTTACTTATTACGTGTTAAACGTCATTTGTCTATCTTATATTATTTTTTTTTTTTTGATAAAAAGTTAAAACTGTTGATCGAAAAGTATATTTTTGAAGGTATTTTAAAAATGAAATAATTAAACCGAAATATTTTGATGATTAGTTTAAAACATATCAATCTTTAATTTAAGGGGGGGGGGGGTGTGCATACATTTGCAACCTTTTTTGTGTCCATACAAATCAAGGCACTTTAATGTATATGTATTTGAAAATGTGTGTAAATTTTTTTTTGGAAGTTTTTTCATTATTATTATTTTATAGGAGATTGCGTTATTTTAAAAAATTTGTATTTTTATTTGTTTAAGTTTGTTATGAAAGTGAAAGTCCCCAGCGAACTTTAAAAATTATAAACAAAAAATATTCATATGTTGTGCATCTAACTTGGTGGTAGGAAAAATCCGCATGCTTTTTTTTATATACTCGTGTATAAAGCTCTGCCTGCTAAAATGAAAATAATTCAAGGAAACGCATAAAAATGATAACACTTTGTCTTATGGAAATGAAAGGAAAAGGATTTTTGTTAATGTACTGTAATAATGTAATGTGCTACAAACAATACACTATTATAGTTGTTTTGAAGATACTACCAACCAACTAAAAACATAACGCATATTGTCATAAAATATAATTTGAAAGTGTTTTATTGTTTTGGAAAGTCAGGAAATTTGTAGTGTATTTTACTATTATGGATAGTTTACATATGCTTCAAGATTAATGCGTTTATTTTTTTTTATTTTACACTAATGATAATTTCAAAATATATTTATTAGAGATTAACTAGTAGTTAACACTCACCGCAAGCTTTAATTAAAAAATTTCAAGTTAATTATATATTTTTATGTTTGGTACCACAACAAAACAGATTTTGTTTACTATATTTAGATATCACCAGAATGGGGAACGCTTTTTTATACATTTCATTAACATTCACGGTGTCTTTGTACAAACAAAAACATTGGGAACTAGCGCATGGTTGGAAGTACCATAAACGGTCACTTCATTAGCATTATAAACTAATTTGCACCATAAGGCTTTAAGTAAGCTTAGGGAGCCTAGTCTCGACAACTGTGAGGTTATAAATTTAGTTGTAAATCGTGTCGTTAACCAGCATTTCGAGTGACCATAAACAAGCAGAATAAATTGCAAGTTTAATTAAGAACTGGTGGTTTTCTTTGAAAAACCTCACGAATACTTTTCGAAAATCCCTCGAAATGTTTTCCCTTTCCCTAAATTTGCAATCGTGAAAAAATTCTCCATGAATAATATCATGATAAAATAAAATTTCCCTTATGGTGAATGATTTTTTCCCCCAAGTTTTTTTACTTTTAACTTTAATTTATTCACTTTATTTTTGCTGGGAAACAGAACAGAATATGTAAGTAGTTCTTCACATAATTCGAATATTAATTAAGCACAAACTGATATGTTGCTCAACAAAGTGCAAAACAATAGGTCCATTATATATATATATATATATATATATATATATATATATATATATATATATATATATATATATATATAATATGTGTTTTAGATTCAAAAATTGAGGGTTTATGACCATATATATATTCATATATATGTCAGAAACTCTATTGGGAATGATAATTAAACTATTTTTTTTTTTATTAATTTCATTAAAAATGCTAAAATTAAAGTGTAATAACATTAAGTTATTTTATTTAACACATACATATATTAAATGAAAACTATTTACATACGTTTTGTTGTAGTAGCAGTGGACTTGTCCTTTTAGATGACATTTAGCTATAACATCCTTATTAAAATGTCTTCACAATTACACATTGCAGATTTATCTAAAAAGTATTTTCGTTAATTAAATATTCAATAAAAAGTTAATTTAAAATGTTTTTACCCAAATTTGGATTTGCTGGTGTAGGAGCTTCCTCGATCATATTTATCAATAATAATAGCACACTTACCTTATGTTATTAATTGATAAAGCGACTTGTTAATTGGATAAAATTCTTTAATTATTAAATTTTTGATATAATATTAATTGTTTGAATTTTTATTTTTCAATTTATTTTAAAATGTCAAGAAATGTATACTTTTGCTTAGGCATCATTTATGACAGTAAAATTAAATAAAAATAATAGTTCTTTTTTGAATATAACTCGCTAATAAAGCAGCGTACATGTTTTGATATTATTAAAATATTTATAGACAATAAAATTTCATACAAAATTCCTGAAGTACATTATAGTGCATTTTATGTTTAATTTAATTTTTGATATACGGTTTTATATATGAAAATTTTAAAAGTATATTTGCATATCTGACAAAATAGTTCATATATTTTATCATATATGTATCCATATATTGCAAACTATTTCATGTATGAATCCACACACTTTCTTATATAAACCCATATATAGCGATATATAGTTATACGTGGGCCATATATTTTTATATATGACCATTTTCACCTGTGTATTTATTTTTATTTTTTTTATTTATTTATTTATTTTTTTTTTTTCAAATAAAACATGAAAATATTTTGTAGGAAAAATCACGATGAAAATTTGGTGAGATATGAATTATACACGTATATTTTTTTTGTTGCATTATGAACTTTGGTGATTAATTACGCCCGTCTTTATGTCTGGTACTAGACAAAATTATGTCAATATTTTCTTGTTTCCAAACTATGTTCGCAAATATTTGCAGATTAAATTATGAGCACCGTACACACAATGAATAAAATTTTTATTTTATATTAATTTAAATGCAGAGGTAAAGAGCTTAAAAATTAATTTTTCTATATAAATATATAAATTTGTATAAATTTGAAAATAGTCGATAGTCCATGAAATAGAAATTTTATTCTACAATTTCCCACAGTGCACTGAGGTTATAGATGTTTTGCAGCGTTGTCAACAAAACTGCAATTTTTAATTGCTCTTTTTTGTTCCTGTTTGGCGGTATCAAAGTTGAAGTTGTGGACTATAATAAGGCAATAGAAGAAATCTTTATAAATTTTTTAAGTTGGAATTTTAAAATATATTTTAAATATTAGCCTGTGGTTAATTTTAATAATGATTTTTTAAAATATGGAACGATTTATTTTTGAAAAAAGCAACAAAAACTGAGAAATTTGCAACTTAAAAATATTCATAATATTTTTTGTTATCAATATTGGGTGGTATTATTGATTCCGTTCCGCAAGTGCGGAAAGCAATTTTTGTGCGTAAGCCAAATTTGTAATTATTCATTCCGTTTGTGCGGTATCCTTCCGTTGTTGCGGTATCATCTCTACCTTGACGGTATTGCCATATTATTGATTCCGCAATGTAGATATATTTCTTCATTTTGCTTACGCTAAAATTTTATAACGAAAAGCTAACGGAAGGAACAAAAATGTAAGGAATTGCAAAATTTGTAAGAAAAATTGTTTTAATTTAAATACTTTGTTTTTTATATTTTTATAGGAGTAAAAGAGAAAAATACTCAAGTAAGTTGCAAATAGAAGCAATGGTTGATTTAATGAAAAAAAATCAAGACATTGCTTGTGGTTTTAGTCAACGCGCTCCAGCTGAAGTAAAAAAATTCTGGGAAGATTTAGCACTTACATTAAATGGTTCTGGACCGCCGTTAAAAGATGCCGGCGGTTGGAGAAAGGTATTCAGGTTTTATTTTTTACGTTTTGTTAAAGTGAGTATAACTTGCACCTGTATTGTAGGTATGGACAGACTACAAAAGCGGTGTAAAAAAGAAACTCTCAAAGAATAAACAACTTTTAGCTGGAACAGGAGGAGGTCCTTACAAAGAAATTCCATTAACTGAAACAGAAGAAGATGTAAGCGTTCTGTTAAACTTAAATATGGCTGTTAACGGAATTGCTAATATAAAAAATTTCGGTGTTTCAAGAACTCAATTACCGAAAAGAGATGAGGGTTTAAACATTTCGGAATTAGATTTGCCTTTAGAACAAGATACCTTGACTCAGGAAATGGATTTGGCGATTGAAGAAAATCTGACAACGTTAGAAACTGGGAATAAAGAAACAAGTACAGAGAACAGTTCTTTCGCAAATATAAAGCCACGGCCCTCAAAAAGAAACAGAAAAGAAGAAAAGCCAGATTTGCTTAAAGATCAAATTAATATACAAAGAAAATTGGCTTCTGACGTCGCATCTGCTCTAGAAACAATAAAGGAACAAAACAAGGAAAATTACAAAGTTATAAAAGATATAAAGAGAGCTATGTATAAACTTAGCGATGAAAAAAAGAAACAAACAAAAATCTTTGAACAGCAGCTGGAAGAAAAAAAGAGGCACAACGAAGAAATGAAAAAATTATTAATAAAAAAAATTGCTCTTAAGGAAAGAATTTTGAAGCTGGAAATTGAAAAGCTAGACAAACAGTTGCAGTAGGATTAGTTCAATATTTAAAATTTATATGAATTTAAAAAACATGAATTGTGATGATTTTTTTTTTAATTTTTTATTTACATACATAGGTATATTAACTAAATAAAATTGAAGTACAACTTAAAAGTTTTGTAATATTTGATTTCTTATTTCATTTGCTTCCCCGCTTATATCATCTTCAATAGGATAGTTTAATATATCTTCTTCTTCAGGTATTGGCATATCCAATTCTTCGTTTGTTATATTATAATGGAGTCTAATGTTGTGAAGCGCACAACAGAGATTTATGATTTTTGCAGATTTTTCTGGATCATAATGTAGTCCCCGTTCATTGTTAAGACACCTAAAAACAGATTTGAGCAACCCAATAGTTCTTTCTACTATAATTCTTCCTTTAGAATGTGCTGTGTTAAATCTAATTTTTCTTGGAGAATTAACAGGCTCTCTGAAGGGTGTTAGTAGCCATGGTTGTAAAGGATAACCCTTATCACCTGAAACATTTTTTAAAATATAATTGTACATATTTGTTGCTAAAAAATTAACAATTTGCTTACCCAAAACGAGGGAGTTTCTTCTATTGTTATGTTTTGATTGAAGAAAAGTTTTTGCAGCGTTCATTTCCCATATGTGGGAATCATGACAACATCCAGGATATTGGGAAGATACATATCGTATTTTCTGATCGTGATCGCACACCTGTAATACATATTTGAAATATTAGAAAAATGTTGTGCTGAACTACTTTAAAAACATATATGTAATTACAATCATAACATTAATGCTGTAGTATCCTTTACGATTGAAAAAAAGGTGTTTATTGCAATTTGGAGCAATAATTTTAACATGAGTACCATCGACAGCCATCATCACATTTGGAATACCACATTTTTCATAGAATGTCATTTTTGCTATTCTTTCTTCATCTCCATTCATGCTTATGGATATCCATTTTCTGCACAACAAATTTTCTAGCTTGTTCAAAACCTCATACAGCACTTTGGAAAACGTTGATTGGGCAATGTTGATATTGAAATCTTTACCGACACTATGCTGGTAGCTGCCTTCTGCAAAAAACCTCAAACAAGCAGAAAGTTTATCTTTTGCAGAAAGCGATCCTTGACGACCGCTTCCAGAGCTTGCAGACACCAGCTCAGACAAAACATATTTAAACGCTGCCTTATTTAAGCGAAAATTTTTTTGAAAGCTGTAAAATAATTTAAAGTAAACATATTAATAATAGCTTCATCCTCAAATTTTTTTTATTTGTGAACTTACTCTCTATCGTTCATTTGTAACACATCTTCAGATTTATAGCGTAAAACTCTTCTTTCTAACCGCATCTCCAAGTAATCATCGTCGAAAAAAGCAATTGTATCCATATTTTAATTAAAACTTCACATATAACTTACTAAAAACACTTTTTACTTTACTTTTAATTTCTAATCTTGTCTTGAAATGTCTTTTTTTCAATCAGCTGACACAAAATCAACTCAGAAATTATTAAAACAGGGATGTTAAAAATTTATTGCGGAAAGCTTATACCGCAGGAATGAATAATTGCAATTTTCATATCGATCGATATTTCTTTCCGTCGAATTTTCTTTTCCGTGCGGAATCAATAATACCACCCATTAAATAAATTTTATTATAAATATCCTTCTACCACTAGAAAATTTAATTCACTATTTAATATTGTTAAATAATTTGTCATTTTAAAAATTCCAACTCCACAATCCAAATGCATTTAACAAAAATCTCTAAATCAAAACATTAGTTTAAAATTAAATTGTTTAAATTATCTAATTAAATAAACATAAATCTTTTAAAATAATAAGCATGTAAAATAAGTTATTTAACATGATACAACCACACTAAAACAAACATTAGCAAATTAAACAAAAAAAAAAAAAAAAAAACAACTTTAAAAAATTTTATAAATGTCTATTAAAAAATATAATATAATTTGTAAAAAATGACTAAATAAGTAAATAAATAGACATAGAGAGAGACAGACGGACAAATATCTTTTTAAAATTTTCTAATACAAATAAAAATAAATTAAAATAATAAAAAATATATAAAATAAACCATTAAGTTTAGTAAAAGATGAAAATGAAAACAAAAACATGACAGCATGATTGACAATTAATGTGCAAAATTAACAAATAAAACTTTAGAAAAACAGTGACCAGCAGGTAATCATAATGCACTTAGCTAAAAAAACAGAGCTGGAAAATTTATATTAGTCAAATAAAACAAAACTTTTGAATATATTTGCGAAAAGTTTAAAATGAAACTTTGATAAAAAAATAGTTTGAAAAACAATTAATATGTTCATTTTATATAAACTTATGAAGAGAAAATGCTAAACAAAAAATGTCATTCGTTTCTTCTCAGCAGAAATTTTCAAAACACCTGCAAATAGTTAGCTTTTTCAATTTCAAATTAAAAGCAGCAGCACTTTGATGATTTGTCTTAATTTTAGTAATTTTAAATTTACAAAGATGTAATTTATTAAAAAATATATATTCAATTTCTTTACAAGTTGAGATTTTAACATTAAATTTGAAATAGAGTAATTGGGCAAAATCCTTGACAGACCTCTGATAGACTCTATATTCGCAAAGTTGGCATTTTGAAATTTTTTTTTTAAAATTCACAAATATAATTCAGGAATTCTGCTTATATCCGCGAACAGTACTCATCCTTGGCTCCATTTCGCATATGGTGGTTATGCATTCCAACTCGCCGTTTGGCCACAGAGGTCAAAATCCTTGACATTTTGAAAATTTTTAAAAAATTCGCAAATACAATTCAGGAATTCTGCTTATATCCACGGACAGTACTCATCCTTGGCTCTATTCTGCATATGGTGGTTATGCATTCAAACTCGCCGTTTGGCCACAGTGGGCAAAATCCTTGACATTTTGAAAATTTTTAAAAAAATTCACAAATACAATTCAGCAATCCTGCTTATATCCACGGACAGTATATTCTCAAAGTAGACACTTTAAAGAAATCACATATACAATTCAGGAAGTCTGGTTACATTCAATAATAGTATTTATCCTTGATTCCATTATTCATTGTTTACAGTGTCCAAAATCGTTGACGAACCTCTGACAGGTTTTACATACACAAACTTGAATTTTGGAATATTTTCTCAGAATAAAAATTTAAAAATTTTTATTATTATATTATATTATATTATATTATATTATATTATATTATATTATATTATATTATATTATATTATATTATATTATATTATTATAAATTTATTAGCTTTTAATACTACCAAATAGTCATATTTAAATATGCCATATTTAAATATGTCTTTACGTCATCACATATATCATTACGTAAGTCGTTACGTCAAAAACATATTTAACTCACACATTTATCTTCACTCACATTATTTTTGAAAATATGACCATATTAAATTTCTATGTTTCGATATACATATTAAAATTCGATAATATCCTGATTCAAAATGTCTAAAGTTGACATGAAAATATCGATTTTTTGAAGTTCTATGGATAACTAGCGGACAAACACGGATCATAACCAGAGATATGAATCATATGTATATGATCTCATATCTTTTTTATCGCACAGTAAAGAATAATGCGATTCAGTTTATTTATGAATTCGTTAGAAAATTTATTGAAAATAGTACTAATTTTTAAAAAAGTACCAATTTTCAATGAAATTATAAAAAAAAAAAAATTGAAAAATTAACTCTTTCAGAAGACAAAATTTTGTAAAGAAAATTTCCATTCCTTCAAAAAGTAGATTTTTTTAAATTATAATTTTTTATAAAAAGTTTATTTTTTTATAAAAATTGCCACTTGGAAAAAAGTAATTTTTTTAAGTACAATTTTTCAAAACATTAAAATTTTAAGAAAGCATTATTTTTTAAATATATACTTCTCTTTTAAAAAGTCGCGTTTTACTAAAATTTAATTTTTTCAAAAAAAAAAAAAAAAAAAAAAAATTCAAAAAGATTCTTCCAAAAACATTATATATATTTATTTAAAAAAGTAGCATTAAATTAAAAAGGTATTTGTTAAGAAGTACTATTCTTAAAAACGATATAAATTTCCACGAAAGTAAAATAATTGTCAAAAAGTTATATTTTTCAAAAAAGTACGAGTACCATTTTTTGTTTGAAAGTATAAAATATTTGAATTTTTGGAAGAAACGACTATTTCAAATAAAGATCTGTTTAAAAAAATGGGTTTTTTTAACGCCCTCTTATCTTTTATAAAAGTAAAATTTTCAAGGATTATTTTTCAAAACAAGTAAAATGTACTATTTTGAGAAAAGTACCGTTAAAAAAAACTAAAAAGAACAAAGCATTATAAAAAACTAAAACAAGTTAGAGTGCTATATTCGGCTATGCCGAATCTTATATTTCCTTCACCCGTGTTTGAGATGTGTTATATGAAAATGAAATACATTATATTGGATGTAATTACAAATACACTATATCTATGTGCACTCTAAAAACTTTAAATATAAATCCTTATATGTATATTATAAAAGTGATGTGTAAGTTTGTTTGTGTGTCAAACACGTCTAAACGGCTGAATGGATTTTCACGAAATTTGACATGCGGATAGTACCAATCCCGATCGATTGGACGTCACATCCACATTTTACGTCTACTTTTTAGAATAAATTCATTTTTTTCAATTTGCACGTTGTTAATGAAGCTATTTATATGAAATTTGCCGCAAAGGTAGTGCTTGCACTGTATAATGTTGTAGGTTATGCTGTATTTTGATCAGATGGCACGTCCATATTTTACACCCACTTTTTTAAAGCTCTCAAACGAATGAACCGATTAGCTTAACATTTTCACAGCATATAAAGCTTAATTTAACCAAATAAAAAAAAATAAAAAAAATAAATAAAGCAAATATTAATTATGGCATAGCTAAGAAACTATTACAGTGAGAGCTCTCAAATTTCGTAGGAACCTTTATTTGACCATTGAACGATGATGAAATGAAAAAAGAACGGATAGGTTCAGGGGCATCGAAAGGACTACCACAGTGAAAGTCTTAAAAAGGTTTAAACGTAATTATAATATCAAATTTCGAATAAGGTGGATAGGCCCAGAAGGAGTAGTAACTCCCACACAAAGTAAATACTAGTTATCATTTCAAATAGGTTAGCGAAGTGTATCAATAAAAGCTAGTAAATAACAAATTTAATGCTTTGGAATTTTACAAGTATGGAAGATGCAGAACAAATATTTTGTAAATGTAAGACAATATTAAATTATAAAAAGGTATGGTAGAAAATTTATGGATCGAAGAAAACGAAATTCGCAAAAAATATTTGCGATAGATTTATGCAAAAATGAGGCCCATATGTTATATAGGATAACGCGTTTTGGTCGGTAACTCGAGTAATACTGGATCAACTTATTTTATTTTTCCAACACAAAAATTCTTAAAAAAATTAAATTTTTCAGTGAAGGAACGAAGATTCTATCTTATGCACGTGCTCCAAAAAGTTGAAAAACAAAAATGCCTTATTTTATTATTGTTGTTGTTTTTCAGTACCCATGAAAACAAAAATTATAAGAAAAGCAACATTAAATTAAAAAAAAGAAAAAGATTTGTTTATAAAGCGATTAAAAACTTCAAGAAAAACATTTGTGATCGATCTATATAAGAACCTAGTCTGTAGCTTATTTAGGACATGGATATCGGTCAAAAATGCGTTTTGGCTGATATCTATATTACTAATGGACTGATTGAGTTCATTTTTTCAGCACAAAAATTCAGAAAATATTTTCCAATTTTGTTTTGCAAAAACAAGTCTCTAGCTTACATAGGAGGCTTCAGAAAATATAGAAAACAGTTTTAAAAACCCGTTTTTTTCAATATCTCCGCTAATTTTGAACCATTTTTTTGTGAATTGCAACAGAATATATATATATATATATATATATATATATATATATTTTAGAATATTTAAAAGAAAATTATCACTTTTCAAAAAGTACTATTTTCTAAAAAAGTATGATTCATCAAAAGGTACTATTTCTCAAAATATTATTTGAAAACTATGGGCTCTTTTTAAATTTTTCCCAACAAAAGTAGCGGCTCTTGAAATAAGTTCTAATCAAAAAATTTTTCTAAAAAAGGAAATATATATAATATTTTTATCGGACCCTCTTACGTCGTGAATTAGTATCGAAGTTTTAATATTGATGATATTTATCTAAATATTTAATAGTTAAAAATAAAGTAACAAGAAGAATTGAAACTTACTTAATTGAGTAATAACTCGTCTGGAATCAGTATGGCCTCAAATTCCTCTATTTTTTTTCGTTTCAAATATTAATTTAAGGTTTTAATTAAAACTTCACGGCACTGGGCCAAAATTTATAAACATAAAAATATTAGGAAAAATATTAATATTTATATCATCGTAATAATAAATAATAAATAATGATAAATAAATAAAAATTATGATCAGATTTATTTGTAATGATTTAATATTTTCCATCAGATTTTAGTTAAATATAAATAACTTGTGGGAGAATATGTATGTATGTGAAATGTTTTCAATTTCGCTCAAGGAAAATTAATAAATTAGTAACCAAATGACTGCAATAATTAAAAAAATTAAAATATTTTTCTTTGAAATGCATTTCAGGGCCATTGTGAAATATGATTCAACAAATTCTTTTACAGTACGTGCTTTTAAAGTAAAACTAATTTTTAGTATAATTTTTGTCAATAGAGATATCTTTATAGCAAATGTAATTATTAATGGTAGTGAAAAGTACTATCTGCATTCCCCAATTACTTTTTTGAGCTGTATAATCGCCAAACACTTAATTCCTTTAAGTTTTTTCTATATAAACAAGAATAAATAATATGAGAATTCTTGCACGTATAAAAAGATTTAGAAAAACCTGACAAAATTACAAGAAATTTAATTATAATTTTAAATGTAAGCAATTTTTATGAAGTGTGAATTACATTAAAGCATAAAAGTATATTTTTTTTATTATAGAATTAGTACTAAGTCAGTGAATTATTTAAAAATGTAAAGAAAATCTAAGAAAAAACTTGAGTATTATTTTTGAAAGAAAAAATTCTAAATTATTAAATTAAAATTAAACAGCATTTAGTAGATATTTTTAAGCGAATACAAAAATAAGCAAGTTGCAGGACTTTATTTAATTTATGCTTATATTAGATTGAACAATTTCAAATTTATTTCAAAGAATCTCAAAGATTTTTGTATTTCGAATGAATTTATTTATTTATATTGTTAGATTAAAGTTGTAGTATTAAATTATTAGTACACGTTTACACATTTACTTAAAGCTTGAAAATCAACTCGTTCTTAACAACTTGTTATAAATTATTATTAAAAGAAAATATATTTAATAAAGGTACGTTCAGACTAGTCAAATATTTGACGAAAATGACGTAATCACTATACAAAACATTAGCTGATATTATATCGAATTTTGTTTGATACTGTTTTCTCTTGCAAAATATTTGAAAGATGAAACAAGGGCACACAATATTTTTATAAAACTAGTGGTCACGCAAATTTTTGCCAAATGTGAACTTAGCTTAACTCTTGCGTAGTCTGTTTGTATCTCAATATAAAACTGTGTTACTAAGGCACCTTATGTAAATAGTACCATTTAATTAATGTACATTTAAGCGCTTATACAATATAAATTTAAAATATATTTTAACCTTTACTTCGGCTATTATTTATAATCTTACAAAATTAATATATTTATTTTAAAATGATTTTAACATAGAAATTAACTCCACAAAAGTAAACCTGTCATTTTTAGACGTGTGAATCTAATAAATTTATTGTATAAAATTTGAACAATACTTATTGGATTATTAATATTTGCAAAACTTTTTTTATGCGAATGAGTCACACAATAGGAAATTTTTGTTTTAAATTAATTTGAATTCATCTTTTTGAAATGTTGAATTTTATTGTTGTTTATAATATATTAGTATTGATATTTTATAAGCACATTGCATTAGATGTATAAGTAAATATTGTGTGAAATTATGCGTTGTATTGCCAACCGGAAGCGATTAAAGTAATTTTTCAATATCTATGATCGATGATTTGCAAGAACTAAAATTAAAGCATATAATAATAAGTCATACAATTATGCATTTGTTTGATATGCATTTTTAATAAATTTTTTTAATTTCTTACTGGTTTGAATAGATGTAATTATTTTTTGTTGCACCTTAATATATAAATAAACTAAAGAAATGCTTTTTTATAAAAAAATTCCTTATGAGGCCTTAGGAGGCTTATTATATTACTGTGACTAAATAAATAAATTTCATACTGAGAAATTTTTTAAGCATTTTAATTTATATTTAAATCATTTAAGAATACGAATTGTTATAAAAACCCTTGTTCTAGATTTCAAACAAACTTTTCTGGGCTCAATGCAGCAAAATTAAGTAAAAAATTTACAAAAAATTTTAAAAATTAAAAAAAAAAATACATTTCGCGAAAAATTTCAAGATAAATTCGACGTTTCAATTTTTAAAATTCAAACGTTTTATGTAATGGAATTCAATTATACAATTAACTTTCTGTTCACAGTTGTAAATATTTTGACTGTGGATTTTTATTACTATTAGCCGATTAGGACCCTATTCCAGAACTTCCGAAAGTAATATCATCGTTGTTTCCAAATAAGCTATTGAATTTATTAAGACAGATTATAATAGAATTTTCATTCAACGTTTTGCCATTAACTTAAAATTTTAATAAAGTCAAAGTTTAAAATTGAAGGATGCTTGGTATCCTTCAATTTTAAACTTATTTTTAAGAAATTTTATTAAATTCTTCCATGACATTTTTAGCGAGACTTTAAACTCTTTGTTTCTGATTAAATTCCCAGTTTGAAATTTCTTGGAAACATCATGAAGTAGCCATTTATGACGTGTCAGAGTTATATTGTCCCCTATTGCCATATAAAAAACATCATGACACCTTATGAAATTTTGAAAATTCAGCAGGTAGTCAATAGTACTGACATGGATTAAAAACAAGAACTGTATGATATCCACTGACCTTGTGATGCATTTTATTAAATGTAGGTTATACCTTTTCACTTGTTAGTTACTTTAAAAGAATACAAAGAATGGAAGGCTTGTCAAAAAACAACGTTATTATAAAAAAATTGACTAACAGCCCATCTACACGTAAAAGAGTAAGTAAGACTTTTCTGTTAGAGAGTATCAAATTCGCTCTCTGAGGGAATTATCTCACGTGTGGGTTCAAATTTCAGTATTGTAAGACTGTTTTGATAAGATTTCTCTACACAACCATTTTGTATGATGAACTGTCAAAAAATACATGCATGTGTATTTTGTAAATTACAATGAAAAAATAATGTTTTTTGTAAAATTGTTTCCTTTTAATGATTGCTTTACATTTTGAAAAACATTTTTATTAAAATTGTGCTAAAAAAGCGCGAATTTTTTAAATAAAAAGGATATGTTTACTTTGTGACTGATTGCATTTAATGGGACTTATTAGAGTACGTGTACCCCTTATTTAAGATTTAACATAATATAAACAACATAGTTACTCTCTTCTGTCGGCGTCATTTCATATATTATGTCAGCGTTAATCTTAGTTGTAGACCTGTGGTAAGATTGTATTAGTCAAATTTTATTTATATGTATTTCACTTTCACCACACCATAATCACACGTAGTTGCTCAATGGGTGATGGGATTTGAGAATTTTTATTTAGTGCCAAGTTCGGATCGAAAATGTGCCGAGAAGGGTTGAGAAAGGCCAAGTATAGCTTTTAGAGAATTAAACCAAATTAAAAACAAAAGAAACTATAAATTCTTTTAGTAGTTGAACACAAATTTAATATAAGGTATTTAAAGCCGTTAAAATTAACCAAAAAATAAAATAATAATATTGTACATCGAAATGAGCGACAGCAAATTGAAATAAGCGTTTACAACATAATCCATGAAAAAAACAGAGTATTGCGCGCTAAAATTTATGAAAGAGGGTGTCAAGATAAATGGCCGTGTGGCTTCATGTTTCATTAATCGTAGAAACTTTAAATTTGGCCAAGATGTTAAAGAAGGTGACCCATTTCAAAATTTTAAGTACGTTTAAATGTATCTCGCTAAAAAAATTAGAGAATCTTAATATATATACTTAGTATAGTTTCGTCTTATGTTCTGTATAAGATTTTAAAAGCAAACATTTTATGTTACAGAATTTGCTTTTTAATATTCGAATCTCGCATCTTACGCCTTGTATGTTTCTAAAAGTAGGTCCTTTAATAAAATAATTCGATATTATATATAATCTATTATTGAAATACTTATTTGAACTCTTATTTCGTTGTAATAATTGACTTAAAATCACTCAGAGTATCATTCATTCAGCGAAACATGGTAGAAATATTGTAAATATTTAAAAGTATGCCCTCAATAAATTTAATTTAGATTAGTATAAAAAAAGTGCCAAAAACTGTTTCCAAAGTATCGCGGTGCCACTGGACATGCGATAGAGCCATAAATACCATCACAGGTTCACACTGAACTTGCATGTGAGGGAGAGAAATGTTGTTATAGGGAATTGAGCCAGTTTCTTTTCTTTTTATTCTATTATTACTTATATATTTTAAAAATTCCTAAAAAATAGTTTAACAAAAAATTTGTAAACCTGATGATTTTTTTTTACTATCAGCTTCGAAATTTGCGACCCATTTGGAAATTTCCTTAAGACATCATAAAGTAGTCATTTATGACGTCATCTTGATAGATTTATACAGTCGACTACTGTTATATTTTTTTTTTTTAAATCGAGTCAATGTTGTTAAATCTGTTCACACAGAAAATTTTGTGTTTGGTTTCAGATATACCATTCATGAAAGTGGATCATTATCATTTTTAATTTTAATTTTGAAAATGAATATTAATGTCTGCCTGTTGAAATCTAGGTTCCCAATAACTGAAGTTATTTTCATATTGAAAATAATTCAAATCTAACGAAGGCTTGCGGATTATTAGCAAAAATATATTAAAATCAAAATTTCCCCCAAAAAATAAAATTTTTGATGTGCCAAAATAAACTAAAGTTTACGTTCTTTTACATGTCTTTTAGAAAATTTCCCTTATATTTTATTTTAAAAGACGAAAAAAATTGATTTTGTGTAATTTTTTTTTGAATGTGATGAAACAGTGTGACAGTAATTTTCACACATGAAAAAATCGATATATATATATGAAACTAGAGACCATACGTAGTAAAATTGCGTGCTCAGTTTTTCCCCAGGACGCCAAATTTTAAAAGGATACACAGTAAAAGAATTCTATAAAATATTTACGAATATTATATCAACTCAATGTGAGTGTCAAATGAAAGCTGAGAATTCATAAAATATAACAATATTTTTTATTTAAATGTTGCAGCACCAAAAGTTAAGAAAAAATCCTTTTGAAAATGTTACCTTTTACCATTTATTTTCACGTGTATGTTAACCTGCAACAATCATTCTCACACATAAAAAATCGTTATATGGATAAAACTAGAAACTATTCACGGTAAAAATGTGTACCCAGTTTTTCTCTGGGATGTTAAATTTCCTCTTAAAGGACTTTAATGTTTTAAAAAATTAGCAATATTTAAGAATATTATAAAAAATTTACGAAAATTTTATCAACCCAATATGGATGTCAAATGAAAGCTATGAATCTTCGCAACAGATTAATATATCTTATTTAAATATTGTAGTACAAAAAGTTAAGCAAGAAACTCTTTCGTATTATATTTAATATCTAATTATATACTTTATATGAAGGATATTTTATTAAAACTTTGTTCTGCTACATT
The DNA here is from genome assembly GCA_932274085.1 of Protocalliphora azurea. Lineage (NCBI taxonomy): Eukaryota > Metazoa > Arthropoda > Insecta > Diptera > Calliphoridae > Protocalliphora > Protocalliphora azurea. The sequence continues at coordinate 123,745,234 of OW026523.1, read as the reverse complement.
TAAATAAAAACGTTTGTTATATTGTAGGGATTCTTAGCTTTCATTTGACATCCATATTAGGTTGATATAATTTTGGTAAGTATTTAATATTTTATTAAGTCCTGTATTTTACGAAAATTTGAAATGCTTTTGAGAGAAAATTTGATGTCCTGTAGCAAAACCGACTATGTAGTTTTATTATGTATGTACTCTAGTTTGATATATATGTCGAGTTTTTCATGTGTGAGAAAATTTTTGTGTAATTTTTCAACAAAGATTAGAAATCAGGCTCTTTTCTTTAAATTAAATTCTGAAAAAATATCTTTGTACTCAAAATTATCTTTATATATATTTTAAATATTTACTATTGCAATTTTGATAGTTCATTGTTTATAAAATCAAATAATGCCAAATAATAAATAATCGTAAGAAAAAGCTGGATTAATTAAATAAATATGTGATCACTGATCACACATACGTACGTATTTTATAAAATATATGCATTAAAAATGTTTTGTTAATTTAACTAAATTATTTATTGATTTTAATCTGATCGATAAATTTTGTGATGTTTTGTGAATTTCAAATTTATATAGAATTTAAATTTAAGATTTAAACTTATTTTTATTATTTACTTTCGCTATTTGATGGCATTCACACAATTACAATTTGATTGCTTAATTTAGATTAATAAATAAGACAATTACATCTAGCTAAATTTAAAAGTGGGTTAAATGTTTCAGAAATTTGGAAATAAACTTGAATTTTTCAAAAAAATTTAAAAAAATAAAGCAATATTTGGTCATTACTAAAATGAATTCGTAGTTTAGCAATTGTACTTTTGCAGCATTTTCAAGTAAATTAATGTGAAAAAAATATGAAAATACTTTTTGAATCCACACTTCTTCAGTCAGTAAATATAATCCCCTAATATGGAATATTGTATTGTCTTTAAAATTCAGAACTACAAATAAACTAATAAACTAAACTAATAAATTATTCCTATTTTCTTATATTGAGAGAATATCTTTGAAGATTATCATTTAGAAATATTTTCACTCCAATACCAAATAACTGTACCTCTTGTATATGCATCCTTAAGAATTTTGAATTTAAACCAGGATTTTCTTTTAGTTGCTAATATTAAGAAACATATTGTAAATATTCTTAGAATGTAAAGCCACTTTTGGCGCTACCTGTTTAATCCCATTTAGTTAAATTTTATAAATATTACTTTTGCATATGTTCATATTAAACCTTTTCCGCGAATATTTTTGATGACTCTAAAAGGACATTACCTGAAAAACAGCCAGCTGACAAGTGTAAAATGACTACCTGAGGGTTGTTATATTCTCTAGGTCAGGGAGAAAAGAAATTTTTGTATAAAAACTAAAGGCTGATATTTGAAAGCACACAGTCTAGTTTTACTAGTTCACTTTACTCAAACCTACAGTTTAACGGCAAAAAAAAAAAATAATAATAAATTTGTTTAAAAAATTAAAAATCTTTAAGGAAAAACTTTTGCGAAAATGGTGAACATTAATGTTAATTTCCAAAAACTTGAAAAGGATATTGAAAATTTCACTTCGGTGGATGAACGTAAGTTTTTAGAAAGGATTTTTATAGAAATTTTTTATACTCCGATTTTATACAATGATTTACCAATTTTGTTTTTTATTTGTTTATCTTTTTAGATCTTCAATTGGCTGCTGAATTGGGCAAAACTTTACTTGAACGCAACAAAGAATTAGAAACTCTGTTAAAGGAACACAAACATACCATTGAGGAACAAGAACAGGAAATTGTGGTAAGTATTCGTTTAGTATTTCTTAATTGATCTCAGAGTAAAGATCCTTAGAAAAATAATACCAATTTTTTGTTTGTGCAAATTAAATTTAGTTTTCTTTGTTAACAACTATGTTGCATTTTGCTTCATTAACTTTTATTTGGTATCATTTATATATGGCGCCAAGATCAATTAATGAACGTTAGAGTTCAATGCTTTTGTAGATCACTATTACAAAATCCAAAACCATATAAATTCGTAAAAGTCTATTTGTCTGTTTATACAGAAATGCATTTGTTTTTCAACTTTTACCATTTGAAATTGTGGCCATAATTTCCTCAGCTCTTGTTATTGGTTATAGCTGATTGGTTTTACAGCTACACAATTTTTCTTTTTTGCCTACACTATCATCTCCTTATGTATTTGAAACCTATACAGAACACTCAAATTCCATAATGAAAGAAATCAGATCTCAATGTAATACTTTGCATCTTTACATAGCAATCAAGCATAAAATATTTAACCCTATAAATGCTCAAACGACTTTAAAGTAAAAACAATAAACGAGACAAAAAATGGGTCAGTTAAGAAAATTCGATATAAAAACAATTTCCTCATAAACATTTTTTTAATTCTAAATTTGTCTGTTGGCATTTACTAGAATTAAATTAGCTCATTTAAAATGTAATGGGTGACCTCTTTGAATTGAAATCAAACAGTGTGTACAAATGCAATTTCAGCAACTACTGCTATATATTTCTTATCTCGTGATAAATCATGCATAAACTATTTTAACATTTTATTTAAAATCTAATTAATTTCTATGTTTTCTTTGTTTTCTTTTATGTGTTTGTGTTTTTTAAAAATAGTATTTGAAAAAGCATACCACAGCATTAAGGGAAGTGAACGATTCTCGTTTAAAGGTCTATGAACAATTGGAAGTCGGTATACAAGATTTAGAGCGTGCCAATCATCGTTTGCTCGTAGAAAATACCGCCGATAAAAAGCATATAAAAACGTGAGTTTTTTTTTCTCAAAATAAAAAGATTTTCAAAATTTTTTAAATATTTTTATTTTCCAAAGGCTTGGTCACAATATCGAAACTTTGGAAGGACGCTGTGAAGAACTGACTAAACAATTGGAAGAATGTCGCCAGTCTCTAACTGTTGAAAGACGTAAAAATGAACGTCTTATGGCGGAAAAGAGTAAGGCGGGCTCTGATCTTAGTGCTGTTAAATTGAAACCCTCAGTGAATAAGGATAATTTGCCATCACCTTCAGATACTGTGCAAACAGGTTATGATGCCAATACTACTGCCCCAGAAAATTATAGTTTTGTTTTTGCCTCTCCTGCTTCTAAAAATAATGCCAATTCAACGGGTATTAGTGGCGTGGAAGGTGATAGTTCATTTGATTTGAGCATGGTCTGTGGTCAAGAGGGCAATGATGAAATTATAAAATTGGTTAGTGATTTAGAGACTACCAAGAGGGCTTTTATGGCTGAACAACAAAGATGTGGTGAATTGGAAGAACAACTGGTGGCAATAAGTAAGTTTTGAGAAAATTTTTGATTACAAAAATTTTAATAATAAATTTATTATTTTTTTTTATTTAATTAGTACAAGAAAATCAATCTTTACAAAGTCGTATTGCTCAAACAAGTGCCACAGAGGAAATGAAATCCATGCATGATGAATTATCTATATTAGATGAAGTGCGGTAGGTTTTTCCTTCCTGCATTTAAACTAAATAAAATTATTTTTAATATGTTTTTATATGTTTTATTAAAAAATTTTTGGACTTTCAGACAAGGTCAAATGTGCAGTCGTTGTTTACGTTCTATGGATGATCGCCTTACGGTTAATGATGAACAATCTTCTTTGGCTCCTACCGAGGAATGTGAGGATGATGAAGAGCGCAGTTTGCTTGATTTAGAAGGCAATCGTGATGATAATGCCAGTGAACATTCACAGGCAGCCTATCGTAGCAGCATGTCCATTAAGGTGAGAAATTGTTTCTATTTTAAAACCCTGCTGTTTGGCTTAATGCGAGGCTGACATAGTTTAATATAGCAAAAAAATGTTTCATTTCCATGCAACTTTCCATCTCCTGAAATTCATATAATTTTTTTAATCAAGCACTCATAGTTCCTAATTGTTAATGTTTCATATTTAGTTAAATTTAAGAGTGTTTTGTTTAAAAGTTTACTCACTACATTTTTTACTTTTAAATTACTAAACAGTATTAAAAAGCATTTCAATGACATCTTGTGGCTAATTTCTCTTTAACATATCAAACATTTTACTCATATTTTTTGGCGATTTTTTGTGTTTCGTCCAAAAACCAGTCTAATATGGTGTTAATTGTGTAAATATTTATAGCTTTGTGTTATTGTTTAAGGAAAAAAATCTAATTTAATTGTGTCTTCTAACTGTTAATTTATCCACACCGTTTCCGTTTCCACTTCTTTAATGTTTCCTTTTCTTATTGCAAAAAACAACTCAATCAATCCCCTCAACCAAAACACCATGATTTTTTTCTCTACCTTTTTTATTATTTTCTTATTTTTTCTTATATTTATAATTTTATTAGGCTAAAGAACAAGTAACGTCGACTACTTGTCCGATTTGTTCAAATGTCAACACAAAGTACCTGCATGAACAAATACCCATATCTCTAGATACGGTTTTGTTAGATCTTTGGCAGAAAACCATTAAACGTTTCAGTTTAATGTCTTGGGTGGCGAAAATGCTGCAATGGCCGGCCATAGTTATAAGCCGTATGATTAGTTCCATACCAGACGATGAAGATTTTTCTTTACTCTTCTGACATGACAAGAACAAAAACAAACGAAAGTGTTATTTTTTTGAATGCATTTCTAATTTAACTTAGTTTTTTTGTTTTTGTTTTTGTTTTTTTTTTTTTTTGTTGTACTTACCCCAGATTTTTTCTTTATTATTTGTTTAATCACCTGAACTTAACGTATAATTTTTATTAACATTCCATGTCAAAGAATGCTTTTAAATAGGGTCACAAATTTTAAAACAAGAACGCTAGAAAAAAAGACAAAAACTGCTTTTTAAACGTTTTTATTATTTTATATCTTTTTGACATTTTAAATGTGCCAAGACTTTTTATATACATACATAAATATTAGACTAATTTTATAGTTTTATAACAGTGTGTTTGTGTGGATAATTTATTATATAATTTATTATGTAAAAAAATCTTAATACATATATTATTTATATTGTCTTAGTTAAGTAAGTAAAATCATGGAAAAACATTAAGACAATCTTCCAAAGAAAGAAAAAAACTTCCTCATAGCATCAATATTAATCTTGCCAATTTCATAATTTCATAAATATTTCTCCTCATCAATTTCATTAACTAAACACACTGTTTTTAAAAATTAACAGACTAATTTGCATTTTCCATATTTATTACTTCAATTGTTTTAAAATATTGGACTTTATTTACTTTAATTTAATGGTTTTATTCTCTTATTTTACTAAATCGGTATCACTGCTCTCTAATTACTGATCTCACTCTCTATTTAAAAGTGTCGTCATCATTATCATTATCTGATTTTTTGTTACATACCCCTTCAAACCCTTGTCCTTTTTTCCCTATCCCTCCCCCAAGTCTTAATTGTTTTTCTTTAAAGTTTTTTGTTTGTTAATATTGTTATATTTAAATTGTTTAACAAATTTTGTTTTTAAAAAATGATAATAATGAGGGTTTTTTGTGTGATATTTAAGTTTTGTTTATAAGTTTAATAAATTTCTTTGAATTTTGAGTGAATGATTTTAATTTTTCGCTGAAAGAAGGCATGATTTTAAAGTTTGTATTTAATTATAATTTTTTTATTATTAATAATTAATTATTATTTTAAAGTTCGTAGACTCTCAGCAACACACTATATCTGTCTATTTTTGATTACTATCTCTCTCTATCATTTAAACAATCAACAACAAATATATAAACTACTCCACCAAAAAAAAAAAAAAAAAAAAAAAACTCAAAGTACCTAAGCAAAGTTAGAAAATGAACATTGTTATTTTAAATATATTTTACACCTCATGCCATATTTGCCGCTCTCTCTTTCTTAATTTGAAAACAAAAACAAAAAAGAAAACAATCATCTCTATAACTCAAAAAACAATTATGCCCATAATTTCCAGGTCACACCACAACATCCCGATTCTTTGGATTTGAATATACCCGGTAGTCCCAATCCTTATCGTGATTTGGTGGAAAAATATGAAGCCTTATTGGAGGTGCAACGTTCATCGATTACTCGCAAAAATAATCATAGTGCTGGCGGTGTTGGTGGTGGCATGTCTTTGGCTGAAGAATTCCAGTCTTCAGGAGAATTTGCTCAAACTCAAAAACTCATGTTCCAGGCTGCTCATGGTGAAAACTCTGGCAATTGTAATGCCTCGATGAATGGTGATGCATCCAGCAGCTGTAATGGCAGCATGCATAATGATTCTAATAATTCAAATACCAAAAATGATAAAAATCGTGGTCGCACTCCTACGGAATTCTCTGAAGCTGAAACCTCCTCTTCAGGCTTTTCGGATGAGACCAGCAATAAGGGTACCCAAACGGATGAACGACCTGGCTATTTCCTATGCTCCATTGGTGATGGTGAAGATTGCAAGTTCAGCATTTATGATGATGCCAGTCCTATTGATTCGCGCTTCCGCAATCGTCCCGAATATCGGGAATTGTTTAAGGAAATCTTTGCCGTTCTCAAGAAAGCAGCTGAAAACAAAGAAGAGGGCGATAAGTTGCCTTTGTTGGATGATACTCATCCTAATGGGGTAAATGCTCAAAAAGTGCCACCCGTAACTCCTGCCAATGAAGAATTGCCGGTTGATTTTGCCGATGATGCACAAAGTGTAATATCGTCAGCCGTTTCAGAACAATCGTTTGCCATGTCAGAATGCATTACCAAATTGGAACGTAAAACAGCCAAAAAACATATAATTGAAAAGAACCAAGAAAACAAGCCTCCTATGGCTGCCTCCATTACTCAATTGACTTCACCTAGTGGTAAGCAAATAATTGAAAATGGGCGTATTTTGACCCCCTTGAAGCGTGAACCTTTGGACTACTTGGCCGTTGGCGTAGGCATCAAGAAGAAGAATCGCCGCAAGAATCGCAACTTCTCCAGTGATCGTTCTGAATCTCCCTTGGCTTTGCCAACCCCACCCCGCATCTTTGTGGCCAGCGGCAAGAAACGCAAAGAAGTACGTCCCTATGTTGAATCACCCATGGCTGCCACCCCAGATCAATACAATACACCCGGTTCATCCAAAGGTTCTCGTGGTGGTCCAAAATACGAATGGAATGGCAACTCAATGATTATCTATAATCGTTCTGTCAGAGGTCGCAACTCTTCGGGCGAAGTTGATGTTACCAACATACCCTATAGGCCCAGTACTGTATCCCAAGATTTGCACAAACTAAAGAAACTTGACTTGTCATATGCTGAAGTCTTAAGACGTGCCGATGCCTGCAAACAACATCATCACACTCAATACCAGCAACAGCAACAAAGACGGAGGAATCATCGTCACTAAATTTACGAACAGCAAAAAAAGAAGAACAAAACAAAACAACTAAAAGTAACCCCCCAGTGTAATCAATGAAAACATAAGTAGTCTTCATAAATTTAAGTAGGCGTCTTTGGGTTCTCCCCCCCCCCCAAGGTGATGATCCAACCCTCCTTAGTGATCACATTAGACCCCATTTCGTTCTCTCTCTCACACTTATTTGATTGTTTATATTATTAATGAAAAAAGAAAAACTATTTGTATAATTTAATATTTAGATGTACTATACTCTTCCCAAATATAAAACCCCTACCTTAACCAATCAACCAAGCAAACAAGAAAAAAGCAAAAGTTATATTAGGAATTATTTATCTGCCATTGATGCTGAATCTCTCAGTTGTTTCCTCTTCAAACTTTATATAATAAACTTTTGCCTGCTTCATAAAAATAATTTAACTTCTCCTGATGATGTAATTTTATTATGATTTATTTCATTCAATTTTTACAATTTTAAATTTTAAATTGTTTATTATTATATTTTTTTACAAAAAGCGTAGCTACGTTAAATTTTAGTCTTTTGGAAATACAAATTATATTTTTTAAAAAATGTCCTTTAACTTTAAAAAGTAAAACAACAAGAACAACAATATTTAATTTTAAGTGAAAATATTATTTTTTAATGCAAATGTATCGCAAAGAGTTTTATTTTTGATAATTGTGGGCTTAGCGCACAATCCGCATTACTTTATTTAAATTTCTTTTAAAAAAGTTAATTATATTTTATTTGTAATTTCTTTAATTTTTATTTTACTTTTTTTTTTTTTTTTTGTAAATAGTATGAGTTTAAAACCAAATTCTCTTTACGTCTTTAATCAACGAATTGAGTTTTTTATATATTGTGTATTAATAAATCTCCTCTTCATTAATTTCCTTTTAATTGAAAAAAAAAAAATTTTAACTTAAAACTTGAAAATTTCTTTAAAAAACAAGACAAAATTACTTATAGTAGACTTGAAAAAATAGAACTAATAATAAAAAATAATAACTTTAAAAAACTTTATTTCAATTTTAATCATCTTTATTATACATATTTAAACAATTTTGGCTGAAACGTATGATAGAGTTTTCACAAAATTTTATATTGTGGAACAGAATTTTTACTTGATTTGAATTAAGATATAAAGAACTACAAAAACAAAAAAAAAAAAAAAAAAAAAAACATATACACATACACATAATGAACAGTATCAGTATGTACTCAAAATAAAACAAAAAACATTGAATTATTTAAAAAAAAAATATATTTATAAATAGCCTCATTTAATACGTTTACTGGCGTAAGTATCTTTAAAAGATTCTCTATACTGAATTCAATAATTTTCTAAATGCTATAATTGAAAATAGTATAGCTTTCTATAAATGATGTATAAAACATGAAAATCTTTAAAACCTCTTGCATAAACGAATATTCTTTTACAGCTTTTCCAATATTTTTTCTAAAGTATTTAAAACGCTTACAAAAACTAGCTTGTTAAGAGCTGGTAAACTTTTTCATTGTAATTCTGTTGTCGATCTTCTGGATTATAAGATTATCAAATTTTCATGATGGTAGCTTTAAAATATAAAATATTTTGTGATATGAATGTGAAAATGGAGACGATATTTTTTTTTGTCATTTAATTTAAAAAAATTTTTCTTAAGTAATAAGAGAAAATTTTCGGTAAGTATCTGCTTCAAATACTTGAGCTTTTTCCTTCATGTAAAAGCTTTGGAGATCAGTTGTTGATGGGTGAAAATTATTTAGTGGTAGATCACGCATTTTGTATTAGAATTCTTATAAAAATGATCATATTTTTACGTTTTTACCTTTTAAAAATGGTGGTCTATTTCCTTTTAAATAAACCTGTACTTTGATTGCAAATAAAAGCAATTTAGTAGTTTAAAAGTTGTAACGAATCTTTATTTTATTTAAAAAAATGTACAACAATAACAGTTTAAACATGTGTTCTAATACATGCGTACTTAAATTATACACTTTATACAGCACACTTTAATAATGTACAAGAATATACAGCCAAGACAGTTAATTTGTCTTTACTTAGCGATGCTTCCAATAAGACTCACTCAATTTTGTTCTCATGGCCAACTTATATACACTGCACTTCCATCTAAATGCTTCTTGAAAGCTCTATCTCTTTCTACAATGTTCTTAACGGACAAACTAGTATATTCGAATTTTAGAGCTTTCAATGTTAATGTTAGCAGTTTCAACATTTAGTGTTGCCATACTTACAAACAGTTGAATGTTGAATATTTACAACTATGTTAATAATTTCTACAGATATGTTAACTGCTTTTAGCATAAACAGAAAGGTCTAGAAGCATTGAGAACGGCTGAGAAGCATTATTTAATTTTAAAACAGCCGTTAAAACCGTTATATTTGAATTTAGGTAAAATTTCGTAACAATATTTAGCGTTGTAAGTAGAAAGCTTTTTAAAATATTTTGATATATATGTAAACTATTTTGTGATATAATTTTAATCTGAAAGAAATTATCTTTTTTATTTTTATTATTACTTTTTTATCTATTTATCTTAATATCGTGATTGAAGTTTTGAGAGTTTTGTATTTTTAACGCTTATAAGTAAAGGACTATTAGTGTTGTGAAAACTTTTTATATTATTCTGTAGGCGATATTCTAAGTTATATAGTTGCCAAATTTTTTGTTAATAGCATTTAAACGCTATTTTGCGATAACATTATGTATGGCAAATAGAAGCCATATTATTATGTGTTTAATTAATGCAAAATTCGTCTTAAGTAATAGGAGAACATATTCATGCAGTAAGTGGATATTCGGTAAGTATTATTTTCCAAACGCTATTACTTCGAAAATACTTGAGCTTTTTAGATAGTTTTTGCTTCATATAAATGCTTTAGAAATTAGCTATCAGCTTAGTAATAAGTAATTTGTACTTTGTGTTTAAAACGCTTATAATATTTAAACCTGTTTAGCATTATGAAGAACACTCTTTTATACAATTTTGTAGGGGATATTCTAGAATAGGGGTTCCCACAATAACTCATCTCGCGGACTCTTTCTAGCATTTTTTCATTTTCCCGTGGTTCTCTAGACATATTTAAATTCTTTAATAATACAAATGCAAAATGTGTAAAAAAAAAAATGATTGGTTAGGGTTATAAGTTTTTGCAAATATCATAGCAAGGTATTGCAGAGTACAGAATAGTATAAAGAATATGATATTAATTTTTCGCGATCGTTAATAAAGTTCACGCCCCAAACGCGATGAAAATTTTTTATAAGTAATATTTTTTTGGTATCAAAAGATCTTTTTCCTGAATTGTTCAATTTCTTAAATGCAAAATCATTTCCTACCAATTTGGCAAAAAATGTGTGCAAAAAAGTTTTAAATTTCTTTGTAATGAGATTTTTATATTTTATTCAATAACCGATAAGTCCCGAGTAATTTTCTCTTGAATACTTAACCATATCACAATATTTTTCACATCTAGGTGAAAGAAGAATATAAAATAAAGTTATTTTAATTCAAACCTAATAAATAAGTTCTGCCATTTAAATACTTAGAGCTTTATATAATTTTTTTTAAACAAAAATCATTTTAGAAATTGCGTTTTAGGAACTGTAAAATATTGGTTATAAGGTTGTGCTATGGTATTTTGAGGTCCAAAAAAATTTATAATAATATTTGTATATGCACTAATTCCCATAGTTTAAATTATTAAAAAATTAATTTCAAGCTAAGGATGCAGTATATTTTATTGATAATATTTTCATTCGGAAAATACGTCTTTTTTCGTCATTCGGCAGCTACATGTTTATGGATTCCATCCCAAACATAACTTTTGAGGTAATAAACGAATCAACAGTTTTATCTACAGTAATATTGAAAAAATAGCAGTTCGAAGGGAAGATGTCTTAGCTATACGGGTTGTGGCAGATCTTTCCAATCACTTTTTTTCTCAAATAGTTTTTAACTGGCCGCGTAACATGAAGCCGGGAATAGTCATGATAGAACGTTATGGACTTGCGTATGGTCGCATATTCCGGTTCTTTTTCGTTTTTAGCAGCACCTAATATATGTCACATTTCTGATACTATTTAATACAGAGCATTACCTGGCAACCATGGTTATTCGGCTTTAATGTAGAGTTTTCTGGTTGACGGGGAATCGTATTATAGTAATGGACTCATTTTTCATAATCCGTAACAATTCAATGCAAGAAACGATTTTATTTTGTGGCACTGAAACAGAAATCGCCATTCGTCGTCTCTTGTCTTCAGTTCGTGTGGCATCAATTTCCTTGTTTTGGGATGAATCCAAGTACTTTTAAAACCTAGAGATTGTTGCTTGATCTACTCCCAATGATAATATATAATTTGGTACAAGTTTTGATCGAACAAAGCCTCGAAATTTTCATATCCAAACTTTTTTCGCACATTGAAATGCCACTTTTAAATAATCCAAACCATTCACGAAAAGTTGTATCAAAATGCGAGGGCTTTTTGCATCGGTTTTCTTCAAATATATACAATAATAAAGCATAAATTTTCAATCAGAAATCTATTCCATAAGAAACACTCACAAGTACTAGGCAATAGACACAAGACTTAGTGTATTTATTAGATATTTTAATGCTAAAATTAGTTCTTCGAACGGCTTCGATATCTTATTTCCTCTCTTATATCGGCAAAATAATAAAAAAAATGAATTTGTAAAATATTTCAGATCTTTTCGCGGACCCCCTAATACGTTACAACAGACCTTCATTTGGGAACACCTGTTCTAGAATATAGAGCTGTCAAATTTTATATTAAAAATTAAAGAAATATTTTTGGGTAATTTTAATTAATTCTTTCAATTTATTTCAAGCTTTTTGTTAGGAGGGTAGAATGGATTTCGGTAAGTATTATTTTATAAACGACATGACTTAAAATTTACTTAAAATTTATAGAAGATGTTTGCTTTAACAATGAGCTCAGTTTGAAATATTCTAGGTCAAAATGTTGCCAAAATTTATAATAAAAGTATTAAAGTATTCTCAGATATATTAGAATTTCCATGCCATCGTTACAGAACATATCTGAATGAAGCTCCTGATTTTCAGAATTTTTCCAAACAATTTTTGAAGTAATAAGAAAACAGAAATTGATAGAAGGTCGAAATTTTGCGAGTAATTTTTTCGAAACACTATAACCAAATCAATTTATTCAATATGTGGATTTTGGTCTTTTAGCCAGTGAGCTAAAATTTTTTTATACATGGAGATTGACAGCTCCAAAAATCAAAAGGAAAAAATAATCAGCTATTTAACTGAGGTCAGTCATCTTATACACATTTTTCTTGACTAGAGTTTTAATCTTTAGAGTAATAGTCTAAAGGTCTTTTACCTTTACTAATGATTTTGGTTTAAGGTGAAAGAGAAGATCTTTTAATAAGTGAATTTATTTTCTATATTGTTATAACTCGGAAAATATTATAGATTTTTTTTTGTTTTTTGAGCAAGAGACCTCTACTTAAGAAAAGATTTTAAAATTTTATATAATGTTTACTTATTTTATATAAAACGCATATATTAGTAGTCGGTATTTTAACTTTTTTTCTTATTTCAAGTTGTTTATTTTCCAGCGTTATCATGCTATTTGGAAAATGAGTAATTGTTCCACTTAATTAGTGGACATTCTTTCATATTTAATTAGGTTTTTGCAAAAAGTAGCTGCTAAATTTTTCTAATTGTAAATTTTAGAAAATACATCGAATTTATAATCGGCATATTTTCCCAATATTCGGCACATGATGATCCAATAGTCGACAACAAATTTATTTTATTTATAATACAAATTTTCTCCAAATTTTATGTAAATGCCTTAAACTGTGTTCTGAAATTAACATAACAAAAATTCAGAAAATTGTTAACAAAGTGCTTAAAAAAGTATAATTTATCTTTTTTGGGGAAAAGGTTCAAAGGATAAAATTTTTAGCTTCAGTTACCCCAGTAAAATTTTACGTAGAACAATTATGTAGAACATTTTTCTCTATTAATTTTAAGCTTTAATTCATTTTCAACACATTTCTTACAAACGGAATTGCAGCGACCCCTTATAATGAACGATAAATTATTATATAGTTCCGGCGAAATGTTTCTAATAATACGGTCTAAATGCATCTGAAAGAAAAAAATTATACCGGAAGTATACTTACATTATTATCTCTAAATTAACATCATGTGCCGACTATAGGAAATTATGAAACTTTTTGTTCCTAGGGTCGACAGCTACTAATATAAGAAATACAATTCTTTATGCAAAATTTTATACATATTTTATATATTAAAAACAAAGTTTTAATTGATATCTATCGACTGAATTTGAATTTTTTGTTAAAAAACAACATGTTTAAAATTGGTCTATTCTTACTTTTTTTTCCAAAAAATGCTATCAAACATGTGTTGTTTAAGAACGAAGAAATTGCAACCAAACTACTAACATTAGTATATTCTAATCATTTGCATTAGAAAAATAAATATAGTCTCCTATTTAATTTTTTACTAGCTTTCATAGGTTGTATATGGTTTTTCATGATTACTTATGCGTATTTTTCTAGAAAAGAAAAAAATTAATAATTATTTAGTTAATATTAATAGCTTATTATATAGGTATCTAATAATTTTAAAAGAACATGCTATTAATGAAAATTACAGTAATTTAGAAATTAAAATATTTAAGTGCAATTAATAAATTAACCCTTGAACTATAAAAATAGGTTTTGTTCTTTGTTGATTAATTTGATATATGTAGTACTAAATAGTCAATATCAATAAATAAGGTAAACTTTTATTTTATTTTTTTATTTTAAAAATAACGGTTAAAATGTTAATTTCCTTTCGTTAAATATTAAACTAAAATTATTTTTGTTCTGGCAATTCTTCTCTTTAAACATTCGTTAAGTTGTTCTAACATATTGCCAATTTTGATTTTGTTTACATGGTAACACACAATGTGACAAGAGCTTTGTTCCCGTACTCTAAATTGGGAACTCGCGGGATCCCAATTTTACCGAAAAGCGTTCCCGTTAGTGTTGCCGCAGTTGATTGTTCACATTATCTAAAATTTAAATAATTACACAAAAATATAAAAATTAAAAAAAAACGCTTTACATATATTTAAATATTTATATTTTTAATAAAAATATTTTATTTCATTCTCTCTACATATTAAGACATTTATTCTAAATTGAATCTAACTTTCCAAATATCTCTGAAAAATATAAAAAATATAAAGTCTTGTGGCTAAATAGAGAGTTCACACACTTGAAAATCATTGCCGCTCATTTAAATTTTAATTAAAAAATTTTTTTACTTGCACTTTTTTTGTAATTCGATTAAAAATTCAACAAAATTTGAGCAATGCACATGTTTTCTTTCAATATTTTTATGATTTATTTTATACAAGTTTATTTTTTACATCATATTTTGGTTTAAGTTTATGGGGATTATGCTTTAGCTGAGGCATTTTGTTTTCAGTGGTTTAAAGAATTTAAAACTGGCGATTACAAAGTATTATCGCCGCTATGAATAATTGAAGGATTTAGTTGATTAAGACTCGTGCCAAAAGCAAGAAATGCTTTCCGCTATTATTGGAAGTATATCAAGCAATGATTTGTAAATGTTCGAAAGGATTTGATTTTGTCCAAAAGCATGGAAATTGTGTGCCCCACAAACTGAAGCCAATAGACGTCGAGTATCATTTTTGCATGAATAAAATCCTTCTTAAATGTAATTTCTGCATAGAATTGTTAAGGATGATAACAAGTGGATCAATTCTGATAATCCAAAGCGTTAAAGATCATACGTGAAATCCAGAAAATCGGGAAAATCGGCACTAAAACCGAATGTTTCTGTCCCCAAGGTTACGTTTTGTATTTGGAGAAGTCAGAAGAGTGTCATGTATTATCAGATATTAAAAAAGTACCGAACAGAATTAATCCATTTTAAAAGCGTATTGTATGAAAGACAGCAAAAAAAAAAAACGAGACACGAGTTCAAAATCTTCTATCATGATAGTGCTCGGACCTATGTTGCGTAACCAGTTAAAAACTATGCCTCCGAGAAGTTTTGCCCCACCCGCTATTTCTGACCATTCTTTGTTTGGAATACGCTTCACTTCAGTACATGATATCAAAAATATGCTGCATTCATATCTGGCCTTAAAAATGAGCAATGGTTTTGAGATGGAATCAATAAGTTGCCAGAAAATTGGAAAAAGTAGTAGCTTAAATGGTCAATACTTTGAATTAGATACATTGTACCTTTATCTTGAAAATAATATTACATTTCCTTAAAAAACGATGAAAATGAATGCATAAAATGCCTAATTTGCAATACTTTCATAACTGTCTTTACTTTTCAAAAAATTAGTCTTTAGGATAAGTTTTTACTAAACAAAACAAATTTTTGTTGGGAATTTTTTATAAAAAAAAACATTTTATTTTTTGTTTACACTAACGAACTTATACCATATTTTGCAAAAACTGTTGAAACGAAATTACACAATGATTTCATTATCCAAAAATTATCCGAGAAATTTTAAATTGTCCCAATTGTAGGTAGTTACATAGAAATCGGCAACACTGGTTCCCATATATGAAAATTGTATAAAGGAGAGCGATTTTGAAAGAATAATTCATTCGAATTAAAGAAGTTAGACTTCTAGTTGTTTTGTATGATCCAGACTATTTCTTTGGGTAGATTGGATTAATTGTAAAAAAATCAAAAAATTATAATATATAAATAAAAAATTTGAATAAAAGTAAATAAAATATATATATATATATATATATATATATATATATATATATATATAATATCAGACAAAATAAGGTGTGGTTTCCTACTCTTGCAATTTGCTTCATAATAATTGTTTCTTAGTTGCATCATGGGCTATTTTTTTTTTGGTGTCTACGTATTTGTCGTTTTATATTGTTTAATTTAATAAACAAAATAAGTATTCGAATTACTTGCATTTCGAATTAAGAGTAAAAGTGTAATGTTGCGACAAAATAAAAAAACAAATAAATTAAAATTAAATTAAAAATCAAAAAATATATCATGAATTTTTTAATCAGGTTCATGTTTTCCTTCTAAATAAATAATTTGGTCTTTGTATATTTTTTGTGAGAACTGAACTTCACCCAAAAAGTACGGAAACAAACCTAATGCTGCATACTGCATTGCCAACATACAGTTTATAAGCTAAAAATTTTGATATGGCAATAGTAAATGAAGCATTGTTGGAGAAGGTACGCCAAACATTATTTTAAATGTAGTAATACAAAATAATTTGATTTTGTTAATATAAAACATAATATTGTAATGTGTAAACAAATCTCAAAGTAGCTATATTCAACATATTCTTATGTGGGATAACTACAATTTTAATATTTAGTGAAAGTACTATAATTATTTCTATTTTGCTTGTGCTCTGTTGACTGTCAAACAAATATGACTTTTATAGGGAAATCTTATTTACTTGGCACACAGACTTTGTAGAAAGTCAGTTTAATTTCAAATTTCTACTGAATGTAATTTACGTTAATGTCAATAAATATAGGATATATGAAAACATATACACAAACAACTACTGAATGTGTTGGGTGGATTTAGAGTACGTTATATTTACAGTGTTGCCAGTTTAACCTTTTTAAGACTAAATCTAGCCTTTTAATTTTGCTTTTAGCATAAAAATTTTCATTTTAGCTTCTAGCTTTTTTTCTAGCCTTTTTCATTCTTAAAATTGCCTTGAAAAGGCTAAAATGTTAGTATTTCAACAACAAAACAAATAGAGTTTTATTTGCTATTACTAATTTTATATTTACAGAGTCGTCTATTTAAGCATTTTTGTGTATTTATTCACACAAAAAACCGAGATTATTTACACAATCAATAATAACTGAACTATTTTTTTTTTTTTTTTGGTCTTACAATATCGGTTGTTATAATTATTTTTTAATATACTACATTAACTATAGAACTATTTATGAATATAATTAAAAAAAAACAAAAATTCTCATAAAAGCGAAAAATCAACTAATAATTTGGAAATGCTTAATGAAAAAGGAATTATAATTCTAAAATGACGACAAATCACTTCAAAAAAATTGAGTAATTTTTCGTATGAAACATAACCCAAATTTGTATGTGAATTATTTGAATGATCTTTCATTGGGCGGTTTTGCTGGCAGCCGTTCTGTGTTTGACTTATAAATTTACTACAATATCTTAAAAAATGTCAAAAACTAATGAAAACGTGAAAGAAAATCTTAGCCTTTTTCTGACTTAATTTTTAAGACATTTAGTCTTTTTTTGGCCTTTTTTAAAGTTAAATTTAGACTCTCTTTTCTCATTTCCTGGCAATACTGGATATTTGGTTTCAATGGAAACAATATTGTGGTGTTTAAAGTTTTGATAAGGTTTGGCTTTGTACAACACATTAGCAGCAATATTCTCACACAAACAAATAAATTTACTCATAGGTACTTATGTATGTATGTATGTACGCATGTATATATGTATGTGTATATGTATGTATGTCCGTATATATTATAAGTTTTTATTATTCTATGTTAGATACATATAGCAACAACTTGGCATCTATAACATCCTTTGGCGTAGATACAAATAAAAACAATAACAGCAGCAAAAGCAAAAAAAGCTATTGTATGGCCAGTTTAAGAACATGGTAACATAAAATCAGTGTTTATTGTAGGTATTCGTTTATTTAATGGTTTCATACCTATAAGTATCAGGGATGTGGAAATGAAAAAATATGAAGTGAGTTAATATAATTTTTGTTTACATAATATATATTTCTAATCTATATTATATTAGATATCAATTTATAAGAGATTTATTGATTACTTGATTTGGAGATTGGGCCAATATGAGAGCTATGACCAGTTATGAACAGATTTGCGATATTTTTTAAATTGTGATTTTTACTTACATAAAATTCATTTATGCCAAATTTTGTATGAATAAAACCCGGTTTCGATGGGACATTTGTATGGTCTAGGCGAATATGATCAGTATTGAGTTTACTTCAAAATTGCTACCTTACAAGTAGCAATGATTACTAAGAAGATTTACATAGGTACACATTCATTCAGATGGATGAATGGATAACTTTAAATCGACTCAAAAAGCGATTCTGAGGTGATAGGTATACTCTAAGATGGTAATTGTAATCACTCTTGCCAAAACCTAAGTAGGAAAAAGTGCTTGAATTTACGAAGAAAAAAACTAAACTAAAACTAAAAAGAAAGCTAAAAGAATATTAAATAAAATAATAAAAACACATTCTGAAAATGATTCTTCAGAAATTAAAAAATAATAAAATTAAAGTTAAATAAAATTTATGAGTGGATTTTTCAAAATTCTAATTTTGCCATAAGTTATGCAACTATATGTTATCTGAATTATAATGTTATATATTATTCCAAATAATACATATTTTTACATTTTGACGAACTAAATTAAGATTCTTTTACCAAAATTTTGATTTTTAAAATTTCATTTATCATTAAAGACCAAATACAGTATAAGCCCGACAGTTCAGATAATAGATTTCGGACCCCAATCCGAATTGCCGAATTTCCGGATTATCGAAGTTTTTTCCTGTCCACTTAAAAAAAAAACTATTAAAATATGCCATTTGATTAATATGTGAAATATTTAGGGTTTAAAGTTAATACAAGCAAATGAGATTTTTTCCCCTAACCCCAAAGTCGGTATTCATTTTCTATTTATATTTTAATAAATGTACTATTCCAAGAAGTTTGGAAATAGAAAGAAAATATGAAATATGTATCTTATTATCATAGATATAATAGTGTGGCGTTAAAAAAAAAAATTGTGGATTGCTACCTACTGGAACAATATTCCAAAAAACTTATCCGCATTTTCTTACTAGTGATTGAAAATCATAAGTTAATATCTTATGATTTTCATACTTTTCTCCTGTTATGAATACAATATTAAAAAATAGTTTTACATAAATTTTGTTCGAACTGAAAGTATTTTTATAAAATGTTTTTTATAAAATGTTGTCTTGTGAACCGTAATTGCTAAAGAAAAAATTTTAAAATTAGTTTTTTTCATAACATTTCCAAATTTATTGAGATATAATTCGATATAAATCTCGAAACTCTTCCTTGGTCAAGATATACTAGACTCACGATTTTCAATCGTTGCTAGGGAACTGAGGATTCATTTATAAAAGAATTTATTTTTTTTACATATGTATTTAACTCATTGATACATGTCGTTTGAAATCATCAATCCAAAAAAGCAGTTCCTCGGGATATTTTGAAGTGTATTCATTCGCACGAGTTCTGGTGCGCTCAGACTACCAGAAACACTAATTTTCTATTAATATACTCCCATTTTACAAGATAATAGAAATAAAAGAGATATTTTCAGTGCAATGTTTTTTATATTTCTTTAATAAATATTATATGCTGACTATTGGATCATGACATGCCGAACATGGGGAAATGCATGCCAACTACAGGCAAATTCGATGTTTTTTATAAAACATGTTAATTAAGCAAATTTGGCAATACATTTTTAGCAAAAATCTAAGTAAACCTGAAACAAAATGCTTTACTGAGATGCAATACCTATATTTTATTCACATCCATAGACAGACAACATTGAAGTAAGAAAACAAGTTAAACTGCCTACTACCAATACACTTATCTTATTACTTAAAAAAAATTGTCTTTTAATATAATATTTTAAGAAATAAAACGATAACGATGTTTTTAATTGGGTAATAAATTGTTTAATTATGTAGGTTAAGTTAGATTAGGTTAGGTTCTGAGGGCAGCTCACTGACGACCAATTTGGTCCCGTTGTGAAACACTGACGGATCATGTGTTGCTAACTCACGTGTCCAAAATAGCGTTCGAAACGAACAAACCCGACGCATATATGAAAGAACTGATCCATCTGATGTCAATATCGGAGAGATCAAATAATACATGCACAAACGGACTTCCTTAATTAGCAGTCCTGATTTCAGCAAGAGTAGGACAGTGGCATAAAATATGCTCAATAATGTCCTCCTCTTCCTCGTCCCGACAACTTGTACAAAAGTCATTAAAAGGGAGTCATAGTCTACAGAATTCTTAGCCGATGCCTCGGCACTCCCAAGATGAAGTTAGATCGAGATTCATCATAATTGCCTCGAGGTTGAACATGAGGATTTACTGAAGGCCGAAAGCGGTACTCCAACCAGTTGGTCCGTAGCTTCCATCTCCGGATAGTGTATTCGCAATAAAATTAGAAAGGGTGCTTTAATGACCCAGACCCAGACCAGCTCCAGGTTTGAATGTCTCGCCATCTTATTTAGAGATGTCTTGCATTCATGTACCACTCTGGATATCGAAAAGACACCCGAGAGCAATTTAATAGCGGCTTGACTGCCTGTTAAGATTTGGATATCCACTCCGAATAGTACATTAACCAGTTCACCGTCTCTTTATGGCCAAGATCTCTGCTTGAAGAATGCTGCAGTGATCTGGCAATTTAAAGGAAATGTTTTTCCTATAATATAGAAGTGGTTGGGGGGAATATAAACATCCCACCAACTCCTTCAGCAAATTTGGACCCATCAGTATAAACCTCAACTGAACCAGCTCTTAACTCTGGAGCAGTTTAGATTGATACTGAGAAGTCTCTGCCAAGAAAGGTTATATGGATGCAATAATCGATATTGCTACGAATGCTATTGAGGAATCGCAGAATGGTAGCATGGCCGAATCCACTATCATTCCATGCACCTATAGTCCTGAGCCTTGTTGCCGTCATAATGGCGATCTCTTTGGAAATAAGATCCACCGGTAAGCAGATCATTAGAATAAATAAGGCTTTCGATGGAGTAGTACGTTTAATTTGTATAAATATTTAAATTTTCAAGAAGATTCGAAATTATTTAAAATTTTGTTTTATTTTAATTTACGATATCGACTGTTCGGTTTACAACTAAATTTCAAACTATATATATTTAAAAATTGATAAGTTAATTTATCGTCATTATTTTTTATAACAGAGGTATGATAACACATTACAGAATTTGTTAAGATTCTGATAAAAAGATAAAAACATCACTTTTTAGCTGAAGTTTTAATTTTAGTATAAAACTATAAATTAATAAAAACATGTGCAAAATATGCTAAAGAAATACCAAAAAATAATTCAAAAAGTGCTAGAAAAATGTGCCAGGTGCTAGACTCATTTTTTGTTTGTGCTAAACGAGTTTAAAAAGTGCTAGATATAGCACTAAAAATGCTAAATTGGCAATACTGATCGTAACATTAATTTTGGTTACACCAGATCTTCAACTGAGATTAACGATATAAATTGTGAGATAACGCCTGCGGAAGAGAGTAAATTTTTTTTATAATACATTCAATCTTAAATAATAATATTTTCAATCAGTCACAGAGTAAACATTTGCATAATTTTTAAAAAATGTTTTTTTTTAAATTCAAATCAAACATTAAAAGTAAACAATTTTGTAAAAACCATTGTTTTTTTTTAGTAATTTCCAAATACACATGGACACACACAAACAAACTTTACATGTGAGATAATTCTCTCAGAGAGCGAATTTGACACTCTCTGTCAGAAAAATCTTACATATCTTACGTCTAGATGGACTGTTATAGGGTATAAACATAAAGTTGTTATTAACTTTAAAATGGCAGCTGCTTATGAAATAAGTAAATCATCAATTTTGTGGAAACTTGAAATAGATCCTAATATTAAGGTAAAAATCAATAAAACAAATTTCTTACAAAAAGCAACATATCTGTATCAAATTTTCCATCTCTGATACATAAGTACCTTATG
The DNA here is from genome assembly GCA_932274085.1 of Protocalliphora azurea. Lineage (NCBI taxonomy): Eukaryota > Metazoa > Arthropoda > Insecta > Diptera > Calliphoridae > Protocalliphora > Protocalliphora azurea. Next base: position 123,722,952 of record OW026523.1, on the reverse strand, counting down.
CACGTATGAGTATTTAATATTAAGGTCCAGGAAGAGGACAGAGTATGTTTCGAATAGGATATTCGAGTGTATGAAACATTTACATTCAAGTGTGTGTACAAATAGTAGCAACATATCTATATTTTGTAGAGAGTTAATATTGGCGCATGGAATGATATTATTTAATTTATACTAATTGGAAATATTTTATTTAGGATGTTATGTTATGTAGGAAGTTATGAATAATTCTGCATATCGACTGAAAATAGACGAATTTATATGGTTTTTAGTTATGATTAATAAAAATATTTACCATAAGCAGAATAATACAGGGTTAAAGTCGTTTCTCGGTAGTTCGCAGATTTGGTTGAATGTCATGAAAAATTGCTCTTAATTCAAGTAATAATAGAAATAATTTACTTATCATTTCGTTTTACTAATAAAGGGACAAAAAAGTAAAAAACGTATTATTTTTTAATTTAAAGATGTGTTTTCCACTTACGCCAGCATCCGTCCGTCTGTCCATCGTTAAAAAAAAATGATTTTATTAAATTTACGATAGTTTGCAGAATATATTTTCACAATCCAGAGAACAATACTATTATACGTAGCTTTGTCTAAATTATTTTCTTTCAACAAAAAAGTGAAATATATAAACTTATGCGCAGCTTTTTACTTCAGTTTTTAATAACCTACATATTGTTTTTCAAAAATCTACATATGGAAACCCAATACCGATAATTTTTAATTCACTTTTTTTTATTTTAGCTATTTAATTTATTGAGAGAAATAGCTATTCCTCTTATTTAATAACTAATAAGTCCATTGGACTATGCCTTTTTTTGGAAGAAGTTGTAAGTGAAATACATTTTATTATTTTCAGTTTATATGTTGACTTCTCTCCCTGTTGCTTTTTATCCATAAATTTCCTGGTTTTTTGCCAATGCAAACTCTAAGTCCTGTTTTATTGCAGTGATAATGTATATTAAAATACTGAAAAGACAAATATAATTTTATGCAAATTATTGTTAGTTACTTAAAACGAAAAGAAAATTTACAAAGTAGAAAATACTTGATATATATACTATCGTACATGCAGTTAAAAGAGAACTATATTGTTGGTAAAATATACAATTTCATTTAAATTTATTATTTATTTATTTATTTATATTTTCGTTCAATTTGTGCAACAATATTCTTATGAAATTGTTGTAGTTGTAAGTATTTAGTTATTGTATGTATGTGTTGTTTTACCTTTAATTATATTACAAATTTAATTTTAGAACATAAAATAATTTTTGTTTTGTTAATTGAGATCTTTGTAAAATTCCTTTAGGGTTAAAAATGAATTATAGAAACTATACTTTTATTATAGTTTACTAACCAAACTTACACAGAAAAAAAAATTTCATATTCTAATACTAATTTTATAAAACCAATTATATTTTTTACTGAAATCGGACCTATCACTGAATTAGTAAAATCAAATATTCAAATTCGTAAATATTTTATTGAAAAAAATGTAATTTTTTTCTTATTCAAATATTTTTACTATTTATAAAATTGTATATTTGAAAATTTTTATATGGTTTAGTAGATTTTTTAAGTAAAACTATAAAAATAATGTTTAGTTTTTAGTAGATATTCAAACAATATTTATTTTTGAATGAATAAAATTTTTAATAAAATTGTTTTTTTTTTTTTTAATATTGCATATTTTACAATTATTGCATGTTTTTATAACACGAGCGCAAAAACGACTCGTTTAACTTACATTTAAAACAAAAACAAATTTTGAAATTTTCACGTTTTTCTTTTTTACGTTTTATAAATTATCAAATCCAATCGTTATTAAAATTTAACATTAGTTCCAATTGACAACAAGTTACTTATCTTAGATGTGGTTTTGATATCTAAAAGTGGTGATTTAGGTGTGTACGACAAGGAGCATTCCGGCCAGCCAAAAATCTTTCAAAAAGAAAAATTGGAGATTGGCACAAAGTTTCCAAGTCTGCAAGAAGTGCTTGCAGAATTATTGTGTGTAAATCAAACAACAGTTTCCAGACATGTAAAAGCACTGCGTTCATCCAAAAGCAGTGAAATTAGACGCTGCAGAAGATTAAGCCAAAAGACGTCCTAGCATGTCTGAAATGCGCCATGAAACCAAATCGTTTTTGCTTCAAATTTTTATGGACGATGAAAAGTGGATTCATTATGATAATTCAAAGCACAAAAATCATGAAGCCCGGACAACAAAGAAAATCCGGATGAAACGATCATGAGAGATCTGTTTCGAACACAATCGATTCGTTTGAAGAGAGCATAGAACAAAAACCTGTTCGTACGGCTATCTCTAAATGAAAATTTCTAAATTAACTCAGAAGATAATAAGGATAGGGGATAATAAAAGAATATATTACTTTATGAGTTAGAATACATTTATCGTCTGAAAATTACCTAAATTTTAATCTTTATTAGGAAAATCTGTAAGGATATAGCGATAACTTACTTCCGAATGTCTTCAAATTTTGGATTTCATATTTTTTGATTTCCTCATTTTTACAATTCTATTTTTTATTTTACTGAAATTGCCATAATACATAAAATTGTTTTTGTTTTGTGTATTGGCTTTAAAGTCATTTTAAACCAATAAAAAACATAATGTTAAAATCTAATAATCTTTTTTATAAAATTTTATTTACAACCAAATAATGATTTATTAAAAAATATTTTAGCCATATTTTTTTCTGTGTATATATGAGTAGATAAAATAATCAAATAAACTAAGATATAGTTTGTCATGTTGCAATGAATGTTTATTGGGGTATGCAGTTTTTCGAGTTTTCATATTAATCGAATAATTCGACAAATAATTATTCAAGGTTAAAAATTGATCCTCAAATTATTCGATTAACCGAATAATAAACTAAGGAATACATTTGAGACATATAAATAACACTGATTGCAGTATTTAATCTATTGAAATAGTTACTTATTTCATAAAGGGTTTATCTTATAAGTTGTTTCGCCCATTTGTATAAAAAATTGCTTTTTTTTTGGCTTAATACTACAAAAATATTCTCCTATTGGGCTTTATTTATTACATCAGTTTTTTAATATTCTCTTTATTTCTTAATTCTATATTATCTTTATATTTTGTGTGAGAATGATTTTATGTCATAAATAAGTCAAAAACAATATTGATATTTTTACGTACATTTTGTTGATGAAAATTAAAATATGTATGACTTATGTATTTAGCTTTTAATTTATTTTACTTAAAACCATAGAAAATTCAACTAGAAGATCAACTCTTTTCGTTCGCTAAGCAAAATAACATTATTCCCTTCACACATATAAATTAGTTCTGTAGAAAAATCCACTAACACATACAAACTGTTAGGTTTTTTTTTTGACAGCTGAGTTAGGTTTTTTTGAGAGAGAGTTAGACTTTAAGTTGACTTTTCTATGCTTAAATCTATCAGCCTAACCATAAAACTATAAAGCTGATTTTTAAACCCACAAAGTCGACTATTATTTATTTTTATAATAAAAAATAAAACATTTTACAAACTAAATTTTAAAATTACGTTTTAAGTTAAAAAAAGGTTTTTGTTTTTTTTATTATTTTGAAAGCTAATGAGTATTTTGTTTTTATAATTTTTTGAAATTTCTTATTGTTATTTCTATTCCTTGAAAAATATTTTCAAATTTCTTAATGTATAAGTTTTAAAAAGCTTATAAAATAGTTTTTTAAATATTTTTTATGGTAAGGAAGAAAACTTATATTTTAAAATAAAATTGGTTTTAATAAAAATTAAATTTTAAATTTCTTTTATGGTTAGGCTGTATGGCTTCAGAATTTTTACTGTCAAAAGTTCAAATATTTATGAAGTTATAATAAAATATAACAATGACGCATTTTATTCTATCAAAAAAAAAAAAAAAAAAAAAAAGGAACATCCAAGATTACTTCATAGCTTGGAATCTCTTTTTAATAATATCATTTCATGAGTGTTTTTTGTGCTTAAAAAGTAATACAAACACTAAAACGTAATATTATTCTTTGGAAGTAATAAAAATGTACATCCCTAAAAATGACTTATATTTACTTTTGCTGGGATATAATAGACATTTTAGAAAAAAGATGTAGTTGGCGTAAATTTGTAACTCCAAAAAACTAAATTTTGGTTAATCGGTAATTCGACGCAAATTATTCAGTTTAATTTTTATTCTACAATAGACACTTTTTTATTATTCGACCATAATTAATCGGATAACCGAATGACGGTTAATCGATTGGATACCCTAATGTTTATATTATGTAGGTAAGTATATTCCTAATAATGTAAGATTGTAATTACATTATTCGCTTGTGTGCAGTTAAGGGTGAGATAAAGTTTTACCTTCCATTTCCGTTTCCGTAAGTAGTTGTGAACTTGTATGTGTTTTTATTTTATATTTATATGGGCTATTTTCAAAAAATTTTAACCTACCTGTGGAAAAACTATTTTAAGCAAACGGATTACAGACCTGAACTCGCAAGACTTGAAACTAGTAGAGTTCAAAATTTTAGCACCTTAGGTTTCATTTTATAATAGTGTTTGTTGTTCATACATGATTCAAAAACTTAGAAAAAGGGCTAACAATTACTTAACTTTTTCCCATTCTTCTAAACTTTTTGTTCGCACGTTTATATTTTTTGATCTAATCAGACTTTGTGGATAAATCCTATATCTTCTGTGTTGTTGTGCAGACTTTCAACAGTTACATAAATAAAGGGTAGTAAAGTTTTGATTTTTTAAAATTTTTAAATTTTTTTTGTTTTTTAGGTGGGGTCTATGCGCTTTTCAATGGATACAAATTTTAAAACACAGATTGATACTTGTTGTAATTAAACGTATTTTGAGCCATATCTCCTTGATGTGCCCGAAATAGTCAAAGCAGTAGAAAGTCTGAAAGTTTAGAAAACAATTTTTCATTCACAGTTTCATATGGAATAGCATGGATTACTGCGTGAACTTAGTTTTTTGTTATTTTACACTATAAAATTGAAGGACCAATAAAAAAAATTAATAAAAAAAAAATTTTATATACGTTTTAAAAATTACACAAAAATTGTCCAATTTTGGATACATAGATAAATATAATTCATAGGGAGCCTACATTTAAGTCAAGTGCTGATGATAGTTAAAAACGGATCACTTTTGTCAGAACTCATTTTGCTAAAGCACATCAAATGGTATTGAAAAATTTCGAAAAATAAAAATTTTATGCGTAAAAATAGAATCACAATATTAAATAGCAATTCTTTGTAATAAACTATAATAAATTATATTTTCATATAATATATGGAGTAATAACTTAGATTCAAATCCCATTTTTCGCAAAATTTTTAAAAATCGCGAATTTTAGTATGAAGAAAAATTTTTAAATTTTACTAGGAAATGTGATACAGTATTACCATCAAACATTGAAAATTTAATAAATTTTACTTGAATAACTCAGTAGGTTTTGATATTGAGCGTAATTTCTACCAGAATTATACATAATACATTATACATACGTTTACATCCGTATTAAAAAAATAATAATAATAATAATACAGATTTACTAACCATTGTTAAGCAAAAATCCTTAAATATGCATTCAAAAACGATGATTCGCTTAATGTGCCTTTAGTAAACCATTGTTAACTTTAAATATTTTAAAGTAGGTTCGACCCTACTTCAAAGCTTTTTTAAGATTATTTCCGTTACATACATAGTTCAAGAAAAAATTTTGTTTGTCTTCATACGTAAATTTTTAACAAAACGATTAGGTTTTTCAATATCCGGATGTAAAGTTTCATTACGAAATTAAAAAATGTGCCTACATAGATAGGTGGGATAATATTTTCTGTACATATGTTCAATTTAAACTATTTTGTAATATATTTAAAATACCAACACAAACATGTATGTACGATTTATTAACTTCGGGTTAAAAATTACGTATTTTAACAGAAGAAGTGATTAAAATAGTTTAATTTCAACAAAATTAAAAAAAAAAAAATAATAATAATAAATAAATAATATAAATAAATCCAAATATAAAATAGTGTTGTTAATTTTGTCACAGAATATTCCTTCTTCGGATACTTATATTCACAACCAACAAAAATGAAATAAAAGTATTTAATTTATACGAGCACATAATTTTATTTATATAAACTAAATAATGATTTTATTTCAAAATAAAAAAACTTATTTATTATCAAAACTAATAATGGAATAAAATAGTTGACGAATAATTTATTCTAACTATTCATAACACTGACAATATAAACGAGAGAGAAACTGAGAAGGGTTGCCTGCATAAACAAAAAATAGTTTGTTAGAATGCAAAGAGTTTTTTGAACACGATTTCTTTTTTAAGGGCTAAAATGTATATTAGCTAGTTTGTGCTTTAAATATAAATTATTATTATTTTTTTTTTAATACGGTTGTCAGTTTTTCGTTCCCCCTGCACGAAATGATTAATGCGAACTGATTCTGCATGCATTCGAGTCCCTTTATATTTATATAAATGGCCATCAGAAGAAAGCATTTTTTTGAATTCCTAAAATCAAAAATATTTGATAATGGCTCATATGTCATAGATTATTATTTGTAAATAAATATAGATATTGAATACCTTTAATTCATGTTAATTGGATTTTATAGAACTTCCTAAAATAAATTTAATTATAATATTTTACAAAACCATATTATAATGAATAGCAAAGTTATTTAAGAAAATCTGCATAAGTATAAAAGCTCTTAAGTTTTGATTATAAGTAATATTTATACTAAGTAGTCATTTGATATTTATACTAATAAGACTGTACAAACAAATAAATTAAAAATGCCACAAGTTAGCGTGCTATATTTGATCACGCTAATCATCTAATCATCTAATCACATATGGGCAAAAACATAATTGTTTTTAAATTAATAAAACCGAGTTAATGTTACAATAATTTCATACATAATTTTGTTTTTGGCAAAGTGGCAAATATTATTATATCAGTAATACTGCAAGGAATCCAAATTTTGTGGTCCACGGTCTTTATTATTATTAGTTATAGTTATAGTGTTAAGTGGCAAAATTAGAAAAAAGTTATTGAAACGAAGGAGATTTTTTTTTTTTTATATTTTTGAATTGTTTACCCACAAGTTGAAACTTTTGAACTTAGATTTATACTAGTGATCCAATATTATTTCATATGTTATATCTCTATTACTATTTGGTTGATAGTTATACGGTGATAAACTTTGAAACCAAAATTTTAGCAATTTTAATATTTTGTATAGTATTTTTTGTTAGTATATGTGCGCTTCTCTATGTAGTGTCAATTTGAAATCAAATATTTATAAATGAGATAATTTTGAATGCTTGTGACATATCTGATTAATATGCCCTTGTAGCTAACATAGATTGGTCGCTTCAAAATGTGAAAAAATGAACGGGAATTTTGGGGGAAAAACATACAGTCTTCGCCTGACACTTCCTCAGGTTTACTTTAAGAAAATCGGTTTCTTGCGGGAATTGAGCTTTATTTTTGGGCTTTATCATCGAAGGGATCAATTAAAATATTTTAATGAAAACATTTTAAAGTTGGCACAATTTTCAGATTTTACTTCAGTATTTTTGATGTCTTAGAATTATATGAGGGACATTGGAAAACTTTTCTGTGCATACAATTCAGCTTATGAGAATGAAAAGAATAAGTTAATCTTTTTAAAATTTTGTTTTTATACACCGTTTATTAAAACTTTTAATTTAAGAGAAAAATTGATTCTTTATTCGTTTTAAATCAAATATTTAATATTTTTTGCGATACCCTCAATAAGAGCTCCTTTTTAAACTATGACCCAATACATTTCAAATGGTCTGAGTTCTGGAGAGTTTAGTGGATTTGCCTCCTTTGGTACATACAATCACCATTTGTTTGATATCACTCAGTTACTTTTTTGTTGTAACGTTCAGAAGCTATATTAAGCTAGAAAAGTAAGAATTTATTGTGTTTCCAATGATGGAAAGGAATCTATGCATACATTTCTCCGCTAAAAGTGCCATTTGTTATGAACGAAGTACATTATATTTATCTGCTGCAATTCTCATAACATCTGTGACATGAAATTCCTGATCAGAATGTTGTCAGCCCATTGCAGAGCACTTTATACTACACTAAAATCAAGATAATAAATTACATAATTCTACTAACTCCATTTGCATTAAAATCTCTTTATATTTTCTTTAAGGTTTTAACTACACCATCAAGAAGAATACAATATATCGAAAACTAACAATTACAGAAGGACGTTGATTATTTATTTTTTTTTTTGAAATCCAGTTTTTTCTCGGAAAAAAGAAAAAGATTTTTTGGTGGTGAAGTAAACAAAAACCACAATTTCTTTCAAATTGGAAATATATATTTTTTTTGTGAAAAATATTTTTTTCTAGTCGAAATCAGTTTTACTTTGTGCTTCGATTTTATTATAAGAATTCCTTTTTGTTTTTTGCAAAAACTCGTTTTTATACCCTACACCACCATAGGTGGTTGGGGTATTATGTGTTTGTGTTGATGTTTGTAACGCACCAAAAACCTGGTCGGCTGGCTAGATGTCTATCTGTCCATGAAAAATTTATGTAAACAAAGTATAAGTCGTAATATTAACGATATCGTGATGAAATTTGGCACAAAAACGAAGTTCATTGAAATTGGTTATGATAGTTCTATTATTTCACCTAGCTCCCATACAAATATCCTCCCGGAATAGGGGTTTAACAATCATAAATGCTTTAAACAGAGCAATATTTTAATGAAATTAGGTGTAGAAAAGTTGTGTATAAGTATCATGAAGATCGGTTCAAAGTTCATCATAACTGCCATAAGAAATACCTCTTCCGAAAATCACTTAAATGTGCACAAATGATATACAAATGTTGGTATCAAGTTAATATATGACAGAAATAAGTTTTATATAAGTAAAAATCAAAGTGTCAAATTTTATGAAGATCGATCATATAAGGCCCACTTTCGAGAATCCCTCTAGAGTGCCTAAGTTTATGTAAATGTTAATATCAACGTAATATTATGTATTTATTTTATACTTAATACAATTGTCCATATGTCTAATATAAGATTCTTTCTTGAATTTTGGTTCAAATACACAATGGTGTGTATTATGGGGTCGAACTTGCTGACTACATGTTCCTTAATTGTTATTATTTTTTGTAAAGTTGTTTGTGATGAAGAAAATATCACAGATACGAGTATGTATATGAAAAAAAAAAAGAAAGTTTCAAATCAAATTTGTTTGTATAATTTAATTTATTGACTGATATGATTGATTTTAATGATAGTCAAATGTTGACCTTATGCTCCGAAAATTTTTCAAAAGATGAGTATGTCTATTTCTACTTACGTACCTATAAGTTCTTTTATATATGTATTATAGGGTGGAATTGCTAAAATTATATACCCATTACATCTTTAGTGAAGGCTATAAACAATTTATATAATTAAATGATATGCAACCTTATGCAAAATTATTATATAATGCTTAATTAATAATAAAATATCATATTTTATGCTACTAATTGATGGTTTCTGAAACCTTATATCAAACACCTTTAAGTACAAATTTTAATTAAATTTAATATACGATTAAATCAAATATAGAAAAGAAAATATCATACATAAATTCTTATACTTATTTAGAAATTTTCTTTGGCTTATTCTTGTAGCATAATTTGTAAGTGCATTTTTTAAAATCTTATACTTTATTAGTACTCAAACTTCTTAATAAAAAACACTTCACTTCTTTAAAAGGCTATTTGTAAATGAACAACAAAAGTACACAGAAAAAATTATGGCTAAAATTTTTTTAATAAATCATTATTTGGATTTAAATTAGATTTAATAAAAAATAATATTTGGTTTTAATATTCTATATTATTGCACAGAATAAATTATGAACAGAATTTTTTAAATAAATCATTATTTGACTTTTTTTAAAAACACTTCTTTATTTGCAATTGTATTAATAGAGTATAATATATTTACATACTTTAAAGAATTAAAATACATATTTATATTTTCATTTTCTATAAGGGAGATCAAGTACATGAAATCGTTTTAATCTACGTATTTCATTACTATCATTTACTAAGTTAATAGCTAACACATTTGAATGGTTACTAAGACTTTTGAGATATCTGTCACTATAACGCGCAATTTCTTCTTTGACCATTGGAATTTTGAGATTTTTATGGATGTTGATGTTTTTAACAAACCATGGAGCATTTGTAATTAAACGTAAGATTTTTAATTGATATCTTTGCAATATCACAATATTCGAATGACTTGTGATTCCCCACAGTTGAACGCTATAAGTCCAAATCGGCTAAGGATACTTTTATATAATAAAACTTTGTTTTCTAAATTTAGTTCTGATGACGATCTTAATAACCAGTACATTTTTTGGTTTTGATGTTTAGGTGTTCACGTTTCATTTGTACATGTTTTTTCCAAGTTAGTTTTCTGTCAAGATGGAATCCTAAGTATTTCACGTTATTGCTTATTGGAATTGGAAATCCATTTATAAATATGTATGTAACTTGGACTGACTTTTGAGCATTGACTTTAATATTTCACTTTAACAACCATTCTTGAATTAGATTTAATTCTTCCTGAACCATTTTAGCGGCTTCTGTTGGTGATTCACAAGATGCTGGTATAGCGGTATCATCAGCATAAGTGGCAATAGTTAGTTCATCTTTTGTGGGCATATCAGATGTAAAAATCGTGTAGAGAACTGCCCTGGGAGATATCAAACTTTATTATACCAAAATTTGAGTTTTCTTCATTGATATTTACAAAAAAATGCTTTTATTTTAGGTACGACTTAAACAGCAAATAGTATGGCGCCGGTATTAGTATTTTTAATTTGTACAACAGTCCATCATGCCATACCTTATCAAATGCTTGCTGTATATTAAAAAAAAAAAAAAAACAGCTGAACAAAACAGTTTTTGCTCTAAACCATTAGAAATAACTTCAACGATTCGGTGGCATTGCTCCGGTGTGCCATGTTTATGCCTAAAACCAAATTGGTGTTCTGGAATTATATTTTTTTCTTCTAAAATAGGAAGCAGTCTTTAAAGAAAAAGTCTATCAAACATTTTTGAAAGTATAGGAAACAGACTTATAGGTTTGTATGAAGAGACTAGTTGTTCAGGTTTATTGGATTTTAGTATCATTATGATTTTAGCACATTTCCACTATGATGGAAAATGATTTAATCTGATCACAGAATTAAAGATTGTTGTAAGAAAAGTTAAAGCTTTCCTTGGTAAACATTTTAAAACTTTAGAGTCAACGTTATCTTGGTGTTTTTGAATTATTAAACATTTTTAGCAGTTTGCTCTTCATTTGGCGTTATATGCTTAATAAGTCTGTCCATTTGGCATTGGTACATCAAGGAATGGAATAATTTTTTCTCTCTCAATAGGGTTATTTAAGTTATAAGCGTCAAAAGTTTCTTCTAGTTGGTTTTTAAATAAATTTACTTTGCTTGTATCACTTCTATGCCAATCCCCATTTATATCTTTTAGTTGTACATTTCTTTTGGTTGGTCTTTTACTAAAAATTTAATTTAATAAAAAATTTAATTTAATAAAAAATAATATTTGGTTTTAATATTCTATTTTATTGTACAGAAAAAATTATGACTAGAATTTTTTAAATAATTCATTATTTGGCTTTAAATAAAATTTTATAAAAAAAATCTGTTTGATTTTAATATATTATTTTATTGCTTGTAAATTCATTCTAAGCTAATACGAAAGAAATAACAAGTTCTTGTTTTTAGACAATTAACTAAGTTAAAAATAAAAAAAATAAATAAAATTATAAAAATGTTGACAGATAAAAATATAAAATCCAGAGGTAAGTTACCTTAATATTATTAATATATATTAATATATATATCATTACCAAATATGTATAGTGATTTATTTTTGTGTATATGAAATGCATATGAAATATGCATGTATGTAGCAATATATCGCATAAATGATGGGGTCTATTGTATATTGCTCTATAATACCCAATTCGATTAAACTATGTCCTTTCAATTGTGTGCCTGATCATGTAGCCCTCTCTCGTGATATAATTATGTGAAAATAACTGGACTTCTTGAATATAATTTAATGTGTTTTAATTTTTGTATTTCAAATCATTTAAAAGTATTTTGCGGAAATGGTCCATAACAAAATGATACATGTTTGCAATCGTAAATTGCCCTGTTATACGGTTTTGGCGGTATCAAAGCAGGGTTTGTTTGCGCATTTGTTATATCCTATCTGTTTCGGATTCATTGAAACTTAGATATTTCACTCCATTGACAGATATGTAAGTTGAATAATGAAATTTTGAAATAGTGTCGTGTTTTCTTTTATTTCATATATATCTTTTTATTCATGAATACATGAATACATAAACTATTAGTTATGGCACCATTATTTTTCACCAGCATAATTACACATTAATTACTGTTAAACTATATTTAATCTATAAAAGTTTCGCTTCTCTACACCAAATTTTCATACATGAATTTACATGGTAAAATATAATACTAACATTCAATCCGAATTATTGTATATATTATAGAAAATGTAAAAAAAGAAAATATTAAATAAAAAATAAAAATTGTTTGAAAATCTGCAAAAAATTTAATATTATTTTTATTGATTTTAATAAACCATATTATAAATAGTAAAAATATTTTAATAAGAAAAAAATTAAAATTTTTTCAATAAAATATATACGAATTTGAATATTTGATTTTGCTAATTATAAATATAATTGCTTTTATGAATTTAGTAATAAAATATGAAATTTAATTTTTTCTGTGTATTTTTTTTTATATAAATATTTAAAATAAATCAATTGAAAATCAAATGATTTAAGGTAAAATTGGTTTAGCTTTCTAGTTTATGAAACATAATAGTAAAATTGATTCCGTTTTATGTAAGCTATCGATGCGTTGTATACCCAGCAAAAACTTTGCTTTCCTGGTAATCTAGCAGGTATATTTGGAAACAAAAATAAACTATTTACTTTTTGCCTGAATAACTTTTTGTTCGACTTGTCCACAAATTCATGTAGTTATTTTTTTACTCTAGGTACTCAATGAAAACAAAAATAAAAAAAAAAACAAAAAAATTTTGCTGTCAGTGAGACTCGAACTTGGACACACACTAACCATTCGTTTTTACTGACTAACGTCTTACTCAGTACACCATCCCGAACATAGCATCCTAAGCGACAAAAACTCCATTTAGTTTAAAATATCTTTTTAGACATTTTGTTATAAAAAAACTAACAGCCTCAGAATGGGATTGAACCAACAGCCTTCTGATTGCTAACCCAGCGCTCTAGCCAACTGATCCACGTGATTGCAATATTACTGTCCTATTATACTATTGAGTACTTATTTATGTAATATAGAGTAGGCAAATAATAATGACGCCTCATTACCGAGAAACTACTTTAAAAAGTAGTTGCCATTACCGGAAACCAAAAAGCTTTTGCTGGGTTTTCATTAGAAAATAGAATTTGTTATATTTTTAAAATTTTAAAAGTAAATAAATTATAATGTTTTTTTTTGAAAAATTAAGAAATTCAACAAAAATTAAAAAATTCAAAAAAAGAAAGAAAAAAGAATTATTCCGTGCGGTTATAAAAGGTAAGAGGATAAATGGATACATTTTCATGTTTAAAATAACACAAATTTATAGGGAACTTTACAATATATCTATGTTACCTTACACATACACTACTGAGGCCTTGAATCTTAAAGAATATATTTTTGCAATGTTTAGAAATGTTTAGTTTGGTTTTGCAATTCTAAAAGCTAATTTATGTTGTAATATATTTTTCTTTTAAAACTAAAAAAAAAAAAAAAAAAAAATAAATATATTTCCAATTTTATGTTTTCATTTAATGTCATTTTTAAATGTACGAGGGGTGCCGTTTATATTTTGCGAAAAGACAAAACTACGCAACTTACGTTAAACTTGATACCGGAATTAATGATAAACGCTGTCAAGTACTTAATTTATTTGGCTATGTCTGGCGATCAGTCATTGTAGTTATACCTTTGCAAATTTCAATTAGTCTAGTTTTGATACTAAAGATGTTGAGATATATTTTCGCTATAACGAAACCATTTAAAGACATTTACGCTCCAAATAAATTAAGTTTTAGTAGATATCTGATACCTAAAAATATTGTGCAAACATTTTGAATATTCTACACATATATTAGTATGTGTCCAAATTAAAACACGAGGTAATGAGACCAAATTTCAATTAATGAGACCATACACTAATTTTTATTTGCATCAAGATTATTGATCTTTAATTGGGTATCATTAGCTTTTTCATAGTGCAGAAACTAGTCATTTTATAGCATTTCAAAAATGACTAAAAGCGCCTCGGACCACTGTTTATTGATAAACATAGATATAAATTTCGGAAAAAACAACACAGCTATTATTTGAAAAGAAAATTCAAACAAAATAAATAAAAACAATATACGGAATATTCCTACTACACAATTGTGTTCCTAGCATTATTAAAAAAATCTGTCTACCAATTGCTAAAAAGAAAACCTTTTCGTGCTTAAAAAAGTATTTTAAAGTTAGAATTGATGAGAAAATTGCAAAATTTCTATCAATTTATAACATGAAAATAATTTAGGAGCGAACAGAAACTGTTTTTGATAGTAAAAAAAATATGCTTTGTTTTTGATAAATATTAAAAAAAATGTAAATTTTCGCAAACTTTTTTTAATATGAGTAATAAGTAGTACCCATTTCACACGTTACATAGTAAGTAGTAGTCATTAAAAATGTCACTATTTATGAAAGCCTATTAAGTACTTAATGAACTCAGTAACTACTTATTTATATCATTTCTTTAAGCAATGAAATCACTAGCAAAAGCAAATTAATTTTGAACATCCGAAAAGTAGAAAAATAACTAATGACAAATTATTTTTTTACTTATTGTAAGCACCCAGTAAAAACTTTTTGGTTTTCGGTAATGACAACTACTTATTAAAGTAGTTTCTTGATAATGAGGCGTCATTATTATTTGCCCACTCTGTATGAAAAAAATAAGTACTCAAATAGTATAATAGCACAGTAATGTTGCAATCACGTGGATGAGTTTTTTAGAGCGCTGGATTAATAACCAGAAGGTTGTTGGTTCAACTCCATTCTGATGTTGTTAGTTTTTTATAGCAAAATGTCTAAAAAGTTATTTTATACTAAAAAAATTTTTGTCACTTAGAAAATTAAGTGCAGGATGGTGTACTGAGTAAGACGTTAGTCATTAAAAACGAATGGTTAATTTGTGTCCAAGTTCAAATTGCACTGACGGCAACATTTTTTTCGTTTTTTTATTTTCGTTTAGGTACACATTTTTAAGTACCCCTAGAGTCTAAAAATAACTACATGAATTTGTGGACAACTCGAGCAAAATAACTAGTTATTCAGGCAAAAAATAAGTAGTTTTTTTCAATTATATCTGCTAGCTTGCCAGGAAAGCAAAGTTTTTGCTGGGCATTTACTCGACCAAAAAATAAATAGTGTTTATTTCCAATATAACTTGCTAACTTACTAGGTAAGTAAAGTTTTTACTGGACTAAAATGTTCACTTAGAATGGCAAAATATGATTTAAACCCACAAAATTTTATATTTAAAATTTAAATTTAATGAAAATAAATTCAGTAATTCTAAAATTGTATTTTGAAAAAAAAAACTCAATACTCTCTGCTAAATAAAAAAATTAAAAACAATGATAAATCTTTTCCCAACGAATTGATAAGTAATTCATTTGTCACTTTTTTGTATCTATGACTTTACTATGATTTAATAATATATTGTTTTTAACTGGCCATTTTTGTGAAATTATACAATTTTTTTCTTATGAACTTTTTTTAACTGACTTCTTCACCAAAGTTCATTTCATATTCATAAAGTGTTTTTAAAGAAGAAAAGAAAAAATAAGGCATTAATACTTTCAAAACTGAGATTTTTCAACAAAACAAATTTATGCAAATTAATTCAATGGAATTTTAATAACGACTAACAATAATATCACACAGAGCCAATAGCAATAGAGCTGAAGTATGAACCAAAATAGTAACAACTTTGATATCCTTAGTGATATTGATGACGAAGATGGTAATAATGATGATACTGGAGATATTGAAAATAATGCCAAAAATGATTGGCATTGGTATTATTTACCACAAATTGACCCTAACCTATTTATAATATGATTTTCATTGACTTTTTCTTTTGTTTGCTAAAATTCTACAAATACCAAAAGTGTTTTTATATTGATACAAAAAATATACAAACAAATGATACATAAAGTTGATAAATGTTCTTGTACACCCATAATTGTCTTAAAAGTCCTCTTTAAACAAAACTGAAAGTACACAAAAGTGTAAATAAGGACTGCGTACGAAAAAAATTAGTGCATATAATTCCAGTTGTAAAAATAAAACTAATGAGTTAATCTTTTTGTAATTTTGTTTTTTTTTTTAAGACTGTTATATTCTAATTTTAAATTTGAAAGAAAAATAAATTTTTTATCCGTTTTCAATAAAATATTTACTATTTTCTGGAGCACCTTAAAAAAGCTTCATTGTGTTTTCAGTTACTTTATTGTAGGAATGGATCAACTTCTTTTTAAACTCAATTTTATTTTTTACTCAAATTTAAGTGTCCTGTAAATAGTTCTTTACTATAACTCAATACATTTCTACTGGACTGTAACGTGTCGTTACAAATCCACTTTTATACAAACTCGATTTAACTTAACCATACTAATGTACAATGCTGCTATTTTCTTAACGCCTCTAATGTACAGTATTGTTTATTTCATTCCATTTTGTTGTGTTACTCTTGATGGTACGCATTATAATTCAGATTTAGTTTATTTTATTTTTGACTTATATAGTTAAAGTTTTGTGACAAAAGGGGAGCTGATACTGTTGTTCGTATAGCACTTCTGCATGACCACGTGTCATAGTTGTTACTAACCGTAGTTTATCTATTTTGCATCGGTAGTTAGTCGAACTCAAAGCCTCCGAATTTTTTTGAGTCTGAAGTAGTTACTTTAGTACTTTGCACTCGTAGTTAGTCGAACTTAAAGCTTCCGAATTCTTTTGAGTCCAAGGTAGCTTGCATTCGTAGTTAGCCGAACTCAAAGCTTCCAAATTCTTTTGATCCGAAGTAGTTTGCATTCGTAGTTAACCGAACTCAAAGCCTTCGAATTCTTTTGAGTCCGAAGTAGTTTGCATTCGTAGTTAGCCGAACTGAAAGCATCCGAATTCTTTTGAGTCCGAAGTATTTACTTTCGTACTTCGCATTCGTAATTAGCCGAATTCAAAGTCCCCCATTCTTTTGAGTCCGAAGTAATTATTTTTGTATATTTACCGAACTTGAGAACTTCCAAATTCTTCGCAAGAGCGAAGTAGTTTTGCCGATTCCGAAAACCAGACAAGCACCAGTGTTATTAATAAAAAAACACGTTTTTCTTCTACATTTTACCAGTTTCCTTTTTCCCGTACCATCGTATCAACCTTTCATCGTACCAACGTATCAACACTTCATCGTTTCAACGTACCCTCATATTTCACCGCGGGAATATCCGAAGCACCTCGTAGCATTAAGTTTTAAGTAGTTTAAGGTTTCATAAATAAAAGCTTTCTTCTGAATTTCTATTACCATCTAAGGAATTACTTGTGTTTTTATTTTCAAAGGAAGCAGACCTTCGAAAAGAACCTGGACAGACTGAGTCATACCTCGGCTGGAAAAACAAACTGCATTACAGGACTGAGTTCTGGATAGTTTAATGGATTTTCCTCCTTTGGTGTATAACAGCATAATTTTTTTTGATACCACTCAGTTACTTTTTTGTTGTAATAATGAGAAGATAAATAAGGAAAAAAATAGTCTTTACTGTGTTTTCCAATGATAGGAAGAAATCCTTTCTGACGGCACTCGTTTGCTTACATTTCTCTGCTAAAAGTGTCATTTGTTATGAATGAAGTGCTTTTTTCCCACAAGTCTTGACAGACCAAAAGTTTATTCGAAAATTTGTATTTTTTTTCGCAAAATTTATTTGATACATTTCCCATAAAATCTGTGATATGGAATTCGTAATCAGGATGTTATAAAAAATTCGACAGTACGTATTTTCGTTTTATCACCCTTTAGGCAGCATTTATATTTTTGAATAAATTTTGTCTAAGTAAGTTGCTTCCCCACTTTTGCCTTTATATTTTTTCTAGCGTTCCTGTTAGGAACTTTTTTTTTTTACTTTGCTAGATAGCTTTTTACCTTTTCTGATAAAACATACAGATAAATTTAAACAATGAGTCACATTCCATATAGAGATGTAGAAATTTTCTCTTAAAATTCATATTCCGCTAACCCTACAATCTACAAATAAAACTTTTCTTCGGTTATCAGAATTCCTTTGGATGATAATGAACTTTTTGTATTTTTTATTACTCAAAAACTGAATATACAAACTTGCCTGCACTCTTAGCGATTAGTCGACATGTGATTTGATTAAAAATTTTAATTATGCATTTGCATAAATCTTGTTAAATTTTAATTTTAAGAAAAGCTAATTACGCAATTACAACAAAGTTACTGACAATGCACACAAGTTAACGGTACAAAATGTTTACAAATATAGTAAAAGTTATAAACATGAAAATGTGAACAGATTTTTTCGTGCTCTGTCCTTACTTAAAGTTCAGTAGTAAATCCTTAATAGTAAAATAGAAAAAAAATCTTTTGTTTGAATTTAAAATGAATTTTCAGATTACCCTTGCAGTTTGTGTTCATGCGTTAGAATTTGACTTTTAATGACCAACTTAGCCTTGAGGTTACTAAATATTTGTTAAAAAAATTGGAGCGTGAAATATTAAAAATTATTAAAGTTTATAAATTTCAAGTATATGTAGTCAAGTCATAATAAAACACAGAAAAATATTTCCAACATTATTATATTTATAAGCAAACAGATTAATTTAAACTATTTTAATATTTTTCGGATTATAATGAAACATTAGCATATCATACTGACATTTACCACCACTGCTAATATTATTGCCCACAAGTTCAACTTTTTTCTTTATAGTTGTTTAACTAATAGGAACTTCTTTTAAATTGAAAGAAATGTATCTAAGTAGGATATTTACTTATATAATATACATAAGAAATATAAATCCCTGTATTAACATAGAATCGATTGCAACATTGAATAACAATTGTTCACCAAGTGAAGTATGGATGCGTATAAGGGCGTATAAACCATAAAGAAAATTTTACAGGCGACGATAGAAAGATCATAGAATCATAAAACTTAATCATTTTCTGAACTTTTTTCTATTTCACAGGTCAACAAAATCACAAAAAATATACATAATTTTACAAAATTCTTATTACTTAGGCTTGATATAGTGTAAATGAAACTTCTTCATCATCACCATTGATGGCCAAAAGAAAAAAAAAAAAAAAAACAAATATGCTTCTCTGTGGAGTTTATATGTTATATACTTTTTTAGGTAATAAGTAGAGCAAATTATGCACTCATGTTTTATAGACAAGAAATGGTGATACAAAAATGTAGTATAAGTCAAGTTTCCAACTTGTCATAACCCCTAAAAGTCTTTAAAGTTGTAAAAATCAAGAATTTCTCATTTAACCCTCATAAAACAATGGCAAAATGAAATGAAAGAAGTGGGTGTAGAGGGAATATTTTTATTTGATATAACTAACACATGACCGTAGATCCCAAAAGTGGTAAAACTTTTAAAACTGTACTGACAGAAAATGCGTAGACACTAAGAGTTAAAAGACAAATTCAAATTTATATAACAAAGGCAACAAAAATTTTATATATATATTTTTTTAATCTTGTTGACTTTGTTATTTAAATCTGAATTTTTCTTTTAACTCTTATTCAATATGTCGCACAAATACGCACATCTGGAAAACTTAAGCGTTTAAATGTGTATCCTTTTTGTAAATAATTGAAAAAATGTTGTTGAAATCAAAGATACATGCAATGATTTTATTTTAATTAATGTAACTATAATTTTTTACATCGCACCTATTAATAACTTTTATTTGTAAACAAAAGGCAGCTGATTTATAAATGCACAATTAAACAGCGCTTACAAGTGCTGTGCAAATGCATTTCCATGCAATTTTTGACAGTTCATTTGCTAGTGTGCAAACTTGCACACATTGTACAGTTTGCGAGGGTTTTGCGCGTTTTCGTGAGGAGCCTTATTATTTAAATGATGGATATAGGCCCCGAATATATTCAAAACCCTCTTTCTCAGGATTTTGTGAAACTGCGTTTTTGATACCATTATATTTGCTATATTAACCTTTATCTATGATATAAATTTCAAATGAAAATTGCTAATTTTTCCAATTTTATCAGCATTTTTGTATCCCTCTACAGCGTTACCATTTCTCGACTGTAGTCGTCAATTGCACCTTTTTCAATCACTTGGCTATTTTTTTGGCCCCTCTTTTTAAAAAAGGGAACTAAATGGTGGCTTTTTAAGAGTATGTAATAAATGACGAGAAACTAAGTTGTTTGAAATATCTCGACTCATATATACCCATATATAAAACATCAAATGCCGAATATTTTTGGATGGGATTGAGAAAATTAAAAAATGGATTTGATGAATGCTTATATCTTAATTTATATTTTTACTTTGGCTCGTAGTAGTGCCTCGAAAAAATAAATTTTTCAACAGACTTAAAGTCAACACTTGAGAATCCATGCTTTCAATTCTAAATTTGTTAGACGGGGATTTTTAAGGCTGTAGTCCGAGTGAAGACCCCGTACAAAAGCACAGAAGTTTAATTAATAAAAAGAGAATTTGTATGAATAAGTCCTTATTTCTGCAATAATAAAAATTATTATAAATTATTTTGTTGTTAGTAAAATATCATTAAAACTATTTTATTTTAAGGATAACTACACTTAAAATAAAATATGTTTGTTTTTTGTTTTTATCAAATAAACAAAACCCCTTGGCCCCTTTTTTGGCGACTTTATTTTTGGAAATCCCCTTCTTTGGACACTTTTTAAAAATTCTCGACGGTAACGTTGTGCTTCTATCTTACAAAATAAATATTTTATTTTTATTTTTTGGTACGAAACTCTCTATATCTCTGAGTAATTATTTTATTTTATGACAACTTAAGTATAATATATATCAATTCTGACTAATTTATACATATTGAATAAGAATCTGGCGGTTGAATAATTCTTTAGATATACAACAATAAATATTCCACTTTATATGGTAGCTACTACCTACTGTAAAGCTACCCCAACTATTGTCATTTCAATTATGGAACGGAAATTATGGAAAAGTCATTCCCACAAAATCTCGAGACTTTTACTGTAACAGTTCCTAAGTTTTGCGATAATTAAGATTTATCTTGTATAGGGCTAATACTTCAACTTGAGCTGTCCGACCTATTTTCATATCAATTATGATTCTTGATAAGAAAATTATTCCCGCATTATTTTGGAAATTTTTACTTCAATATTAATTATTATTTTATTTGTATGGGGGGTACTATTTCCTCTGCTCTGATTCAAAATAAAATAGCTATTTGAATCATGTTGGCTTTTTAAACTACTAGCTAGTTTAAAAACTTTAAAAATCATACATTAAATGCTAATTAAATGTATTTTTTACAAAGCAAAACCCTCTATGTCATTATTTTATTTATACTAATTGAATATTTTAAAAGTCCAAAACCTTCTATCTCTCTTAAAAATTTCCAATATTGTAAAATCTTAAAAGCAAATTATATGTTAGATTTAATATATATATATATATATATATAAATATTTTAAAAGAAAATTTTTTAAATACTTGCAAAATAAGAGAAATATTTTGCTCTTTTGAAAAGGTGTTTTTCGTGATAGAGGGTTTTGAATACAAGCCCTCGATTTGCGTTTTTACATATTCTTACCTTGATGCATTAAAAATCACAAGTGATAACTTTTTTGTTATTTCAAATTTTAAATGTATTCTTCATATTCTAAAGTTTATGTGTCATTCCAATAATGGATTTTACTCCATTTATTCAAATTTACCTAAAATGTCAAGAAAAAAATTTGTGTAAAAAAGTAAAAATTCCATAAAATCGTGTCTTTTTCTGAAGAAATTGATGGACTTTAAAAATTATTTTTGTACAAATTGATGTAAATTCGTTTCTAAAGCTATAATTATCACAAAAAAAAAAAAAAAAAAAAAAAAAAAACTCACTTTGAAAAAGTAGTTTCATGCGCCTTTATACGCATCCATGCTTCAAGTGTTGATGTTAATGGTTAAAATTGTAGTTAAATAATTCTTTTTTCATCCTCGTCAAACCCATTAAAGTAGAGACGTTACGCATTACTCTCATCCAATGAAAAATAAAAAAATTACAAAACATAACCTTGGTATATGCAGGGAAAACTGCTGCTTCTCTGTTTCCGCTACTTATTTTTTCCTTTACATAGCCCCAGTTAATAGATAAATCTGTAGTTTTATGTCTTTTTTGATTGAAAAATTATTATAATGACGTGGGTAAAATTGTTTACTTTCTTTATCTTGACAGTCAATCATTAAAGCATTAAAAAAAAAGATACTTTTGTTAAGTTTAATAGGCGAGCAGAAATTTTTGGGATGAATGTTTTTAAGAACTTTTTAGGAATACTTTAGGAAACACTTTTAATATATTTTATCTAACAAGTATAGTAAAAAAGGGCCACATTTGAGTTGGGTTCTTGATGGGTAAACCTAATATACATTTTTCAATGATGGGCGATTAAACAATAAATGATAAAGAAGGAAATTGTTGTAAACAAATTAAAATGTATTAAATTCGGTATTTCACAAATACTATAATTTGGCAAATACTATAAAAAATCCTTATTAAGAGCAATTTTGCTACTACATGAGATATATTAGTAAATATCGTAGTCTATACTTCCACAAGTTTAATATTACTCTAAATTAAAACGACACACAGTGATTCACAACAATAAAAATAATAATAATAATAATAATAATAATAATAATAATAATAATTATAATAAATTTTAAAAGCTAATAGAAATTCCTTTTAGAAACATACCCATGCACAATGGTTAGATATAATGTTAATTACCAAAATATTTAACTTTGAAAAATTAATTTTTCGATGTAAAAATATAAGTTTTTATTTTACTAAATTTTTTTACTCTTGTTAGGAAAATCGCTAAAAAAGTGCAAGATAGTTTGATGCATTTGCATAATGAGCACTATAGTGGTCCTTAATCTTAAATTTAATCTTAAACTCTGCTAAACTGTCAATTTAAGCTCTTGAAAAATATTGTTACATTGATCTTGATTAATATCTTAAAGATTAATATTTTAAATTCAGATAATCTAAGCTTTATGTAATTTTCAGTTATATGTGAAGTCTTTTTAGAAATGCAAGGATTGTATCCAGGGAAACTAAAAATACGCAATTGTATGTTTTTTCCTGGATGTTGAATGCAGCCATTGGTAAAATATTTATAGATTTCAGAACAAGTAAAGCATTTTATCATCGATTTGTAAGTGCATATTTTTGCATATTTTACCCTTAACGGCCTATTTTCACATTTAGCGATTTATAGTGCGTATTTATAGCACACTTTTAAAGCATATTTTTAAATTTTTAGAATAATTTTTCATACCTTATGTGATGTTTCTCAAGTTTGATTTTATAAAAAAAAAAATAATATATGAAATTCAAAAAATTTAGTATTTAAAATAAACTGTAATGGATACTATTTTATTGCTGAGGAGCTCGTCTAGAAGATTTAGAAACAAATATAATTGATCATATTTAACCAATTTTTAATTGATCTTTATTAAAGCTATTTTTGAAATGTAATATAGGGAACGTATTAGCTTTTAAAATTGCCCAAAATAGCATCAGTTAATGTTGTAAGAAGAATATATTTATATATATATATATATATATATATATATATATTCAGACGACTTATTAAAAAACATGTTACCTCCTGAAAATTAGTCTTGGTATGCTTTATAATGCTTCCCAAAATATTACGGTATTTTTTTCTTTCTTCTTCCAAAGCAATGCATACAAAATGTGGTATCAATTGAAAAGTATTTGGAAGTCGCGACCATTAGTATATAAAAAATATCCAATTTTCAAGTTTTTTTTTCAAATTTTAATATAAGTGGTTTGGTCCGTTTAATTTTTATTTTAATATTCTCTTCATAAATATAGTCAATATAAGTATCAAAATGCAATGGATGAAGAATTGAAATATTTTCAAAAATTATAAAAATTTTAATAAAGCATATATATATATATACTAGCTGACCCGAGCCGCGTTGCTGGCCCTAAGCAAACATTAGTGTTGTATTACTGAACGATTTAAATTGATATTTTAACGAAATTTACGACCTTTAAATAAAAATCTAAGGAATACCTATTATAAAGTGTTTTTTACAGAAGAATTTAAATATGATGTAGAAGCTGACCCGAGCCGCGTTGCTGGCCCTAAGCAAACATTAGTGTTGTATTACTGAACGATGACCCGAGCCGCGTTGCTGGCCCTAAGCAAACATTAGTGTTGTATTACTGAACGATTTAAATTGATATTTTAACGAAATTTACGACCTTTAAATAAAAATCTAAGGACCGCCTATTATAAAGTGTTTTTTACAGAAGAATTTAAATATGATGTAGATGTGGGCTCAATCAAAAAATATACGCATGTATTTAAGGCAAATTTGAATTTATATTTATTTATTACTTCATCTTAAGGTTAGCGGATAGACAATGTCTTTTTTTTGAACGGAATGATGAGAGCTGTAGTCGAAATTGCAGTTGTAATGGAACGCTGCTTGATTCAAATCAGAACTTGAAGCAATTCTTCTTATGCGTTGATTAAAAATTTTAAAGTTGTTGAATTGCTACATTTGCTCGACGATTTTTCATTGCTAACCGAGCCGTTTCATTTCTCGCCTGCCTTTCTTCCTGCGTTTGTGATGTACGAAGTCGGGCCAAACTAATACGGGGTTGTTCTCGTGCGATTTCTCGTTCATATATATTCAATTGATTGACGATATTACGATAAGTACTTGCATTACGTGTTCGACGCGAAATATTAGATCTCCGGGGTCGCGGCATTGTGAATAACACTTAATAACGAATGCCAAAAATACAACAAATGGTTTTAAATATCACAACCTCACTAAATGATGAGCTTTACTTGGAACTTACCGTTTGGAAATAGAATTCTACACCACCACCAGAAAACAAATTGCACAAAAAAGTAAGCGTTTCGATAGAAACAGAAACAGTAATTGTTATAATTTGTATTAAAAAAAATATTTTTAATGATTATTAAGGCAAAGAAATTATGACAAAAAAGAGTTTTTTTTTATCGCGGATTTTTCGCGAATTTTTTTTCGTATTATCCTTTTCTGGCCGGTGACCGGTCCGAATTGGTGAGAATCATCAAAATCGGTCTAGTCGTTCTTGAGTTATAACAATAGTAACTAACATCACTTTCTTTTATATATATAGATATGTATATATATATGTAGACAAATTATTTCAAAATATGACTTTTTCGATAAATATTTTTAAATTATTTGTTTTACTTTTTTATAATGTGTAAAATCAATTAGAGTGCTATATCTACTCTCACCTTAGTCTGCTTTTTATTTAAGTTGGTTTTTAATTTAAATTTTTTTAATGTATAATTTTTTTTTTCTTTTTGAAAATTGGTATTTTTTAATAATTGGTAAGGAAATTAGGAATTTATTTTTTTTTAACAATTTTAACTTTTTTGGAAATCGGGAATTTGTTTGAAAATTATTATATGTCCCACTGTCCGTTTGGTCGGTTGGCTGTCTGTCTGCCTGTTCATGCAAAACATGTGAGCAAAGTTTATATCAAAATTTACAAATAATTAATTTGGTACTTTATGAGTGTAGGTTACTAACCAACTAACGACTAGTTTTTGTTACTTGTTGTTTTTTATTTTTATTTTTTTTTTTCTTGTTGAAAATTTTTACTTTTTTAATGTTGATAGTTGTTATGGATATTGGCACCAAAGAATACAACTTGAAAGATATGTATATATGTGAGAGCAATGTCAATTAGGTTTTGGACAATTGAATTAGGTTTTTTCTCACATAATCTTTTAGTTATGGTTGATACCATTCCGAATATTTAGCTTTTTTTCTAGAAAATTAGTAAGTTTTTGAAAATTTATATTTTTTGGTAAAATGCCAATTTTTATGTAATTATATTTATTTTCGTAATTTTTACTTTTTTTAGAAATTGTTTTTAGAACTTTTTTGCTTTTATTTAAGAATTCGTACTTTCTAATTTTTTACTTTTTTTTAATTTTAAAATATTTAAACATAAACGTAGTTTTCCCATTAAAGTTTGTATTTTTTCTCTTAGACCATGCAGCGTATGATTAATATGAATTATTAATAATACGTATAGTCTAGTCTTTTCTTCTCTTTAAATATAATATTTGGCGAAATAATAAATAAAAAATTTTTTTAAATAATTTTTTGCGTGAATACAGTAATTTGCAGTTTTAGAAGTTCTAGAGTGTTATTAATACAAAGTATTCTCAATCAAACCCTAATAGTTGAATTATACTTTTATTGCAGTTTACTATAAAAGAATTTAATAGCAGATAAAACTAAAACCAGAATATAAGTATTTTTTTTTGATATTTTAAATCTTAAAAACTATTTGGGTATAGTTTCTTTTTTCTCAAGAAAAATCCGATCTTTTCCTTGTTTGGAAATATAAAAAATCTATTTTAAACAAAATATTATGGTTTCAACTATATTTTTATGCAATATTAAAAGTTAAGTTATAAATTTACTATTTGTACACTAATGATGTGTAAACAATTGATTAAAACGTATTAGATAATAAATATTTACTTACTATTTGAGTCATAAACTGAAGTAGATTCTAAATGGTTTTCTATAATCAAGTTAATCATCTCACATGTCATTGAATCCTGAAGTAGAATATAACAGAAAACATTTATTATATGTTAAAGCATCACGAAAGAAGATAAGATAAATTAATAATTACAAAAGTTTTCTGAAAAGTAATAGTTTAAGTTATTGCTTGAAAAATAGATTATTTGTTTTCACTTGTAATCATTTATTTTAATGGCTAAGATTAACATACAACATACAACAAAAAAGTTAAATATATTTAAAAAATTGGAATTTTTTTGTTAACTTAATTTTAAGAATTCTTTAAGAAAAAATACAAAAAATACAAAAAAAAAATACATTTAAATCTTTAACTATTTTTCATTATAAGTGATCAAAAGGTTTACGAAACTTGTTTAAAAATTTGTAGATACTAGAAAAACACTCCTTTGCTATACTTATACACATGTAGGTTCTATTAATACTTTTATCCTTTGATTTGCATTGTCAATGATTGTTTATTTTATTGCGTTTATATTCTCGCCCCCAAAATTTTTGAATGACACACCAGAAGTTTTATCATTAACCATAAAAGTCTTTGTTTTATTTTGTCACTTTTGGGTTTTAGGGAACATTGTCTTGTTTGGCACTTAATGAGGGGCGTTATCTAAACTCAGTAAATCATCAGTGCCATTGACAGCATTCACCATTTCACTCTTGTTATCGAATATTTGGCTTCATTAAGTTTGTTTTAGTTTTCATTTCGGCTCTAACTTCATTTACACATTTTATTTTGAGGTTGAATTTACTATAGTTATCATTATTATTTTTTTTTTGGTTTGTGTACTAAATGTTTGCTTTTCGAAAGAAGAAACAAAAAAAAAAAAAAAAAATATATTTTTGTTGTCATTTTTGTCATAGCGTTATGTGATTATAATCGACGTATATAGAGGCAGAACAGAGAGAAAATAAATATACCATTAACCTTAATGTATAATCAGGAAGACAAGAAATATTTAACTGTACAAGGAAAAGTATAATATAAGGATTGAAATAAACTATTTGAAAATAGTTCTGGTTTTTGGAAACTTTAGATACGAAATATTTGGTAATCGGTTTTATAAGGAGTGCGTACGAAAAATTCATGCATAAAGCAATTGTTTTGTAAGTCACAAAAAATACAAAGAGTTCATGATCACCGAATGGAATTCTGATAACTGAAGAAAATGTGGATTTACTGACTGTAGATTCGCAGATAAAATAATATGTATTTTAAGGGAAAATCTCTACATCCTGGATGAAGTACGATTCATTAAATTGGTCAGAATCTTTTAACAGAACGATTTTAAATATATATATATATATATATATATATATATATATATATATTTATATATACCTAATTCAGTTGTCAGAAACGTAATTAAAAAAATAATAGTGAAAATTCGTGTGAAAAATCGTATTAGTTTCTGTAAAAAATTATAAATATTCATCACTTTACTAAAATATTACTAAAGCGCATAGTTATAGAAATGTACAAAATAAAAGTGTTCACTCTTTTGTTCATAATTTTTTATATTCTATTTAATTAAATTATATGATATTTTAACAGTATTTTAGAGTATAATAATGTTTATAATAAATTCTTTATTTTCTTATTATTTCTTATTATGGTTGAAATTTGATAAAAAAGTATGCATATTTGATACTAAAAACACATTGAAATTACATTATATTTTCATTTACAAATAAATACAACAAATCTAATAAATTTTTACCAATGACAATTCAAAATTTTAAAACTAAATAAAAATATAAAATTTTATCTGTGGTAAATACGACCAATAATAATCAACTGATTCAAGTAATAATACATATATATGAAAATATTAAATGAAAAATGTATAAAAAAGGAAATAAAAATAAAAATTGTGGGAAAGAAATATATATATTTTGAAAAATGTAATTTGAAAGCAAATTGGAAAAAATCCTATGCCAGTGGACTGGATTTATGTTTGTGGTTCATAATTCCAAGAATATTGCGTGCGATAAAGTCATATTAACATTTGTATAGGATTCATGTCTTTTAAAATAATTTTTGCGGGTTATATGAGATCTTTGGTCATTGCTCTCATATGTGAGCAATGGTCAAATTTGGCATACTGAATAATTCCTAAGTATACCTAATTTTAAAAGCTATTGCGGGAGGAAATATTTTAGGGCCTAGGAGAAATACTGACAATAGCGTCACTTTGTGTTACTTGTTCTTTGTGATCATGGGTTCTTTATCAATTTTATTGTGGAAGCGAATAACATCTTTACCTCCCTTTAAGATATTGAATAATTTAATTCTCCACTGCAAAGTCTCAATGTACGAAAAAGAAGAAGTAATGAATTTATAATGCCATACGTGGGCCTTTCAAATAAAAATAAATTCCTTAATGACACTTATCATAGAATACTGCAAATTTATGTGAGATACACTTTGAATTAATTTTTGAAAAAAATTACTCATTAAAGAAAAAAAATAATATGTATGTGACTAAATGTATTTCGTTGTGGCATGAATTAGGTTTTTGAGAATTAAATCAGGTTTTTTTCTCTTACATGAATATCTAGTTATTAATCAATGCTTCTTACATATCTTTTTTCTTATTTTATCTCTCAATTTTTATAAATATTTTTCCATTTATTTAAATTTATGTGTCAAAATTTTTCGGTGAATTTGTTTTATGTGTTGATTTCACATACGTAGTATAGAACACAACTAAAAGTTTATGTGAGAGGCACTTCAAACTAAATTTTGAAAAAAATTACTCATATTTTACAAAACACAAAAACAAATTATATGTGTCTACATGTATTTTGTTGTTGCATGATTTAAGTTTTTAACAATTGAATCAGGTGTTTTTTCCCACATAAATATCTATTTATTAATCTATGGTACGTACTATGAAACTTTTTACAACATTCTGGCCAGGAATTCGATATTACAGATATTATGGGACATTTAGCAGATAAATATCGTGTAAAAAAAATTTGTCGAATAAATTTTTGGTTCTGGCAAGCCATTTGTACGTGCGGGGAAAAAAAGCACTCTATTCATAATAAACTTTATTCATTATAACAGAAAAATGTACGCAAATAAGTGTTCTCGGAAAATATTCCTTTCTATCTTTAGAAAGCACTGAGAATTCCAATTCCAAAAGTATCTGTGTGATATCAAATAAATGATGCTGCTATATACGAAGGAAAACCAATTCACTAAATTGTTCAAAATTGTGTTATAGGAAAAAATATATAAAGAACACTTAAAGCAGGGTAAAAATAAAATAGAGTTTTAAAAGAAGTGGACTCGTCGACACAATAAAGCTTATATTTAGGACATTCCAAGAAATCCTAAATATCTTGGTAAGAACGCAAATAAGAAATTAATTTTTCTTTTAAATGTAAAACTGGAATATAACGGAATGTAACAGAATGAAATTTCGAAAAAATTAACTCATTTGTTTCATTTTTACAAACTGAATTATATGCACTAATTTTTTTATGTGTAGTCAGTCCTTATTATTAGAAACATTTTTTTTTTTACACAAAAATCATACTTAAGGGTCACAAATTTGAATAAACTTTATTGACTTAACAATAAATATCACATGCAAAAGTTTAATTGGTAAAAAAATTAGTTCAATTTTATTTATAAACTAATTTAACTATTCTCTGTCCTTATGCACACACTACTACATATGTACACGCAAAATTTTCTATGCAAACTCACCCATACAAATAACTTTATTAAAGGACTTTTTTAACTTTGTTTTTAGTTTGAGTTTAGTTTAGTTGGTTTATTTAGTTGTCAGTTGATTTGGGGTTGTACCCTGTTTATTTAGTCTTCGTTGTTGTTTTCATTGTTGTTTGTAGTCTATGGTTATTAAGTGTTTCTCATTATTGTTACAGATTTGAATTGCAAATATGTATATGTATACAATTTCTAAGTTATGTGGTCATTTTTTTACGGCCGCCTACATCAACCCACACCCTCTTCATTTGCCAACACAACAAGATGTGATATTTATTAGCATATAAAAAATATATATATATACATAATAAAAATAAAGGACACTTATAGTAATAATGATTCTAAGGAAGCCCTATAAAAAATAATATTTTATCTTGTCTTTAATAAACATAAACACACACAAAAACTTTTGATTTGTATTTCTTTCATATTTATGAAAACAAAGAATAATTTACCAAAACTATTTTTATCTGTTAGATAACAACTAAATATTATTAGTTGTCACACTTCCAATCCTCTTGTTCTTTTAGTTTTCTTCTAATAAAAGTGCTAATATTTTAATGCTCATTATTATTGACATTATTGCTGTTTTTCATAGCCATACTTGCTTCTCGAGGTTATGTAACTATCTACATTTTTGGAATCTGTATCGGGAACTTTGTAGTCACCAGTTTCATATATTAACCGTTCAGTGACCTTATTCACTATATCATACACATATAAATCTATTTCATTAAAAAATTTTTCCAAGAATTTTGAATTATGGTTTAGATATTTTTTCATGTTTTTTATCATTTCTTCTCCGGGATTATCTGTTATGGTATGAAGTATTTCTCGAGAGGTTAAATAAAGTTTATTGAATTCTGTATCTATATTTTTATGGGATCTTAAAATATGGATTTTATGTTAAAAATATCAAGAATTATATTCGAATTATTTAATACTTACAAAATGTCTATTTGTTCTTTTTCTATGGGTATAGATGATTTGTTGTCTTTTCTTTGATTTTGAGTTGTAAAAGTATATTTAAATAATTTTGCTCCCATTTTTTACCGTTCAAATAAAATTTAAAATTTGTTTTAATTTTTGTTTGTGAATTTTTTTATTTTTTAATAATTAAAAGTTTTTTTTTTTGACAAAATTAAAACTTTAACCCATAGTATTGGAGACTATTTAACCCATAGATTAAAAAAAATAAAGTTGCAATTTTCTGAAAAAAAAAAACTAAAAATCCAAACTGAAGATATAGTAAAGTACCTCGGGATTATGGTTTGGGGCTTCTCGCAATATTTCTTTTACCGGGAAACGAGAATAAGAAAATTCATTTTTTCAAAACTTTAGTTGTAAGAAAAAAAGGCCATGATTTCTTGTAAAGAAAAATATTTTTATTAAATAACACAAAAAGTAAAATTAAAAATCGTACTGAATTAATAAAAAGTTAGATAATATAAAAGCATAAAGCTATTTCTAAGATTAAGCAAAAAGTACTTTTAATAATTTACGTTAAAATTTATTTTAAAATAACTCTTATACATATGTCTTATTTGCAAATAATCGTTTTATTTAAACTTACTAACTGATGAGAAAAATTTATAAATAACATCTAAACTGTGCACGCAGAGAAAGAACAATTTTAATAACTCTGTGTTCATAATAACAACAATTTTGCTTAAATTTTGTCATTTAATGTTTGAACTCAGTAAAAACTTTAATAGGGTTGACTGCAAAAAATAAATGTTTCTAAATATTTTTACCAGAAACATTTTTTTTAATATGAATAAGTAAGAAAGATATAGTCGGTCAAGCCCGACCATATGATACCCCACACCACTGTGCAGCGGTCTTATATTAGACAATTGTGGACCGATACTTTTACTAAGTGTAAAATAAAATATATTAATACAGAATATTACGTTAATACTAACATTTATATGAAATTATGCACTTTAGGGTGATTCCCGAAAGTGGGCTTATATCGGAGCTATGGTGCGCTATGGAGCGATCCTCATAAAATTTGTCACTTTGATTTCTACTTATACAAAACTTATTTGTGTTTTTATATGGGATCTTCATGAAATTTGGCACAAAGATTGAAACTTATACAAAACTTTCTTACGCCGAATTTCCTTTAAAATATTTCTATATTTAATACATTTATGATCGTTAAACCCCTATTCCGGGAGGACATTTGATTAGGGGGTTGGTGAAATAATGGACCTATCATCACCAATTTCAATAGGCTTCGTCCTTGCGTAATGAAAGTCCTATGTGCCAAATTTCATTGAATTATATAATATTGAATTGTTATTATATTAGCCAGTCTTCCAACTACCTATGGTTGTGTGGCGTATAAAAATATCATTACTTCTGCAAATTAAATATTTGCAGCCTTTTTCCTTTTTCTTCAATCACATTCTGTTTTTTAACCATATTAATATTATTATTACTCCCATGATAATAATATATTTCAAATTAATATAATAATTATTCCGTTCAAAAACTTAGTGGGACAATTCAATACTCGTTTATGTTTAAATATAATCTGTTTTTAATGTTTGTTTGCCAACTTCATTGTAATTCTAATTTAGTTTATATATGAATAAGTATAAATAAACAAGGTTTGGATATACTCAGTGTGATTCAAGCAATATAAGATATTGATTAACTACCATTAAAGGGTTAAGTTAAAAAAAATTTGAACCATATATGGTGGTACAAATGAATACAATTAACGAACAAATAATATGTAAATATCTTTATATTCAACACCACCATAGGTGGTTGGGGTATTATGCGTTTGTTTTGATGTTTGTAACGCATGAAAAAAGTTATCCAACACCCACTTTAAAGTATACCAATAGACTCAGAATTACTTTTAAAATCGATCTAACAATGTCCGTCCGTCTGGCTGACTGCTCATTTTAAAAATTTTGCACAATGTATGGGTCGCAATTTTAAAGATAATTCAATGAAATTTGGCACGTTCGGTTTTTATGATACAAGGACGAAGCCTGTTGAAATTGGTTTTGATATATCCATTATTTCACTTAGCCCCCATAAATAGTCCCCCGGTGTAGAGTTTTAATGCTCAAAAATTCCTTAAAATAAGAACATTTTAATGAAATTTAGTGAAAAGAAGTTCTGTACAAGTATCAATCTTTGTACCACATTTTAGGAAGATCGGTCCAGAATTCATCACAGTTTCCATATAAATCACTCTTCCGAAAATTACTTTAATGTGCTTCAGGTTAATATTCGACGAAAATAAGTTTTATGTAAACAGAAATAACATTGCCAAATTTTACGAGAATTGGTCTATAATTTACCAAAGCTTCCATATAAACCCATTTCCAGGAATCGCCCTAAAGTGCATAGAATCATCTAGATGGTAGTATTAATGCATTATTCTGTATTTGTATATTTTATTTTATATTTAGTAAAATTGGCCACAGGTGTAATATAAGTCCCGTTCCCAAGTCAGTTTTGACCGACTATATCTTTCTTTTTCGTTTTAGTTTACTTTAGGAGAATTGGACACATGTGCTAAAATCTGCTATTACAGAAATCAAAAGAGAGAAAAAAACATTATTTTCAAACACTTTTTGAATTTTTTAATTTTGAGTGCTTGCCGGTAGCACATGGAACCATTTCATATCTTGAATTTTGTTGTTTTACTCCACGAGGTGTTGTTAACATAATTATATCAAAAGTTAATTAAAAAAAATCTATACCAAAAAATATACTTGAAGTTTAAGGTGGGTTTCTTAAAAGTAAACGTAAAAACAGAATTTGCTTTATAACAATTTAATTAAATAAAGTTTTAGTTGAGATTTAAATGCAGGATCCAATTCTGTTATAAAAGATGCAAAGGACAGTTTTTTTTTTCATGGACTGGCTTTGTGTATTTTTAAAAGTCTTAAAAAATTATATAATAATGACATAACTCTTCTCCATACTCAAGGTAGATACTCATTTAGTTTAGAAGTTATGGATCAAAATATAATAATTCCTGAACTATACACAATAAAATTTTAATTTACGCATCATTTAAAAAAAAAAATATTGAATGTTGTGAGTTGATATATTTCGAAAGTTCAAAGGTCAGAATTTTTTTTATAAAATTTAAAAACTGTATTTTTAAAATTCTTAAAAAAATATATAATATTAAATTGACTCTTCTAAACATTAGCGTAAAATTTCATGTAGGACACTACTTTAATTTAGAGGTTATGTAGCAAAATATGATCCAAAGCCAAAGTTTGTATAAAAATTTCATTTATTTTAAACAAGAGTTCTTAAAAAATATACTTTGAAATTAATTTTTGTAAATAAGAATTTTAAATTTTACAAAAAAAAAAAAAAAAAAAAAAAAAAATTAAATAGCCTTTTATAATATTTTGATTTATAAGTTCTAAATCAAATAAGTATACAGCTTGAAATTTTGCTCGTGTACTAGGAAGAGTTAGGTTGGTATCATATATTTTTTAAGAATTTTAAAAATGCCATTTTTTAAGATATAATTGTTTGATTTTTATATATCCAACTTTGACCTTTGAACTTTTTATATAAATAAACGTTATACATATTGTTCAAAACGTCATATCTTTGGAACTGAAAACGCTTTGAATTTCAAGTTTTTTGATTTAATAAACTCTTCCAATAGCCAATCTCTGTAGTAAGTTTCATTGAAATCGAAAATGTCAAATCTGAATATGGATAACTTCTGTTCGCTTTGATATGCAGACACCCTTTTGCCTTCACCGTTCAGTGCTGCCATGTTTTCGAGAAAAAGAAAAAATGCGTGACCAAAAAATAAAAAAAAATAAAAACAAATAAATAATAGATCACATTTTATCTTACGATAATGATACTAACAAATTGCCGAGATTTTCCCAAAGTTTTTGTGGTGAGTGTTATTCAGGCCTCTGTCTCTACATTATGAACGCAGAACTGAATGATATGTCCTTTATTACCTGATACTTACCTAAGAGTACACAGAAAAAAAGTCACCAATCACCAAATATATTAGTAAATAATTAATTTAATTAATTATTTTTTTTTTTTTTTTAATTTGCACTTCTCACCAAAAATTATTATATCAGTTACTAAAAACTGTATAAAATGAAAATGAGAAAAGATTTTCCAATTAAAAAATTGATCAAATTAATCAATTAGATGGTTGAATAAATTAAAAATTTAAGTGAGAAGGAAAAATTTACTTAACTTTTATTTTTATTTTACATTTACTTAAATATGCTTATTAAATTTAGATGCAAAATTAAAAAACTGTATTAACTGAAAAATATACGGTAATAATTTTTTACGTATAAAGTAAATATGTATATGTACTGTATATGTAACAGATTGCGTAAGCTGATAAGTTCAAGAACATTATGAATTTACTAACTGAGGCTTAACTGTTTGATACCTGGTCTTACAAATATTCCACATTAATTTTTGTTTTGCTTAGAGAAGGAAATATTTTGTTAAAAAAGTTAAAATCTGAACTACTTTTATTTTGTTATTTTGCTTTGTTTTGTTTTATTTTATTTTGTTTAAGAGCTTCTAGGGAGTACGAGGGGTAAGTTAGAGATCTAACGTATAGTATGATACATATTGCATAGTATTGTTTAATCTCTTACCTATACAAATCCTAAATTCTCCATGAGGAAGAATATATTCCTAGGCCGTCAATGGGTTAAATTTTAGATCAATGATTGGAGTGAATATTCCCACGAAATCCGCAACAAATTTTCATCGACTTAGAAAATATCGAAATATCGACTATTCTGAGTGAATTGGTGTACTTTAATGTGACTGTTGGAATATTAGCACAAACGCATAATACCCGAAACAGCTATTATAGTGTAGGGTATAAAAATATGTAAAAAAAATCTGTAAAATCCTTATTCCATGTGATTGAAACCTGTGAAAATATATCCCTTAAAGGAATTGATAAATGATACATTTTCATTTTGTTTCTTTAATATTTGCATATTTATCGAATTTGTACTGTAGTACATGTACTTGCAACCTATAT
Source organism: Protocalliphora azurea (assembly GCA_932274085.1). Lineage (NCBI taxonomy): Eukaryota > Metazoa > Arthropoda > Insecta > Diptera > Calliphoridae > Protocalliphora > Protocalliphora azurea. The sequence continues at coordinate 123,685,997 of OW026523.1, read as the reverse complement.
AAATTTAATACTTAGTTGAATTCAATAGTCGAGAACTTTCAAAAGTATTCATTTATTGAGTTACAGAAAACAAAAGAAAATAAAATATTTTATATAAAAGGCAAATATGCCTTGCAGTTTTACAAATAGTAATTATAAAACTTTTAGTTTATTTTTTAAAGAAAATTAAAATCCTTGTGGTTCATTTGTTCCACTTTAAGGTTTTCTAGTACACTCAGAAGAAAAATATAGTTATAGTAGCTATAATCTAAGAGCAACTTATTATGATTGGAGCATATGATCACAGCGAAAAGAGCAACGATTATAAGTAATAATTATTATGAT